>JAXRJS010000071.1:6507951-6907951 GCA_037127375.1 Dione juno
TGCTCAATGAAAACGTTCATACTGATATTGCCAATGTGCAAAATCTAGATACGCGGCAGCGTGTCAAGCCAAGGTCAAGAAAAGAAACTGTCTAGCCAGCGCTGCGTCTAATATTACACGAACCACTTGGTGCCACTTATCGACCAAGTTATTACACCAGTTTTCATTACATCAGTAATTTTATAAAGATTTTCAAAATTTTTTTTAATCCTGATAAAAATAGGCCAAGTCAAATCTAACCTACTTTAAGATCTCACATTTTAAATAACAGCAATTATTATATCTCACATTTTAAATAACAGCAATTATTATAGGTATCCAATAAAACAAAAGAAATAGAATTTCATACTTGGTCATAATTTTATTTTGTTACTATAAATACATATGGGGCATTCCCCTTACGTATAAAAGGAAAATGCAAACTAATCTAAGTAAAAATTTTACAAATAACGAGTTTTTTATATGAAAAATAAGAAATATTTCTTTTAGTAAACTTTAATTAAAAAGCTCCTTTTTTGAGGCATATATTCCACTACTTTGTTTATATATTTATATATATTTTATTCCGTACTTGAACAAGTACATGTCCGACAGCCCTTCACTACTTTGAACGCGTGTAATTCCTGAACTAAACGCTATATTACAAATCTCCATTTTTTTGCCACACATAGGTTAGCCAAGTATAGTTTTTGTATTGAACTTGGCTCTCCTTATTTACATTTGTTTTTGGTGGGATTATAATTAATATATATTTCACTAAAAACTTGTTAGCTTCACTTGCGAGTAAACGACTTAATTTGAATGTTTTTTTTCTATTGAAACTGTATCGAATACCAGGATCAAAACTATCCTGTATGTCGCTTTAAAGTTGAGGCTTTAATCAATTACTATGTAAAAAATAACTAATAATTTTTTTTTTAAACTTTTAATTTTGGTCGGGACTCTAAGCTAGTATCATACTAAAATTTGACCGTTTAGTAGTTTTCGTTGTTGCCTACAAATAAATAAACAAACAAACAGACAGACAGACAGACAGATGAAAATTCTGCTGCTGAGTGAATTTTTCAGCTTGTATTATTTAAATATGACATATATGCATATTATGTATGTATGTGCATAGCTTGACGCTTTATCACTACTGGGATAGCCAGTGACAACGGAGCGCCAAATGCTACGATCCCTACATACCTCTTTCGCCTTGTCCACTGCCATTAACCTCTACATACATGCCCTCCGGAGGTCCTCATGCTTTTAAAGTGATCTTCCTCCAGTATCTTCAACACTGTGTTTGAGGTTTCGCCCCCACCACTGACTCTCGCAAAAAAAATAATAATCCGCCCAATCAATATATATTTTTTTTATTTCGTATATACAGAAGCGGCACGCCCACGGTATTATTCGATTGATTATTTTAATATTTGTAGTAAGAAAACAGAATGTGCTCGTTTAAAAAACTCATCGATAATCTCATATTTACTTTAATATACCCGTAGTATGCATATATAGTACATATAAATCTCTTTTCAAATAACACTGTCCATCAAAAATATGGTAAATTACAATTTATATGCAACATCTGGTTGGTAGGTACTCTTGCTCGGTCTCGCGGCTTTTCCCGAAAAATTCCGATCCCGCTAGAATCTCGGGATAAAAAGTAGCCTATATGTTGCACCACAGTCTCTTATATATTTCAGTCAAAGTTCCAAAAAGATTATCTTAGCTGTTCTTACTCCGGACAAACGAGAAGGCTTAAATTATTGTTTATGGTAAAGTATCTATCTTGTAAATGTTTAACAACATGCATGCAAAAAAATTTGAAATCACAAACGGACTCTAATTAATGTATATAGATACAGATTACTAAAAAGAAGATTGCACGAGCAGTTGCTTTTGGTATAAAATCCTTTAAATCTCTTTAAATTGAGGCATCGTTGCGCAGCGGTACAGTGTCTGACTGTAAATGCCATTGTAGGTTCTAAATGGCTAAACGCGGCGTTGAATTACGCCTCACATCCTACAATGTTTCAGAGATATTTTTTTTAATTTCATAACCCTCTAATTGTGACTTTATTTTATAAAATTAAAAAATATATATAAATGAATAACTCATTATTATAATGGCAAACGTGCGATATATCATAAAGGAGGATGGTATTGACAACCTTGTGCCTTCATAGTCGTGGCTATTGTCCTTTCTACCTTAACACTGAAAATTAAATATTTTTAAAAAGTACCTATGTAACCTTAATTAAGCAAAAAGCTGTGTCATAATGATAAGACAAGATAAACATGCATATGGACATACTATATATCGACCTACGTTTATTATTGTAATCAACAAATTGATATTTCTATTCAAAAATTTAAATAATATGATTTGTTTCTCTGTTTGTATATCTGGAAAGGTGTTTAAATCTAGAGCAATAGTCTAAGCTTATATATCGAGCTATATTTAGTGTCATTGCAGACACCTTGTAGAGCTATTCCTTAAATAATAATATTAGTCTATACTATAAATGAAACAGTAAAAAATTACATCTATACATTGAATATGTAGAAACACTAATAGAATATGAACCTATAATTTTTTTGTCAAAAATGGTTTTTGTTTGTAAATTTTGTTTGTCTGCTTGTGTGTTTATCCGGGCAGGCAGGATTTGCATACTGGCTACTGATTTAAAATCATAGTAGTCTAGTTGAACTAAAAGAAATTATATAATGGTGCCAGAACAAAAAATATTGAACACGAGGAACATTTTTCAATTACATATGACAATTCAAGATATTTATTCTCACAAGACTTAGTCTTTGTAAAAATTTCTGATAAACTGGAATGCCAGTTACTGGACATAGATCTGTTTTACAGATAAACCTTACCACTCGCCCACTCTCCCTTACATACATTACGGTAAGTAATTTATTTTATTTAGCAATAATTATTAGTACAAATCACAAATGTATGACATTCGATTGGCATATATATGGCACGGCAACAGATAAATTTATTAGGACGGAGACTGACGCCGAAACTAGGATTCACTGTTTTTCAGATCGACAGATCCTTCTCCCGTTGTGTGTGTGGGTTATGGTAATAATGTATTTTTTTTAAATAAGTCTGTAGTAGTTTAAATTGGGAAATATGATCATATTACTCGTTCATCGTATTTCAGTTCAAATGGTTGACCATAAAACATCGATGCAATTATCATGCACTCATTCTCATACCCCATTCTGTTTCTGCCTTTAACTCCTTCGTATCTCAAAGAAAGATTTACTTTCCTGTGTTCCCAATCTCAATATTTCCATCTCTGTTCAAGATATGGCAATGTACTGGAGGTGCCACTATCTCACACCAAGTACCATAGTGAATCATTCACAGTTAAAACGATAAAACTATAGAACAAATCGCGTCATATCAGACATTCAACGTCACTGATTAACATCTGACAAGATGTTATCTTTAATTGTCGCCTCTAAAAATATTATCTAACGTTATAGCCTATGTATTTATTTACGTTTTTTATTTATTTACTAGATATAAAAATAACGCTTGTGAGAGGAATTAATGTAATATCCATAACTCGGTTGAAGAAGAAAACCCGGAAGAGAAAGCCTGGAGAAGAAAGCCTGGAATTTTTTTAAGTCATATGGACCAACACACTTATCCTAGTAATATTGATTTAAATAAACTTAACACTCTTTCTATTACAATTGACGTAACCACCAAATTCAAATCTCAAAATCTAATTCGTGCTTTATGCTCAATTCACTATAAGTGATGTTAAAGAGAATATAATGGGGATTTCTTCTGATAGTGTTGGTACTGACTGCGTAAGTCGTATGATGGTTATACCTTCATATAAAAACTCCTTGAACATCTTCAACTTAGTAAATACTTAACAGATAACAAATTCAATTATTTAGTCGATCTTTTTCGTTCCTATTCCCTGTTCGTTCCTCCAGTCTGGTTTTAGGCCCGGTCGTAGTACGACTACTGTGCTGGTTAGCATATCAGAGGACATTCGCCTGAATATGGAAAATTATCAGGTCGTCTTTAGTAATGCATTTAATGTCGTAGATTTCAATAATTTGTTGTCGATCATATATTCTCTGAACGTATCTCCTTAAGTGATTGATTGGTTCCACTCTTACTTGCATGGTCGCAAGCAACGTGTCCAGATTCGGGATTCTTATTCTGACTGGTCACCGGTGCTTGCTGGCGTTCCATAAGGCTTGTCTCCTCTCTTATTGTCACTATAATTATAATAGGTAGTCCAAGGCTAATCTCTAAAGTTACACGTATGCAGACGGTAAATCACGTACAGTACGTGATTTACCGTCTATATTGCTTAATAGAACAATAGTTACTTTTACCGACATAGTCAAAAATTCAGGTATTGTTTTTGACCAATATCTATCTTGGAAGCCGGAAAGTAGTCATAATAGTATCAATGCGTCGATTACGTAATTTCTTGCCCATCCCAACTAAGGTTGCGCTGTCAGTGCACAGTCAGTCCTGCTACCAATTCCGTCCTACCCTACCGTCTTCTCTATCGTATCTGAACGACAATTAAAATTTTTATGTGATTCACGTGATTTTCCCATTCTGCTCCAAATTTAACTCATTCCTTCACATTCCTTGTCACTCTTCTACATTCTTTACCAAGTCCTTCTCTATTGCGTCTGTCCACCAAAGGAATTCCTTACCATTAACCATCAGACAGTCCAAAACCTTACACACATTTAAAAAGAGGCTAAATTATTATTACCTCACCACTTTAAGTCGGGGTTATTCACCCTTTTCCATTTCGTTATAACTTCTCCTCTACCCAAATGTTGCCTGGAAGAGTTAGCTCATTTAACGATAAGGCCGCCTGCTGTACAGTGTATAATACTAAGAGGAGTTTGCATCCTTTATATCTTATATATTTATATATATATATATATATATATATCTATATATATATATATATATATATATATATATATATATATATATATATATATATATATATATATATATATAAAGTATTAAATGTATATATAAGAACTTCAAAAACATCTTTATAAATTATTCGCCAAATATTTACGAATCGACGATTAGAAACTAGAAACTAAAATCAAAATTGCCATTACAAAAATAATTACTTGCCACATTATAACTAATTCAACCTGATTTACATGAAAGCGGTCCATTTATTTGTAAAACGCCACCGAGATAAATATGTTCCTATGTCGCTTATCCTAACCGATCAATCTCCTAAAACTGTTTTCTATACAAGTAGTTTCGTGGTTCATGACTAGCTGGCACGCTAGCAACGCTATGGTAAAAAAAAACTGAATGACCGCCCAATCTGGTAACAACTTAATAAAGCTTTTTTTTACTTTGATTTACACCATAAATCAATAAATATATATAAAACTCTTCCGTTGCTGAGTCACTGACTGACTGACTGACTGACCGACTGACTGACTGACTGACTGACAGGCAATGCACAGCCGAAACTACTGTATCTGTAATTTGGCATGTAGGCTGCTTGGGGATTGGAGGGGAGCACTAGGAGAGGATTTCCAGCGGGGAACAGCGAGAAGCGGGCTACAGCTCGTTTATATTAAATACTTGCTGGTGTCGTAGGTATGTATCAGTTACATAAAACATTGTGTAAGGACTAGCATTATAACGTTTTCATATGTTATCCAATTTAGATATTTTAATTATTTTACTTTCACTAGCATTCTCCAATTTGTGAAGTTTTTATTGAATTTTTTGTAATTCATCAAGTTGTTAAACTGAAAATAAAGGCTACATTTTTTTATTTTATAATTACGCTGGTTTTGACCAATCGCCCACTTGGAATCCAACATCATGCTCACAGTACGTTTAAAATAAGTGAAAACTAGAGATCTAAGCGGAAAACACAAGATTATTACCATACCGTGTCACAGAATAAGCTTCAATCAAGATGTTCGTGTCCGTAGCTATATTTGTGTAGATATATAATCAATCCTTTGTCATTGTCGTATACAAGATACGTGGTTTCACGATTCATCCCGTTTATAGGCAGAACCTCTCTTTCCGTCCGAACCGTTCCCCGCTTTCCGTCTTTCGAGACATTGCGTGTTGAGTGGCGGAACTCAACGCCGCGCTATTTGTCTTATTACCAAAGCGAAGAACATGAAATAATTCGTTCTGCCCGACTGGGAATCGAACCCACAAACCGTCGCGTCTACAGTCAGACGCTGTACCACTGCGACACGACAGCGTCGGTCTATGAAAATTTTATTTGCAATATGTATATATATATATATATATATTATATATATATATATATATATATATATATATATATATATATATATATAAATATTGCAAAAACGGAAGAACTTGAGAGTATGCCTGCCAGTTAAAGCTACGCGAAAATTTGACAAGTTGGCGATAACGTGTGTCTCCACCGCGGTAAGCATTTTGAAGAATCACAATTACCTGCCCATGTATATAATCTGAGTTGAGCCGGCAACACAAAAAATCAGGCTGAATTATAATTTTAAACCATTCCCACCTGAAATTTTAAAAGACATTAATTAACGTTTCAATTTAAAATAAACGGCAAAAATATTTTATTAAACAAATACAAAATTATAAATTATAAAAATATTTCGTATTAGTACATATGTTTATTTCTTATAATCTTTTGGCATTTTTTTTTTACTATAAAGCCCCCTCAAGGCTACAAGGCCCCACCTATTCCTACAAGCCCCCCCCCCCCCCCCTAGGCCCATGACTTAAACCAGCACCTCCTATCTTTTATTATAAGATATATATATATTTTAAGCAAATTACTCTTATAGAGGGAATAAATTAAAACGAAGGCAGCACATCGAATAACATTTAATAATATCTATACATTCATATTCTATAAACATTTAAATAGAAAACATCGATTACAATAAATATATACCAAATTTATGTATAGGTTAGTACACTAATATTAGGACAAGAGTCTTTTGGGTTGGTCTTTGAGGAGACATTCCACATTGGCGAGTGAAAGATTATTATGTAAGGTTGTACTAGTTCTTAACACGTATCGCCATATAGTTAAAATCAATAGATATATATATATATATATATATATATATATATATATATATATATATATATATATATATATATATATATATATATATATATATATATATATATATATATATATATATATATATATATATATATATATATATATATCTGTTAAGTTTATTACATAAATAAGATTTAAATTATTAGTTGAAAAAATCAGCCAAATTTAATATTTATTGATTGATTTTGTATTTATTTTTACATAAGAGAAACAATAAATGAATAAATAGCTTCGCGCATATAGCAGGGTACATAGAGGGGACCCAGTGTTAGCTTTGTCTTCTAACTACAACAAGGATATGAGATATGTCATACCCCCAAGAGGGAATTAAACCCACAACCGTCGCGTTCATATTCACATGCTCTGCCGCTGCGACAAGACAAGACAGGAATATTAAGACTGCATATGGCAACACCATATTATATTGAATTTTAATTAATACATCACTATAATATATAGACACCGAATAGTTATTTATTATTTACTATTATATATTTATAAAAAATAAATTTTACATTCAAAAATTTGAAAATTATGAAGCTATAGTTGATAGTAGAGGGTTCAAATTTCAAACAGTGATACAGTGCCAATGTCTAAGTTTTTTTTTTCTTAAAAATATATATCTATCAAATTACATTACATTTAAGTGGTGCAAAAATATATTATGGTTACTACTAAATAACATATACATCATATATATATATATATATATTTATATATATATATATATATATATATATATATATATATATATATATATATATATATATATATATATATATATATATATATATATATATATATATATATATATATATATATATATATATATATATATAAATCAAAGATTCATATTTTTTTTTAAATATATATCATAAGCTTAAATATAAAAAACGCATTATATATATTTTTCGAAATTTATAATATGAATATTCAATTCGTAAGTTTAGTTGTTGTGGTTTAAAATATTGTTTTAATTTTTAGAATAAGTGTAAAGATTCTAAAGAGTATAAATAAAAAAATCTAACCCTGTATAATAATAGGTTCATTTGAATAGTTTTCGTAGTCAAACTATACTTTACTTTGAAAAAATATATATATCTCAAAATAATGCAAAATTACAAATAAAAACACATTTTTTTAAAATATAAATTAATGACAATGATCATTTTCAATACATCCATAAGTAGTTCAAGAAAATATACAACAGTTACAAAATCTCAAAAAAATCAAAACAAATGTCTTAAAAGTAATAAAAAAAAACAATAAAAATAATAAATATATACCTACATAGCATTAATTAATACTACTTGCTATTCAGTGACAGGAGAAACAGTGACTTCTAAGACGGACAATGATAATTTAAGAGGAACTGTGGGATAGTAATTATAATAAATATAAACAACTATCTAAGTTGACAATCCTTAAGCAATTAATATTATTATAAAAATATAATATATACATATATATATATATATATATATATATATATATATATATATATATATATATATATATATATATATATATATATATATATATATATGTATATATATACCTACATAGCATTAATTAATACTACTTGCTATTCAGTGACAGGAGAAACAGTGACTTCTAAGACGGACAATGATAATTTAAGAGGAACTGTGGGATAGTAATTATAATAAATATAAACAACTAAGTTGACAATCCTTAAGCAATTAATATTATTATAAAAATATATATATACATATATATATATATATATATATATATATATATATATATATATATATATATATATATATATATATATATATATATATATAAAACATCATATGGTAATAATCTTAGTAACATATAATATTTACTTAAATTCACACAAGAAATCTATAAATCATTATTTATTAGCAAAATATATTGTAGACAATAGACATATATAATACAGATTAAAAATGTTATTCTGTTCCGTGTATTTTGGAAAAAATATTATATATTTATGTATTAGGCCAAAGATTAAAAATAAAATATATCAAATGGTTTTTACATTGCCTTTATATAATGGAAAAATAGATTATTGGTTTAAATTGAGCAATCGAGATCAATAAAAAAATAATTAAATAAATAGCAAAAAATTAAGTTGTTAGAACAAGCAGAATTTAACAATAAAAAGACAAGTTTTGAAGTAACATGATTGTAAATAGATTATATATGTTTATATAAAATACTTCTTAAATTTCCAATATCAATATTCATATTTAAAAAATATAAGGGTTATTAAATTTTAGTTATAAAATATAATATTCAAAACTTCATATATTTTATCAAATCTTAAGGTTTTGATGAAATAAAACCTAATAAACAAGCCTTCAAGTGTGTAAAAGAAGAAGTAAGGGTTGGGGTCAGTTAATATATTTGTATTTTTCAGCAGGCGACTTGCTACTGTCGCCCTGTGCCTCATCTCAGCCAGCCGTCCACTAGAATAAGAGAATACAAAACATTTATAGAATAATAAAATATATAGAGATATAAACTGCTGCAATACTGCATTTTTGCATAGTTGCCAGAGTGTAAAAAATCTTTATAATTTCAATATTTTTAAAGATATAATGGTTAATTTACTTTTCATCTAATCATTTTAATTGTCATACCTTCAAATTTGCTCCCCCTTCCTTCCTTAGTTCTTGTTCCCGTCTTTCCATTTCTTCAGAACGTTCCTGCATACGCTTGACTCTCTCTGGATCCTTGACACCTCTAGCAGCTTCTTGTGCTCTACGGCGTTCTGCTGCTTCTGTTTGCTGTCTGCGCCTTGTTTCCTTTTTAAATAAGAAGAGATTGCTCCACTTTATATACAGTAAGTAGGTAAACTTAAATGTATTTTTTTATAATATATCCAAAAAAATGAAGCATTTGTTAAAATCACTAATCCCAAGAACTTTGACATTTGTTTTCTGAACTCATTAAGTGTTGGATATCTTATTTGTATCCACTGCATAGCCCATTGGGCACTGTGGTACCTTGGTCTTATTTTTCATTAGAGTAAAGCTGTAGATAATATAAATTATTTGATATTTACAGTACAGATTACCTACAGATGGTATAACAAACAAGATATTCTCTAGAGAAAATGTGCAAGAAGTCATTGCTTGTGTATAATAAATGTTTTAATGAATTAATTTAAAATTTGAACAAACATTTAACTGTAACATACATACACATATATGCAAGCACAAAATCAATAATATTTTTATTGTTATTGTTGTTGTATAAACAAAAGAAAACAAGAGTTCTAGATAGTTCCATCAAAAATGTAAATAAATATATAGAAATATTTTATAACTTACCTACTACAGCTTTTAATTGCATCTCGTCTATGGTATATTTATTGAAATACACAAGAAAACTTAAATAATATAGTACGACAAAAATAGTAAAATAAATTATAAATGGAAAATATTAATTTAAATTTTATCTTTACACAGGTAGATTAAAAAGTTTAAAAGCGACTGTTAAACTTACTGCATCTGGGGTCAATACTTCCGACGCTGAAGGTTTACAGCAAGATGTAAATATTCCCATTGTAGGAAAATCTTAGAAAAAACTTGTTTTGTCAAAAATAATCACGATCACATTCCAATCTTATCAACTAATACTAACGTCTATCACTTAGTTATTTGTCATTAATATTGACAATTCTAGGTGCGTTTAGAAAAAATTACACATCAAACATTACAAACGTCTAGTAATTGGTATCTAATTAATAAAAATAAGTTTATAATTAATTAAAAGAAAGGAAATTATAAGGACGTATAATACTAGTTGTTCTAAAAGAAAATTATAAAACATATAATTAAAACACTACTACATATTCTATGACATTAATGCGACTGAAGCACTTATTCGGTAATATTTAACTAACCATTCTTTTCCAAATTATCAGTAAATTTGCCATTTTTGAATGAAAGAAATGCTTGAAGTGCTCTTAATATTAAGTATAACTACTTATTTACGTACAGTCAGTACACAAGTTCAACTTGAACTGTATCCAAGTAAAAGCTGAAACCGATCAATAACATAATATTACCAACCAATAAATTTGAATAAGTCATAACATTTTTGAACGAAGCTATTCAGATTTAAGAAAAATATACTAAAATATTTTTAGAAAACTTTAAAATATGTATAAAAACTATTTTAATTTTTATTAATAAAAGTTTATTTATTTCATTTATTTATTTATTTATAAGGAAGCCATCGTTATATACTAACACCTTCATGATAGAATAATTGGTGTAAACTGTACAGGATATTTATAAAAACACATTGTGGCATAGTATGTCTCCATTATAGGCTAACTTAACATGTATTTTTTTTATTATACAAGCTATAAACACTGTGCATTTAAAAATTTTAACAAATACTTTACATGTACTTCGACAGCTTTGTTATATTAAGTTCAAAATTAACAAGGAAGTATTAAATATTAAAATAATTTTATTTTTTACGATCTAATAAAAGTTACTTTGGCTTAGTCAATCGATAGTTGCGGCTACACTTAAATTTCGATATCGATATCTGGATAACTAGTTTAAGGCACACCACTAGCGCAAAGTACGTGAATTTGGAGACTGTCGCATAATTTTAGATTCTATAAAAATTGTGTTTTAAAAATGCTTTCACGCCTAGCTTTGCGTTCAGGTATGTTAAATTATCAATATTACGAGTGTACGATCATATTTAATTATTAAAATTAAATAACCTTGTGTTAGGGAAGTTTATGTAATCGCCAGTGACAAGTGCCGAAGTGATAATTTCGATTTTTAAAATTAATATTTCTTTAACTATATATAATACAATATTACTAAATATTGTTACATATTATTAAATTTAGTCCAAAATAGGCTCTAAATTTGATATTCTAGGTAAAAGTAACCTAACTATGTTTCGGCTGATTTACGTATTACATGTAATTTTAGATATTAATTGATTTATATTCTTTAACATATTTTTTTATAATTTATTTATGAAATTCTTAATCGTGTTTCTTAAAATTAGTAACTGTAAATGAAATAAAATTTTAACTGATCATAAAATATTTTGAAATTTACATATCAAACTAAAAAAATATACAATTAAACAGCTAAACCTATATTTAAATCTTCGTAATAACTTTCCAGTCGCAGCCCGACAGACACCAACTGCCCTCTTAGCACGAGGCTCTGCCTCTTCCAGTGAGGTGAGTGGAGTTCGCGATGAGAAGAACTTTCCCCGCCCGGTGAGAGGTGAACCTGGAAAAGTCAGACTAGGATTCGTTCCAGAAGAATGGTAAGGTTAATTTGTAGGAGAAAAAAAAATCTTGAATATATATCTTTATGGCTGGCTGGCCATAATACTTTTTAATATTGTATTTTGAGTTAGATTAACTTCATATAGTTATGTAAGTAAAACCTATAGGATGTGATTGGTTGTGATTATCATTTAATATTCCAATTAGAGAATATTTTTTAACTTTTACTTTCCAGGGATGAAAAATTTCTGCCATTTTATTTGTTATCTTTTTTAATAGATTTTTTATATCATACAAACTCGTTTGATGGATAGGGAATAAATTTTTCTCATATATTTAAATTGAGAATATTATAACGTAACTTAGTATGCAAATTTTTGTTTCTTTTTTATTACAACAAAAAAAAGGTCAATATTTTGATATTTTGAGATGATTATTTAATTAAAATAAATTATTTAATTAAAATAAATTATTTTATTAAAATAAATTATTTTATTGAAGTAAATTAACATTTCATGGATTTACTGTGGGAATGTTTTGCCCATCACATTAAAATTAATTTTACAACATATTAAAAATATCTGTCTGTATATATCATTGCTTCTGTCTAATTCCAGGTTCCAATTCTTCCATTCCAAGACTGGTGTAACTGGTCCCTACACATTTGGTGTAGGTCTCGCCACCTATTTATGCAGTAAGGAGATCTACGTAATGGAGCATGAATACTACACTGGCTTGTCCATCTTCGTTATGGTATACTACGCAAGCACTAGGCTCGGACCTAAATTGGCTGCTTGGCTGGACAAGGAAGTTGATGTAAGTTCATATACAATTACAACTTATAATAGTATTATAATACTATAATTAATTACTTACTGAAAAAAATATGTTAAGAATTTACACCACCCATACTCTCACCGATACTTTTAAGTTTTTGTACTTTTATATAAGCAATTTACTTATATATAAGCAAAACCACTAATATTAATTTTTTATATGTTTTCTAAGAAAATTTGTAATCCTAATATCAAAATAGTTTTAGGACTCAAAGCTATAACTATATTCAGTTATATGTAAATTTTAAACAATTAATACTTTAAATAAATAATAAAATTTAATTACAGTCAGTTGAAACAGAATGGAACCAAGGGCGTGTAGACACCATCAAGAATCTGGAGGAAGCTATTGAAAGTGAGAAGGAGGCGCAATGGCGCGCTCAGGGACAGGAACTCCTCATCGAAGCTAAGAAGGAAAATGTACTTTTGCAATTAGAAGCCGCGTACAGGGAGAGGATGATGAATGTTTACTTGGAGGTATTATTATTTTCATATATGTAGATTACATATAATTAATTAATGGATTTATTATAAAAAATAAACTATACTATATAAATTCTAGCTATTATATACTAATATAAGATTTTTGGTAGTTTATAAGAATTTCTTTTCACAAATTTTAGTCAAATTACAAATACAAAAAAAGAGATATTTAGAAAATATTTATAATTTTATTTACCTATAATATTTATATTCTCTGGAAAAAAAAGTGAAAACCTCTGATCTACATACTAAATAACAGGCGAATAACTAAAGAGATGAATTGTTCTACATGTAATTCCAGGTCAAACGCCGTCTGGACTACCAACTTGAGAAATCTAACCTAGAACGTCGCATTTCCCAAAAGAACATGGTGGACTGGATAGTGTCCAGCGTGACCAAGGCCATCACCCCCGACCAGGAGAAGCAAGCCTTGGACCGCTGCATCGCAGACCTGGCGGCCCTGGCCAAGTAGACTTAGCTATTATGTTCTAAATAATGTTATTAAAGTGAAATCGATTGTATAGTTCGTGTTCGTTTTATTTTTTTTAAGTTCCCAACTTGCGAGAAAAAAGTTTTTACAAGAATTTAAAATCCATTTTAAATTATTTATAAGTATAGAACCTATAAATATTTTTAGTTATACTGTTAATTAAGAATACAAATATTTATCCCAGTAATTTTATTTTATTTCAATTCCTATGAGGCACTTTCTCGATCAGTAGTATAAAATCTAAACTTAGAATTAAGAATTGATAATAGAATAATAAGTAAAGACTTAGAAGTTGCAAATGTTTTTGAAAATTACTTTTCTGAAATACCAGTTAGTTACCTCCTCATTAAAATCATTTCCTTTAATTGCAAATCAGTTCTTGCAAAGTAATACTAGTTGTTGTAATAATAATTTTACTTTTGAACATGTGACACCAGAAGAAATTGTTGAATCCTTTAAAAACCTGAATATATAAGATACTGGTGATTTATGGGGTATATCTGTAAAGCTACTGAGCTCAATCATATGTCACATTGCACCTCAGTTGGCTAAGACATTTAACGAATGTGTTGCCATAACTGAGCAAAATTTTCGAAAAAAAATAATTCTGAATCAGCTAACATGCCATTTTACCGAGAATAAAATGCTTCATGTACAGTATGATTTTACTAGGGGTAGATCTACGGTAGATGCAGGAGTTGCGCTCCTTAAACATATATACGATGTTTGGTAAAGGTCACAGAACGGAATCGCAGTATTTTGTGATCTTTGTAAGGCTTTTGACTGCCTAGATCACGAAACATTATTACTCAAACTTAGTTATTATGGAGTCAACAACAACGCTCGTAATCTAATTGCTTCATATCTCCCTAAAAGGATTCAGAAAGTTACTGTAAATAATGTAGTCTTCCGGTTGTTATTTACGGATGGGTGTGCCACAAGGATCGATTTTGGGACCTTTCCTATTTTTGGTATATGTAAACGATCTTCCTTTTTTTTTTTTGCTGAGAATTTATGCATAATTGTATATTTTGCTGACGATACTTCTTTAATCTTTAAAGTAAACCGTAATAAAGATAATTTTGACGAAGCGAAAAGCGAATATTTATAATTCAAAAAAGAGCAGTGCGGATTATTTACAGTATGAGCGCTCGAGATTCTTTGCGAGATGTTTTTAAACTACAAGTAGTAAAGTTGCGTCACATTTCTTCTATAATAAAATTCTGTATTCTGAAAGTGCTTGTAATAGCCTATTTGAATAAAGAATATTTTGATTTTGATTTTGAACTATTTTTGAATATTAATCGTGGGCGAGTAAGACACGCACACCGAGGGTTCTGTACCGTACCTACCTCATGATTGTAGGTCACTGGTATTTACAAATTTATTTCAAATAATATTCCGGCTTCGTTGTTTTACACATTCAATTTAGACTCATTACTAAAAAAAACACAAAAGCTCATCACCTTAACCGCTTGTTCATCTCAAATTCATCATAAAACAAAAAAAAAAGTGGGCTACAAATAAATAAAAATCCACACACATTTATATTTAATTTATTACAATACAATATTACTCGACAACAGTACGGTTATTCAGTTAAGGGCGTAAAGCCCACAGTTAAAGCTCTTTACAACTTATCATCACACTCTTATCCTAGACATCACCACAACTGAGAACAACAGCGATGTGTCAATTTTCTGTCGATCTTTAATAGAAATTAGTGTACTGCCAGACGACTATGGGACTAACTTTAGCATATATTCTTAGAACATTACAGTATGAAGACAAAAAGTCACTAAAGTATAGTTAAATTGTATGTGATAAACAAAATATTACAAATAAGTTTTTTTTTTTTTTGTAAATAAGTTTCAGGTCAGTAATATTTATGTAAAGGTGTTGGGAGTTTAAAAATAAATTTAAATCCTTTAATGTCGCATCACATCATAATTGCATGTCACAACACAAAATACTGTTCACCGTTTGTGCTCAAAGTAAGCATACAAGTATTACATTATATCAAATTGCACATAGTATAGACAAGTATAGATAATTCAAAATCTACAGATACAAAATGGAAATTCCAAGTACACAAATATATATACTACAATTTCATTTGTATCTAGGAAGTATTTGTAAAAAACTGTCATAAACATTGTAGACGAGCAATTATAAAAATTAATGGTTTTACAATTCTTATGATATGTACAATAAAGCAGTTTAGAAAAGAATGTCAGCCATTAGAGGTTAATATATGTACATATCTAAATATTATATCAAAATTTGTGCATAAGTAATGTTAGTCGCTTAGCAAAAAATGCATACAAACTGATAATAATATTATATAAAAAATATATAGTATATTTTTTAAATACCTTACACACCTAAGGTTATCGAGTATGTGATGTGGAAACCCTAATTTCAAAATTAAAAAAAAAGATTTTAAAATCCAAAATTTTAGATGAGACACCATAGATTACACCATAGAATACTAATGTTCTGAATATGAAATAATTATTCTTATTCTATTACAATACAAAATAAACAACAGCAAGCGATATGTGACATTACAGACTTTTGTTATCGTTAACAATACTGCCAATATTTTACTTTTTTTATTTCTGGCAGAATACATTTAAACGTGTGCCGTTATATAAAAGTACAATGAAATTAAAAAATCTGTAATGTACAGTCCCTAAACTTACAGATAGATACCCTATGACTTGCTACTAAAATTGTTACAAAATAATACATAATTAGTATTTGGTTTCAAAACATGTAACAAACACATTTTAATACATAAAATATTTACTGGCAAATATTTTTTGAAGTTTAAAATTAAAAAAATATGCCTTTCAAAAAAAGTTGATATAATAATGGAATATGTTTCAACAAAGTTGTGCGGCAGATTTGTATTTTTTTTTTAAACAAAATAACAATTATCATCAATACCTACTTTAAAGTTGTCTTTGGACTTATTATAAACAATAAACATCAGAGTAAATAAATTATGGTATAAAATAGCCAGACTAAGAAATCTTCTATTTATAACATTTTAAACAAAATGTCCATGTTTTTTTATTATTTCTATAACTAATGATAAATATTGTTTAAAAATCTACAAAAATAAATAATAAATGTTATTTAACTAAATCAATGTTATTATCATTTGCTACTCATCTATAAAAACCTGATCTAATACAAGTATTAAATGGATGAGTGCCAAAATAAAAAATCATGTAATTGAAATTGATATTTAATAAATACCTTATTAACTAAAAAAGGTGGTTCTGGCATTTGATAATAAATAAAAACAAATGGTGCCATAAACAAAAAAAAAATCAATCCACATTATAATTTCGCAGCAAAATCGAGAAGCACCATAACATTATTTTCAAATGACAGATAAATCTTAGAAATAAGTACAATAAGGTATGATCTTGTTTTATATGTAAATATTAAAAAAAGGAAAGCAGAATGCAGTTTGCTCCTTACGCAATTATTTTGTATTGAATGTGCATGTTTAGTTCCTATTGTCATATTTTATGGAAAGAATAGTTACATAATAATAGATAGCATGTTAGATATATGATAGAAATCCGGTAGAATTCAGCAACTGATAGTGTCTTTACGAGATGATAAACGATTTTAATCAATATATATATATAGAGAATAATAGATATAAAAATCTGTCCATGCATTCCCACTAATTCCAAAAAAACATGGAATCCACACCAAAGTTACAACCAAACATTTTAAATACCATCTTATTCTTCTTCTTTTATTATTATTGAAGATCTTAATTTACTTTGAAATGTAAAAGCAGTATGTAATCACACCTTAGTCTACTTTATTTTCAAGGCCATAACTGTCATTCGATTGACATTGACGTTTTACATTTGACTTTTGAGAATTACCTGACATTATTACAAGATGGTGCACTTTTTCTTCTTGTTCCTACTTTCCGATTTAATGTGGATTCTTTCAGCCTCTTGGAACCGGCGTACGAGTCGGACCAGTTCATGGAACGCTTGATCTACGTTCATTCTCGCTTTAGCACTGCATTCAATGTAGGGCACTTTCAATTCTCTTGACAGCCCTTGAGCTTCATCTAATGTTACCTATGTAAAATAATAAAGAAATTTAAATGTAAGTTCAAAATAAATATAGGGAAATCAAAATTATTTAGCGCACATTTTATTCAGGGGAGAATCTATGTTATAAAAAAGCTTAAATTACTACTAAAAAAGCTTAAATTACTACTACTTTACTATTGCTGATTAGAATCAATCAGATGGAACTATTAATTAGAATAATGACTTAAAAATTAATGTAATAAACGTCTATTGAGTTTTATTAGCTACATGAGACAATGTGATTCCGTTCATTAACCAATTCCACATTTTGCATGTGCACTATTACTTCTTCTCTTTATTCTCTATTAATAGAAAAAAATGTCTACATTATTATTACTTTAATAATACTTAGATGTTCTAGTAAATAAATGTGAATAATATGCACATTAGATTAATTAATTTCTTTTTTATTATATATTTATATCATAGAATTAAAGTATTTGGACATAATCTTAAAAACCTATCTCATGTTAAAATTTAACAATGCCTATAGTATCATTGATAAAAATTTGTGTAGTAGTATTGACTTATCTGTCTGACACGGTTAGGAAGATTTTTTTTGTAACTGTCTTATATAATTGTTTACGTAGTTCATACTTGTAAAAAAAAACAAACCACTCTCTGATGTTCCAAGTCTGCCTTATTTCCAACCATTAACATAGGGAATTCATCTCGATCTTTCACCCGCAAGATTTGCTTGTGAAACTTGGCCAGTTCCTCGAAACTTGCATGATCAGCCACTGAAAAGATCAATAGGAAACCCTCCCCTGACCTCATGTACTGTTCTCGCATTGCACTAAATTCCTCTTGGCCGGCTGTATCCAAGACTGAAAAATATATGTATGTGTTTGAAATATTTCTATCCATCCATTCAGTTTAGATTTCATAATTTCTCAAAAGACCCGTTACCTAAGACAGTGTTAATTTAATATTTTTTCAAAGATTTTAACGTATTAAAAAAGTTTATTTAAATCTAGATTTTTAAAGACATTCAACAAAAGTTTAATATTTATTATCCTTACAAATGTTAGTGTTATTGCAATTTATTTATGTAGGTCACCATATAAATGTAATTTATATTAATACTAAACAAGGACATATAGTGTTCAAAATATTTCAATAATAAGAATTCATGACTCACTATCCAACTTAGCCGGGATATCATCAATGACACATTGCTTAGTGTAGCTGTCTTCGATAGTTGGGTCATAGTCAGTTACAAAATAGCTCTGAAACATAATTTTACATTGTTTATTAAATATTTTAATGCTTGCTTATACATATAGTTGAGTATACTGCTATAATATATCAAAGGGTAATAAATTGATAAATAACCATACTAACTAATTGTAAAGATAAAATATTTTTACAATGTAATATGTTATACAACGTACAACACAATTTTTTTTATTACACATGCATGGGACTAGGCACTTTTAAATTGCTACACAGTTTTTTAACCAATAAATGACAATAAGATAAGAAAAACAACTTTTACTACAAATATTCCACTATTTATATGTTCATAAAGTATATATTAGCAGATCACTCTACTAGATAACAAAGCTTGTGCTAGAAACATTACAGCTACAAGGAAACAGGAAATTAATGTAGTGTAAACAAGAATACTAATGAGGGCTTCATATAAAAAATTGTACACCCAACAAATATAACTTTGACCATATGTTAGTTGTGGTAAATAAGTATTTATTGAAGGTGATGACGCCGGTGGGCGGCGACATTCATTGCTATACGGACCTTGACTCCATAGATCCACTATTTATAAATGTGACTATACTCTTAACATCTGTCATGCAATGTAAGGAACAGAAACTAAGTGTTCTAATAGCTGTTAATATGATATATATCAAAATGGAATCAAGAGATTATCTAAAAATAGATAAACATCCGTCTCGTAGGCGTATCTGTAGCCAAATACGGCGAAATACCTGAATAAATTGGATTGTGATAGCACTTTTTCCGACACCTCCACCACCGACGACCACAAGTTTGTATGTTTGCGCTTGACTAGGTCTATCTCCTGGTCTCGACATTGTTTTGGACTAAAAAATTAACTTATAAACAAAGTAAGATCCACTTTATCTTTAAATTTTCTAATTTGTGCGGCGGACGACGGTCACTATTCACGGATGATTCAATTGATACGTTCTGTTTCACGGACGGTGTTATAGCGTATGGTGTAATCCACAGAGAATAAATATGATATTAAAAACTTTAATAAAATATTTTAAAGTAACAATATATTAATTAAATAAGTAAGGAGTATATTATTTTTAACTTTCAGTATGGTGTACCTTTAAACATAAAATTGAAGCCAATAATGTAAAAGAATTCTATATTATCAAGTTTCAAAGTGTAAATTTAACTGTATTTGTTGCGGAATCAAAATATTTTTAAATATATTTTTGTTATATTATGATGAAGCTATTTAAATTGAAATATGTTCCGTTGTAGGTGATTATCAATAACATTTCAAACAAATGTCAAAATCAAAATTGAAAAGTCAAAAGTCAAAACTAAAACGACAAATAGAGGCTTGTATTGAGACCGTTTTTTATTTTTAATTTATTGTATTGCAGTTAATTTAAAAGAATTAACATTAAAAACACTTGCAAATATGTTTTCTACTAGCAGTCAAAGAAAATTTTGGACTTTCAGTGATGAAACCGAGATAGCTCGACACCGTGAAAAGCATAATATACAATTCATATCAAAACATGGACATCAAATTGACGAATATCAAAGATATAACTTCTTTTTGTCTCCAGAGGAAGAACGGCAGTTATTAAAACAATATGAGCTACATTTAAAGGAATTTTGCAAGAGGTTTACACCTCCTATGCCTAAAGGAGTAGTTGGAACCGCTTTTCATTATTTTAAAAGGTTTTATTTATACAATTCTACTATGGATTATCACCCTAAAGAAATTTTAGCTACGTGCGTCTACTTAGCGTGTAAAGTTGAAGAATTTAATGTTTCTATTGGCCAGTTTGTTGCGAATATTAAAGGTGACAGAGAGAAAGCTTCAGATATTATATTGAATAATGAACTTCTACTAATGCAACAGTTAAATTACCATTTGACTATTCACAATCCTTTTAGACCTGTTGAAGGATTTTTAATTGATATAAAGACAAGGTGTTCTTTAGCTAATCCTGAGAGACTAAGAAATGGCATTGATGAGTTTCTTGAAAAAGTATTTTTAACCGATGCATGCTTATTATATGCACCATCACAAATTGCTTTAGCTGCTGTGCTACATGCAGCTAGTAAAGAACAAGAGAATTTAGACAGTTATGTAACAGATATGCTTTTCCGTGATGCTGGATCTGATAAATTAGCAATACTCATTGAGGCAGTTCGTAAAATTAGATCAATGGTGAAAATGGTAGAAAGTCCAGCAAGAGAAAGAGTAAAAATCATCGAAAAGAAATTGGACAGATGTCGAAATCAGGAAAATAACCCTGATAGTGAAATATATAAACGAAGAATAAGAGAAGCTCTGGATGAAGATGATCTTCCCCATATTAGTTCTAGCAGAATGTCATTAGATACAAGTGGAGTCTCACAGGTTTTGTCACCTTCCGCATCATAGACTTTAAGCTATTTTGACTATATGACATGAAAAATTCATATTTTAAATAAATTTTATATAACTGACAATTTTTCTTTTTGAGCAGAATCCCAAAATGACCCTGAAAGAAAAGAAGAAAATAGTCACATCTTCCACCATAGTAGTCATACACTTAATACCCAATACAAAGTCACACACCACCCACATTAATATTATAAAGTTTATTTAAAGTTCTGCTCTCTGTCCAATAACAATTATTGTAAAAATTAAAATAAGAATAAACTTATTTACAATATTTCACTTAGCCTTAGTCTTAGTTCAAATTATATGGAGTAAATACTTATTACTTATTAATTAGGGTGTTAAATTGAATTAAAAAAAAACATTTTGTTATTACATATAGAATTCAAAATGATTAATAGAATTAAATATTCCTTAAAGTGGGATTAGAGCCCCCACAACCATCAGATATGATACCAATGATCTGATTGCAACCAAAAAGATATCCAAATTATCTATACTAGAGGATCCGTTGCCGCGTTGCCATAGCAACGTGTATGTCACTTTATACAAAAGTTATATTGCCAAACTTATGGTAGTGTGTGTAAAGTTTTATTTATTGATTTAATGTACTTTATAAGTATTATTAATAAAAAATATTAGCGTTCTGCACTTCTCCTATACATAAACTATAAGTGTGTCAAATTTCATTATCCTCCGTCCGCCCAATTTTCGTAAAAAGGGATCCAAAGATTTCGCTTCACATATTAATATACAGATTAAGTGAAACATTTAAATAATGTTTACATTTCATATGAAAAAAAATTTAAAATATATCTAAATTTTTTATTATATCGTTCTAAGTATAACAAAGCAAGAAATACAAAGCAACTATAGACAGGCAACTAATATACCTTTTTGTTTTAATAAATATTTACTTGGCGGTAAATCGCACTTATGATATTTTAATACCTTTTACCATGATTAAACACTATTAATAGTGTTCATTATTGTATGGGTAATCTCAAGTATGACAGTCGGCGTGCGATTACGACAATTTGGATTTTTCCGTTTTTTTAGGTAAACGCTTATACCTAGAGTTGTGCTTCAGTGTTTCTGGCGCCCTGTAATTTAAGGACTAAATAGAATAATATTGTCAAACTAAATAATATTTAAGATGCGTAGCGTAATTCTTAAAAAAAGATACTTTATTGAGTTTACCTTAAAAATATATAATACAAATACTTTTTGTAAAGGTATTTTTCACCTTTGATATTTGTTAATAAATATTCAAGGGTGTACTCCATTCCTAAGCCCTGTTTGAATCACTCGAATTATTTGTGAAAATCTCATTAAAATCTGTCTCAGTGTTTCATAGATCATTGTCACACTATTTCCCGCATATGGCAGAGTAGAAAAGCGAACCTAGTGTTAAGACACTGCGTTCCCCGCTTTCCGCACAATCCTAAGGCATTGCGTGTTGAGTGGCGAAACTTAACGCCGCGCTTTGTCATGTTTCCAGAGCGAGGAAATGATATATTCATTTTCCCCGAGTGGGATTCGGACCCACAACCGTCGTATATACAGGCAGATGCTGACACTGCACCGCGACGGCCTCAGCTGCAGTTTTTAAATTCTTAACTTTTAAAGCACTAATAAAACAGGAGTGCTTCTTTCATTTTTTGCTAATATCCTATTATAATAGTATTTGGCGCTATTACTAAAACCCTTTTAAGTACTTGCTGAACTGTAGCTCCACTTTAATATGCTCTCTTTCAGCAGACATTTTAATATACTGAGTTGTTCTAAAGTCTATAGTCTCCCATAAGGGTAACTGGCAGGTCGGTAATCAAATTGGAATAGGTGTTGGAGAAGGAAATTTCCAACATTTATACAAGAGATGTGTCACGTTCCATTTTTAGGATATTAATATATTAAATAATTTAAATATGTTTCTTTAAGAACTTAGTGCATATGTAAAATGATATTTATATTTTTATTTATCATAGAACGTATCAGTATCATATAAATATTTATGAATAAATTTATAATTCGCTTTCAGATGTTTTTCCAACAAATAGTTAGTTATACAATGAATTTACGAAAATGAAATAAAAGAAGAAGGATTAATCAAAAATATTTATTTGTATACATTTGCATAAATTTCATAACAATAAAATATAGATTATAAATATAGATTAAAATAAGATAAAATAGATTAAATTATGCGGCAGATTAAATAATATTTGTCCGTGTAACGTTGGGTGGTCCATAGCGCTGCGATTCTTAAGTAACGTTGCTTCAAGGCTTTTGGCAGAGGAGTAGTCTTTCGGCTTCGTGCTGTAAAAAAGGCATTTTATATATTTCTTAGCCAACGTTTCGACCAACGTTAAAAAATATATAGTGGAGAATCAGAATTCATAAGAAATATGGTATTTCCTTATAGATTATAATAAAACAATAAGGTTTCATTTATAATAAAATAGTAATACTTTACTTGGATCATTTTATAAATGTGCGCCACCGCCTCGTCGCTTCTGCATACATTTGGACCCATGGACCTCTTCCCACCCCAACTGGACGTGAAAGTTAATTGCGCCTGTGTACCCACAAAGCAGGCTACAAGGAACATGAAAATCAAAATTTTGAACATTTTTATTTTGATGATTTCCTTAATGTGTTGTTATTTGAATGGAAGCTCGCTTGTTTGTGATCCACTGTCCGATGTCACTTGCTTTTATATCGCTGAAGCCCTTCGATGTCTAATATATTTTCAATTATAACAAGAGAAAACTAATTATATACGGCCTCTTTAATTTAGAGTGTGAGCTTATGGAAAAATTCTTTTGTTTTTCAGTATGGGTTTATGCAGAGAATACGAATTTTACATATAATATATACATTTATATTAAATTTAAATTTCTCAAATTGAAATTCAAGAATGAACCAAATTTAAAAGATTTGAAACAGTTACTTATACTTTATCACATAAGTATATTATTATAGTATATCAAGTTATTCGTCATCACGTTTCCTTTTACGTTCGGCTATAGTTATTATTTTACTAAATTAATATGCAATGTACGGTTAACTCGTTAAAGTTATAACGGAAAACTCTTTATATGTGTTTACATCATACACAATCTTGACAACTTGTTCGCTCGTTTGATGGCTCTAATCTTAAAAGCATGGATTAACCACGCCTACATCAATAGATTTTGAAAGATAATTTTATTGTAGAAAATATAGAAGGAAACTAACACGCCATTTTGTTTTTCGTTTTTTTTTTAATGGTATTTTAACAATCTACGGATCAATGCTGTACATTCAAAGGCTTGACGTATTGGACGATGGAATCCAGAATGGAATCCAGTAATTTCAATACACCTGTTAAATATTTAAAATAAATTTAAATACCTTATAACTTACACATTCATTCGATAGAATAAAATAAAAGTGAAATTGTAAAAATCGTCGTCGTTGGTCGTCTATTCCTAATGACAAAAAGAACATATTTATAAATTTGATTTGAAACGTAATTTTTTATTTAGACAAACAGCTTTTTACAATATTAGGTAATTAAGAAAAGTAGTGACACTTCTTGTAACTAAGTTTAATAACTTGTGTACATATCTATGATAAAAAAAATACTCAAGAACTTTCCCAACATTGTAAAAAGTAGACGCTTCCAACAAAACAGCAAAAAAACATTGGGATAATTAATTTTCTTCCATTTCTATGATTTCACTTGATTTTGTACATAATTAAATGGAGGCATATCCTCAACAAACAAATAGTAACATACTAAATTAGCCTGTGCACCTCCGTTAAAACGTTGAAAATGGCTTAACACAATTTTCTCTTTAAGAAATTTTCAGGAAAACTTACTTGGAGGGTATAAATAGTGAACCGTATCCATTTTCAAGCATTCCAACCATCTCTACTGAATACTAAACATGGCTGACCTTAGGCGTTTCATCAAACGTGCCGTTCTCTGTCTGGTGTTCGCTGTAGCAAACCTCTTTGCTGCTACCGACGGACAGCTCACATTCTCATCGGGATGGGGAAAACGTTCCAGGGACGATGAAATCCTCATCGACTTTGACGATCAACTCCAATAAACGATCTCTTATCTCGGTAAGATCTTTTTCCTATATTTAATTTGATTTTATACTAAGTAACCAGATTTATAGTAGAAGAGGGAACTAAGTGTTAAGACACTCCGATCCCCACTTTCCATCTAATTCTCCAGGCATTTTGTGGTTTGTGGCGAAACTCAATGCCAAGCTTTATTCTCGTTGCATTTCTACGAATTTCTACGTATTGGAATACAACCCACAACCGTGACGTTTGCACCCAGACGCTGTTCCACTGAGCCACGTTGGCCTTTTTCAAAATTAAAACTTCGAGCACTATGGTAAAATGCATTTTTCTTATAGCCTTAAATAGAGAGCTTATTTCATGTCCATGTTAATAACATCCCATTATTAAAAAAATCAGTAGCGTAAATTTTTTTACTAAGGTGTTTTTTTAAATAATTAGATCAGATCACTATTGGAATTTAACGAAGTAAAATAAATAATAAATACGAAAATGTAAAAAAGGTAGCTGTGGGTTTCATTCCCAGTTGGAGTAATGATAATATTTTCATTCTACTCTAGTAACGGAGTGTCTTAACACTAGGCTCGCTCTGTCTATCCTGTTCGAACAGCATGAAGCTTTTACTTATAAAAGATAAGGTATGCAATACGTCTGTTGGATATCGTCCAAGCGCTTTAGCCAATTATTCCACACAAAAAAAGAACTTTTAGTGCTTTTTTCGAGACATTGTGGGTTTTAATGAAGAAAATGAAAATAATTCATTCTCGCCGAGTGGGAATCGAGCCCAAGAACCGTCGTGGTTACACTACTGACAGCACGCTGTGCCACTGCGCCGCGACGGTCCTCGTTATTTTCTATATGAAATAAAAAAAATCATGTAATTATATTGAATAAATAAATTGGTTTCACATTCGCCAAATAGGAAAAACTGTGTGACTCACAAAAAAATATACATAAATATATTTATATAAAGATAAAATGTACAGAACAATTAATGTGAATATTTTTTTTTATTGTATACCAAAGCCGTGGTCACGAGTTCAAAACTAGTCACGTTTAAATTGTATAAACAATTTCAATATCTTTTAAAATTATATATATATATATATATATATATATATATATATATATATATATATATATATATATATATATATATATATATATATATATATATATATATATATATATATATATATATATATATATATATATATATATATATACATTTTTCAAATATCAAAAAAGGTGATGTGAATCAAAAGACCAATTGACATATTTAGATGGGTATCATTTTATTAAAATCCTTTCGCATTATATCTTACACAACAGTCCATATAACTTAAACAAATGAAACAAACGTAACGATGCAGTTTTACTAGTAAATAACAATTATATAATAATGATACTAATATAATAAATACTTGGCAAGTTACCGGTAGAAGGCAAATAAACCATGGCACACTTGCTTGCCCCATATGTCCTTTCCATCTTGAACGACCAGATTCGTCCATTAGGACCATCAGGTAACAGACAGTGCAGTCAACTTGGCTAAACACTGGCAAATTCCCCTCTGAGCATTCGAATCATTGACATGAAGAAGATGGTAGATGAAATTTAGTTTTACGGTATTCCATATTAGTGTACATTTATGTATATATATTATATTATTATTCGATATGTTGAAATTTTACAAACGCTTAATTGACCTAATAAATTTTGCAGACGACCAGTGTTACAAGAAATGAAAAAGGAATTCCATTTTGTTGCCAGTGCACGTGTTTGAGTGAAAATAACAAATATATGGACATTTTTATCTATTCATCACAGCCCAAGAATATCTAACGAGAACATATCCAAATGTTTGCTACAGATTAACTAATGGGCTATTTCCATTTCACATTTATAATGACCCTGCTTCTTAATATTGCACCGCCATTCAATCAAAATTTAATGAAACTGCATAAAGAATTTAGTCATATTGTATGGATCTGGTGCATGTGCAATACTATAGCAGTAGCTCCAGTTGCTTAATTTGAGGCTCGCTTCATTTCCATTTAATATCATTAGTCATTGATTATTATTATTCATTATTCGTCATTGCTTATCATTATTTAGCCTCAAATCAACAACTTAGAATTAAATACATTATGGTGTAGTTTAATTGTATCAAGTTTCACATTCAATTTCAGTTTAAATATTACATATCTTATAATAGAATAGGATGTTTGAAACAAAAATCATAAAATCCATAGACATTTTTTATTATGAATATATTATTTATTAAACAGAAAAAAAAATTATATTTGATGACTTGATACGATTAACACAATTTTGTGTAACATTTCTAATGACCATGTAGAGTTAACAAAGTAAACGACGAACCAACCAAGGGGACGGAAATAGAGAAATGAGCAAGAATGTAAAACATACATCCAAATCTAACGCTTCTTAGGACAATTTTTTTTTTTTATTATAAATAACCGAACACAGTACTAGTGATATATTACATTGAATACTAAATATATTATTCAACACAGCATGATTGTTTTAATGTTTATTTACATAAGAGCTTCCCTGATTCCTTCACCGACACCGAAAATAATATTTTATTTTCCATGTATTTTTTTAATACACATACACATGCGTGTGTCAAATGGTACCATTTTCACCATATTTCGGTACCATTATTTGAATTACTCTTAAGAAATACCTACGTATAGGTATATACCTAGTGTGTGGCAAAAAAATAATTATTTTATTTTTTTTATTTTGCCAACATCGTGCCAAAAATTGTCTAGGTCAAGAACAACGATTAGCCCCAATGAATAGCAGCGAAATAGAACCGTAAAGGAAAGAGATAAACCTGTTGGCCAGCCATCCCTAACCTCTAAGAAGATATAGCAAATGAATTGTGGTCTCCTAAATCTAAACCAACTTTTAAGAAGGCGGATGACGGTTCCTATGAGTGATGTTCTTGAGGCTGTGGTCGCATCTTGTGGGCGACCAGAGACCCAAAGACAAATTCGCACAGAAATCGTAACAAATGATGAAAATTAATGCAGACAGTTTAATTATGTACAAGACAAAGCATTCAAAATCAGTTTAGATTTAAGAGCGTATTCCGAGTCCCAACAGGTTAGTACGAGATAGAGGTATGTAGTAGTAATCAGACTTGCCTGTACAACATTTCCATAAGCCTCCTCAATCGTTTAAAAAGCCCCAAAGAGAAATAACGCAAGAGCATTATTTCTCCATACCTAGCTCACCCCGTTGTTGCCATTATTTGTACCAAACCTGTTATTGTAGAGAAAGTCCAATATTCATACCTTAAGGAATACTTTTTTTTAGATAATGTACAGATAAACATAAAGGAGAGTGTGATATTCACTGGAGCCAACAAGAATGTAAGTGAGTTGTCATTTTTTCTCTTAGCAAGCAATACCTTTGGTCAACCATAACAACCTTTGGCTAGTTCGGCTTTTAATGTCACGCCATATAGTACCTCTTATAATAAGCTTAATATATGTATATTCTAACTTATTTAGTAACAAACGCAAACTTTAGAGCCATAGACAAGAAATTCAATTACATGTTCAAAGTTTCGACAAACCTCGCGCTCTAGCCCTTAATAAATTAAAGTGAATTGTACATAAAAAAATTGTAATAAACCATAAACAGAATATAATGGTATTACAATAAAACGACGAATAGCAACGGAAATTACGTTACGTTTCAAATTAATCAAATGATGAGTAGACGAGACAAAACTAAAGGAAAATGGTTAAGAAATAATAACAACTTATCCGAAAATTCTAATCCAGCTCAACATTATGAACCTCCAAAGCATGTAGCCGAAGATCTTGTCTCATTTCTTCACGCGTGGTAAATCACACCGTGTACAGGCACTCCTGTTACCTGAACTGCCTGGCAAAGACCTCTATCTCGGCGTGGCCGAGGCAGAGTTTCACCTGGCGTTCCTTCAGGAGGGTGGTGTCGCGCCAGGCGGGCCCCGCGGCCCTACCACCGGTCGGGTTCAGTCGCCTCTTACGACTCCCGGGTACCCCGACGTGGGATTGGGGATAGTATTCTGCTCCGCCCCAATACGGAGTTAAATTTTTTTTAAACTTACTTTCACGCAAATTGAAATTCGATAATATAACTTTATTGTGACTTTATAGTTTCAATCGGATTTCTTTATATTATTTGTATAACTATAAAACAATCACGCTGTCTGTTTATAGCACATTTAATATATACAGTGGAAAATAGATTGGTGTGAATATAGATAAAATCTTAGTATAGTCATCTAAAGTAACTGTACAGTGAGCGACACAGGTGTAGAGAGTAGGTATTTATTTACACTGCCATTACCTACATGCACAATATACTAAATTTTTTGGCGCACCCAGCGTTCAATCCTCCGCGAAGAAATTTTAATCATTAATAAATTCGAAAATATAATTCATTTATTTTTATTTACGTAATAATAATAATAATATGTATATCTATTTAATAGTTAGAATCCATTAAAATTGGTTTCCGGTATACAAAAAAGGACAGACATAGTCTGTTATTTTATATAGTTTAAAATTTTTTTCTAGAATTTTTTTTCTTATATTTTTTTACTAACATCCTCATCCATAAGGCCACTTGCTCCTTTCGTAAAATATTTTTAGGTTCAACGAATATACGAATTTCGATTCTCGAGCTACCCCCCCTCCTCGTCCCCCCACATACAGAGCTGGCTGCACCAAAAAAGATGTTTTTTTAACGCATATTCTAAAATTATTTTAACCTTTAATGAATTTATAATTCCACATAATATATATTGAAATTAAAAAATACATACCAATGTTCTAAAACTACATTAACTGACTTCAATAATAGTTGTTTAAGTTCAATATCATGTTACATCCACATATTACTTACTACAGTATAAATTTATGGTATGTATGTATGTACGCACGAGTATGTACTGTAAGCCCCGTCTGTCGTGTGCTAATTTCATCCTTATTTATAAATCAATTTAGGGCTATTTTAGCATACGACATTATGAGGCCACATTCTTATTCTAACACCAAAGAGGAGGTATGATTCATTAATCTAAGGTGTCGTCTGTTACCAACTAACCGATGCGATCCGACGCGATTATTAAGCTGTACGAAGGGAGTCTCAAGCCATTTAAAAAAAAAAAAAAAGATAGTTAATATAAATTAAAAATATCCAAAAATGTTAGATCTGTAATGTATTTCAATATATTAAAAATGCAATGAAAAATATTTTTTTTTAATATGACTGTTCATAGGTACTTGTCGATTGCAAATCGCCTCGGTCGCATCGTCACCGCACAGACCACCAAGAACTGTCTATACTTTATACATTTAATCTGTGTTTTTAGACATTTAGTACGTGTATCTAATAATCATTAATCTATTACTGTAGTCCATTCACAACATCACAATCAATCGCCCAAGTAAAATTATCCAAAAATGTATTGAAGTAATGTCTATTGTACAATGATTTAATTATATGTGTACCGCGTCGCAACCTTCCCCCATCTCGCCATCAAATAAACGCACAAAAGCATGCGCCAGTATTTGGCAACACGTCTTGCTGTCCAATTAGGTCATTGTTTGTAGCCAAGGAAGCCAAGTACTGTGGTGGTATTGTAATTTGGATACTACTTGATTTATGTTTTTTTTTTGGTTTGATAGAGTGTTTAGATGGCAGGAACAGTGACCATATTGGTGTTGATTTGTCTCGTCCTTCAATCATTTTTGGTACAAGTGATACAATTCCTTTTTCAAAATATTTTCATTCACTTTTTGTAATTTATTAAGGAATGGGCTGATATGGGCTCTAAGCTCACGTACGACAAAATTGTCTTCACAGCAAGAACAAGTTCTGAATTAAACAACTCTAAACAGATGTAAAACGACCACTGGTATCCACTGCCTACAATGACCACCGATGGTTCTTAGAGAAGACGAGAGCGCGGTGTCCTAGAGCGAACGAAGTGCTGGTGCTGAGGCTCGCGGGCGCGCAGACACAGCGAGTAGACGATCACGAACACACCGTAAGGCGCGAGGATGGCGGCCACGAGGTGAGACACCTGAGCGCCGCCGTTGGACGACCAGAAGAATCACTTCTCCTCGTCCTCATCGCGGAATAGGTAAGTAGACCTAGAGGGGTTGGAGGGGTCATTATAGAATAATTTGTATTTTTTTTATTTTTAGCTTCACGCTGTATCCCGCATGTAGCAGGGTAGGCAGAGGTAATCGTTCCGCCCAGTTTTCGAGAGATTGCGTGCTAAGTGTGTGAAACTCGACGTCGAGATTTGTCATCTTATCAGTGCTAGAAAATGCAAATAATTTATTCCTTCAAGTGGAAATCGAACCCACAACAGTCGCGTTTGCATTAAACGATACATGGATGTTTTTTGGACAAAAAGATCCGTCATTTATTTTAATTTAGACTTTAAAATACTAAGTAATCATTGTAATACCGGATTTAAATTATAGTAAATGATAAATTTCTAGCACCGAGCAAGATCTCGAAACATCATAATAATATCATAAACGCTTACCAATAGGCCAAGTTGAAGAGCGCGAAGACCAACGGGAAGGTGATCCTCGAGATGACATCTATCCTCTTGGAGCGAGTCGGGAACTTGGACATCCAGAGCCGGCAGCAGTTCTTGCGAGGAGGGTTCATGTGTATCTCGCACTGCCGCATCTTGTCCACGACGCCGCCGCGCATCAGTGGTTTCTGTTAGTTGCAGACCAGTCAGGGCGGACGGACAAGTTGCATTTTGGATACAATTCAACGATAACACCTAGTCTTTTATTTCCCCTTTTCTTTGTTTCATATTTTGAAGATTTAATAGCTTATTTTCTTTGCATTTAATTTGTTTTCAAATATCGATTAAGAAAGTCCTTTTTTTTATATAGGACGTAATAAAGTCTCTATGACAATAATTGACATTTTTAGAATATCGTATCGTATCGTTGCTGGAGTTTTTTTTAAATCAACATTATATGTTTATATTAAACATATACTTACGTGATTAGTTTTCAGTACTGTATTCCAAAATAAGATAAATTAATACTAGACATTAAGACATGCCAGCTATAAAACGAAGTGGAATTTATAAAATAATAACCTATGTACATTATTTCCAATAAACAAATTAAATTCAAAATGGATACAACGATACATAAATACGGATGTGATACCTACTTCATAATATAAAGAGATTTTACAGTACAGGAGCATTCAAGCAAATATAAAAAAAATGTATACCAATATGTCAATACCAAAAAACTGAAATTCCAGTCTAATATGGACGTCTCAACATGCTGTTTGCAAATCAAATTTACTTGGGAACAACTTAATAAATGTAGCATCAAATCATTAGATGTTATACCATGACTTCTATCTACTGTTAGAGACCTGACCAAACACGAGCTCACCATCGCGAATGTTGTGTTGCTATCAGTGTCCAAGAGGTCCGACGCAGCATCCATGCTGGCAGCCGCTTCCATCTCCCGCCTGGTCTTCTTCATATTCTCGCGGTGCATATCGGAGCGGGACGCGTAGTTCACTAGAGCGAACTCCAGCAACGCCCCGAATACAAACGTTAGACACACTCCCGTCCATACGTCGATGGCTTTGGTGTATGAGACGGGGGGTAGCGAGGCGTTGATGCCGGAGGACTGGGTCGCCATTGTGAGCAGCGTTGTCACACCTATATACCAATAATATCCTAAGTTCATATTTACAGGAATTCCTAGCTTTAATTCTGAAGATATTTATTTACTTGAGATTAACTAATGTTTTTAATAGATTGACAAAATCTTCAATACTTAAATACGATTTATTTTGTGTGTGTCTTTTAGGCGAAGCTACATCAATATATGTTTGTTGAATTAGCTGGCCAATTCTATATATGTCTCTAATAAAGAAATGCATAATAAAATGCAAAATATTACTATCAGGCAAGGCAATATTGAAATTCTCATTTAAAACTTTCCGGACAATCACTAAGTATTACAGTATCTGTCTGTCTGCACACAAAATATTACCGAAAATCATCTTACCAAGCGATACTCTAGCTGGCACCGCACCCTGGTCCAGCCAGAAGGAGACCCACGACACGATGACGAGCATGCAGCAAGGAATGTAGATCTGTATGAGGTAGTAACTGAACTCTCTCTTGAACAGCAGGTCCACTTTCAGGCAACTGTATTCACCTGAAATAATAGGTATATATAATGGACGTATACTAAGAAGTATGTGAAATATTTTAATTTATTATTATTATAGCTTCACCCTGCATCCTGCACATAGCAGGCTAGTTAGAGGAAACTGTACGCTTAAGGAACCTAGTGTTAAGACACTCCGTTTCCCGCTTTCCGCCTTTCGAGACATAGCGTGTTGAGTGGCAGAACACAACGCCGCGTAGACAGAGATAATTTGATTAATATATATTTTTTGTAGAGTAGACCAAAGTAACGTAGTGCTAAGACTCTCCGTTTTTTGCTTTACGCCCGAATTCGAAACATTGCGAGATGGGTGTCGGAAGTCGACATTAAGAATATCGATGATCGATAATTATATTATTTATCAATAAACTCAACTCGATTCAATCGCCTATTCATACGCCTTAGAACTTTTATTTTCATAGCAAGGTCATTTATTAAGGAGTTATTAAGTTTAAGCCAAGATGTTATTTTTTTTAAGACTATCTTTCTAAAAATATAATATTCTATCTATATCTTTTATTTCATTCAAGTAATCAAAACTAGACTTCAAAGGTTTTTTATGAACAGTGTAAAGTTATACAATATGCATTCATGTCACTTGTCACTCCTCTCGTCTTCTAGTACGCACCAATTCGTACGACGAGAGACGAGATTGCTCTGTGGAGTACTTTATACGCTACTATATTTTAAATGTTTGTATATTAAAATGTTTGTAGAAGCGTCAGCATGAAATATTCTTTTTTATATATCATTGCCAAGAGAATTCAGCAAAAAAAAATCATTTTATTGTCTGTCTGTCTATCAAGAGCATTTTTCTCAAGAACTTGATAGTTACTAACGAAATTTGATATTAACAAAACTAAAATAGAATGCCCAGATCCAGAGTCCACAAGAGGATTGAAAAAATTAGACATCTAAGTCAATGCAAACAAAAGATACGACGTTATATACCTAATTTGTTCTCGATTTGACAAGTGAAGTCAGAACTTAGCAATGTAAAGGAAAATGTCCGAAAATTGGAAATTTGTATCACAGATAAAAAATGCATCTACAACTCAAACATCATACAAAATGTTTACCAGATCGATACAAAATTGTAACTAAACAGGAATACAAAAAGATCTCATGTCACTTGTCCCTCGTACAAGTACTCTTACCTACAGGTAAGGTAAGTACTGTCCCTATCACCAGGTTACTTACCGCAGTACTATTTACGTTTTACCTAAATGTAATTAATATAATAAGTTATATAATATAATTAATATAATAAGTAATAAGTTAACTTTTTAAAGAAGCGGCAGACTAAAAGTATATTTTTTAGCATTCTGTTTACTCTTTGTACGACGATAAACTTAAGATTTTTAGTTAACGACGGTTACGATTCTCAAAATAAGTTCTCGCATGCTTATTTAATAATAGAGAGTTAAAATATATATATATATATATATATATATATATATATATATATATATATATATATATATAAAAATAAATTAAGTGTCTGCACAAATGTTCTGTGATTTCACAATTTTCAAGATATTATATGTTGAGTGGCGGAAAATATCCGAAAGGATGTCGAACTTGCACCCATCGCGCTTACACGACGGCCCTTATATTTCTATTTATCCTATATATAGCGTTAATGTAAGACGGAGGCCAAGATATTTATAACTACATAAACATTTTTACATACATACAGACAGAATGATAGAAGAAAACTGTATTAATGTTATTAAGCTTGCAAGTTTGTTTGTTTGAATGCTCTTATCTCAGTAACTACTAGATCAAATTCAAAAATGTGTATGTGTGGATTTGTGTCAAAAATGACACCTTACTATTTATATAACATTTGCAAAGAATACACGGAGGAGGCAAAATCTTAGATGGCGAAGCTTAACGCTTGATTTTGACGTATCAGACTGTTTGCAATAAATGGTAGGGAGACGTAAAAATACTAATAGAATTTTAACATGAATGATTTTTTAAATTTTATCTGTCTGTTTGTCTGTTTGTTCAAGCACATCTTTGGAACTACTGGTCGGATTTGAATGAAACCTTTTTTGTTATATAGCTGTTAATTCTAGGCAGGATTTAGGCAATTTTAATTTTACAATTTTAATGCATAAATATAGTATAGTAGACCTAAGAGTTGAATTACATGAAATACATAAAAGTTGCCATAATAAAAATTGTCGAGTGTGATGAGCAGTTTTCATTGAAATATGAAAATTCGAGATCTGGAACATTTCATGAAGAATCATAAATCATAATCGACCAGCTAAACTACGTGAAATACGGAAATGACGCCTATCCAAAAGATGTTGGACATGCATGGACATTTGTCATTGAAATTTTGATATATAAATATCAAAGACATGATATATAAATATCAAAGACCTGAAAAAAATAAAATAAATAATTGTTGGTAATTATTATTGGGCACCTACTAGTATATAAATATATCATCGAGTGATGTTCAAGCCCACACGGCTAGCGGCGTCATAAGTGGTTGCGCTTCACGAACCGTATTATTTATATTCTGTTGGATATTTTAATATCTATGATTTTAATTTTAGAGTTCTGATATAACATTTTGAGAGGCATATTATTTTAAAACATGAATCTATACGGTTTATATTATTAAATAAGCATAAATAAAGTTTTTTTTGTTAAATAAACTACTTTTGGGAAATTACATATATGTTTTGTAATTCATCCATTCACACATCACGTTCATCCAAGTAACCAAAATTAATTATAATAGCTTCACGCTGTATCCCGCATATAGCAGGGTAGGCAAAGGTAGACTAGTGTTAAGACACTCCGTTTCCAAATTTCCGCCTTCCGAGACTGTAGAGTGATGGAACTAATCGCCGAGCTTTGTCTTGTTACCAAAGCTTTTTGCTAATGAAATATGAACGTATGACTTCTTAAAGTTTTTTCTATCTGTTTGTACACGCACATCTACTGGACGGATTTTAGTGAAACTTTATTGTTGTATTACTGGGCACCTGATGCAGTACCATAGTAAACTATAAGAAGAGATAAAATCCCGTCTTAACAGAAAGGATTAATGTACATAAACCAAGGATCTGGACCTGGACCTGGATCACCGGACTTAACACCACAATATATAAGCTAAACTATAAGAAATAAGAAAATGACTTATGTAAATTAAAAAAAATATATATATTTACTAACCAGTATTAGTTTTGCTGTTGCAATAATCAGTGAGGAACTTCTCTAGAGTGAAGCGAGGCAGGTGCAGGTTCTTCACAACCTGGACAGGGTCACCCTCCTTCCACAGGAACACTAGATCATCAGTCGTCCAGCCATCTATTGAAATTTTTTCAAGATCATTGTCAAGATCTTGTTATGACTACACAAGATTTATTAATTTTGTGCTCATTTAAGAGTTATTGTGATTTATCTGAAGCGGTTAAAACAAAACAATTTCAAAGTCATCACCTGTATTACCAAATAAAAAAAAAAAAAAAAAAAAAAAATGCCCCGCCGAGTTTTATGCGCCGATTCTTCTCAGGTCTGTGGCATTTATTTTAGTGAACCATTGATAAATTATTTGGTATTCAAAAAATTAATTATGTTGTTGTTTTTTTTTAATTTCCATTATAAATTATGATCAACGAATTAGAAAAGTAATCTTTAGAACATTTTCTTTTGTTTATGTAATAACTTGTTGTATATCGTTTTATGTATAACGTATATATTGGTTAACCATTAGACATGATGTTATACAATCCCAAATGGTTTTTTTCTTTTAACACGTTCATATATCTCGTGATACGTATGTTTATTGTTTACGCAAGCGGTTAAAATCAGATTTTCAAATCGGTATTTCTTGATTGAGCTACGAGTTACGTTTTTAAAGATTCACGTTCTGCTCCTGCTTAGCGTTAAAGCACCTTGGCCTCCACTTTCCGCCACAATTCAAAACATTTCGTGTGAGTGGGGGAACTCAGCCACGCACAAAGTGAAGTTACGATTAAAGTTTCCCCGGGCATATCATTTAAATATAATACGTCCAATAAATCGGGCTTGAACCCGCCACTATCGTGTACTTGTGCGCCACAAGGGTCTTACAATTTTTTAATAAGGTAAAGAGAGGAGTTCGTAGAGTGGAGGTGAGCCCCTTTCAGCAGCAGCTTACACTTGGAGCGCAAGTACCAGACACTGTCCTGAGCTCCTCTCCCTACAATGCGATGGACACGTCATGGTATATATATATATATATATATATATATATATATATATATATATATATATATATATATATATATATATACATATATTTATATATATATATATATATATATATATATATATATATATATATATATATATATATATATATATATATATATATATATATATATATATATACACCTTATATTTATACTTACAACTCGCCATCCTCAACGAGCAAGTCTGTTTATCAAGCGGGTACAGCTTCAGATTCATCGGGCAGGATAAAGTTAAAGAGATTCGGATGCTGTACAGCACGTTGCCGTTAGGGAAGATCCGGATGTAGACATTTGGCATGATGATGTTGTGGAAGTGGCCCTCTTTCTCATTTGAGAAGAAAAGATCTGGCATCCATACTCTGTTCGCCTCGGTCAATGTAAGGTACTTGAGACGACCTGGGTGCATTAAAATAGTACATACATTTTTCATTTAAATCACCATAAATTACAATGTGAAGTATACGAAATAATCTTCAATTAATCAAAAGCTGTTTTTATTCTACATTAGATATTTAATATTATTTATTGCACATAAAACATATAGTAAAATAATATTGTTTACAAAGGCGGTTTATCTCTAGAAGAAATCACTTGCAGCCAACCAGTGAAAGTGGATAGGTGCCAAGCAGCGAGACAAAAATACAGTGCAGTTATAGAAGAAAACAAATAAAAAATTTAATGAAAAAAAATTACAACTATGATTTCATAACATATAAAAAATTAAAATATAGATAGATATATAGAAACTTACCCCCCAAATTATTGAACTTCAGCCGTTCATCCAACCACTGTTCTCTGAACGTCAATTGTACAGAGTATTCCTGTAAACATAGAAATCGCTCGCAAATTGTCACATATATATTAAACTCTTAAGGGATTATCAAATGTAGTCACAAATATTATGAAATTTGATTCACCCCAAAGAGTGTCGACGCTAATTCACTAATATTCTCTTTAACACTGTCAAGTCTATGCCGTTACTGTCGGTACTCTATAAGCTCATGGGACTGCAAATATTTAAAATGATTTTGTCATCATTAATCATCTAGAGACAACACACTTAATAACTCAACGACCAGAATCGTAGCTAATATGACAGATATAGAATAAAAAATAACAACAATAGTGCTTAAACGTGTGAATTGTAATAGATTGAAAAATTTAAAAAAAAAGAACAGCAATCTTGATAACAACTAAGATTCTGGTCTGGATGTTACATAATAACATATATAACATTAACAGTCGGTGAAGACAAAATCAATCACTGTTAATTGGAGGCTGTATGTATGTATTGTTGTGATCTGGAGGACAACACGAGTCTACCAACCAACTTGCTCGTTTCTTTTTAAGTGCCATTAAGTTTATGTTTAAGTGCAAAAATCGTTTAGCCCAATATAAACATAGCTGATACTTCTAACACCGAATAAAAGAAGATATATATATGCTGGTGTCGAAGGTTCTTAATAATTAATTTGACACATAAAAATTTGAGCAACAGATCCCTCGACATCAAAAGAGCAAGTCAAATGAATTATCGTAACATAAAAAGCACACTACATACATTAGACATTACATGCTCAAGTTAGCTCTTGGATTTTTTAAAATATTATATGAAAATCGCACGTTATAGCTACCAATTAACAATCGACAGATATAATAAGTATCGATAATAAACGATTCGTCTTTTGTCTCATGAAAGTTGACACGAATTCGAGTATTAAATCGATATTATTCTACGCCTTTCCTAATTACGTGTGGAATGACGGAAACTAAGCACGCGTTTTATGTGACCAAGTCAGAGAAAGAGTAACTTATATAATAAAATAAAAAACTCTCCACTTTTGAATACGATATTACTCGTATCATGTGACGTCATTGACGTTCTAGCTGCGTCACATACATGATAGTGCAAATCCATCGATAATAACAATAATTGCATAGATTAGAGACAGGAAAGGAAGACAATGATGGATGCCGACGAAATCATCAAAGAGATTGCTCACTTATTATATTGGAAGCGAGCCAAACGTGGGCTCTACGTAATTTCGCATATGTTTAGTACAAAAAGTCTTTAGGTCATGTACTATAGGGTTGATTTTCACCTATGTCTGCTATTAACTTTAGTATTCATTTCATAAAAGCAAATTAAAATACCCAAATGCTAACTTTTCTACATATATCGATATAAATATTATAGATTCACTATTAAATAATTATTTTTAATATTTATAAAAGTTGTTACTGTTGTTAAAACTATAATATCATGCAAATATTCTACAAAAAATATTTGTCCCACGTGTTATAGTAACATAAGTACGTGACTAGTGATGGGCTGATAGGTTTATATCGATATAATTGGCCAAAGGAACCATGCTACATTCCTCCAGATAAAGCGCAATTTCCAAGTCAACTCACCGTCAGCATTCGTCGATGGAATGCTTAACCTTTTCATGCAGACGCAAGGACCAGTTACTAGAGCTACGGTACAGTATTACTAGCTTCAGGGCGAGGGTCACATATTGCGGTCAGGTGGTCAGCCACCGAAGCACCAAGGCGAGTGCGGACGCGACGATAGTTCCCGATACATTAATAACTTTACACAACACAAATTCACATGAACAAGACAATATTAATTATGTCACAGTCAACGTACACGACCAAAATAGTTTTTATTTTGTTTAAAAAAAAATGCATGACATTAATCAAATAGGAAGCATGATTAACAAAAAGGGGGGGTTTGAGAAAATAATAGGCAATGAGGCATGAGATGACGTCGATGGTGCGGGCCGCGTTCACCCTGTGACCTGGTCGGAAGCGTGGCTTGACTCTCATACGAAACTCAAGACAATTGTATCGAAGCGGTTAATTTTGTGCTATCTACTAATATAATACAGTACATATATTAATTATATGCCAATTGTTACCCGGTGTCTGTATGTATGTGTGTACATACCGCGTGCCGTCTATTTGCATTGAAATAAAAAAAATAAAAAAAAATCATAAACATAAAATAACAAAAAAAAATCGAATAAAAATTTGGATAATGTTGTAATTGTGAACAGTTTTTTTTTTTTAAGTTAAATACCAATTGTTATTATTGCTTGTACAAAATACAACGAGCAACGCGGCTCCGCACCGCAGTGTCACTTATTCAGGGGATAATCGACTTAATAGTTTCGCAGTAATGAACACTTAGGGGATAAAATTGTGCAAAATATACAATATGTAAATGAAAATAATAATAAACAATAAACAACGAAAAATAAACACAAACACATATCCATATATACGATAGCTTGAAATAGAGCACAGTGCATCATTATATATTCATTTGTATACAACGAAGTTTATTACAAGCAAAGCGATCGAATAACTCACAGAACAATCCAGAACTTTGCTCTATAATAAAAGTGTCGTGAATATCGTATGGTTAATTGGTACTCCACCACTCACCATTTTGTAATCATCTATTTGGCTGATGGATCGTAGGTACAGGTTGACGCGGACTAACGTGGGCGCATCGCCTTTGAGAAGAAAACATATGACTTTAACATTCATAAACCGCTCTCGATGATAATAACGTGTCAGTACCATGTACGGGGCGTAATGATGTAATGTCAGGTGTTAGAAATAATGAAGTGGAGCCGTCGGCTGGCGCGCGGTCCATTCCACTATGAGGAGCCGGTGCGACTCAGAAATCATAAATATAAAAACAATCAACCACTCTAAGTAATATAATTACGTTGAAAATGATTCGCTGGTATGTATCAAAATAAAATATAACCGATTTGCCAATAAGTTGTCCGCTACAAGCGATAGCGCAACTCTCGTGGCGGTCAAATAAAAATCGCGCGCGCGCTAAAAACGATTTTGGTCGCAAACACCAAAGGGAAGAAGTGAAATAAAAATAGTATTATATAAGAACTGAACTTTACATCGGGTAAGTGCCTCCGAAATGTGGAGCTACTTGCCCATTCATTTGACTTGTTGAAAAAATGAAACCGGATTAAAAGAATTAAAAAAAAAAAGAAAAACAATCTCATACATTATCTTAGTCTAAGCATGGTCCAGTCGGTCGTTGACTTACCATTGTGACGTCATCGATTTTTGATATACTTCGCACAAATATATTGACGCTCACTACGGCTGGCCCATCTAAGTACCAAGCAAAATATTGGTTGTATAATATATTACAAACAAATATCTAAGCCCTAATGGAGAAAACTTGTCACGCGGTGCCGACTCTGAAAACCACACACTTGTCTAATTTTACTCACCTTTTGCCTGTAAAATGTATGTACAAACAAACCTACACATACCTATAATGTGAATGATTTAATCGATGGTATATTATAAAAATAAAGAATGAATAATAAATTAACTCAAATAAAATATGGCAGGTAATATAAAGTCAACTTTGGCTTGTTAATAGGAATTTGTGTTAGTGTTTAAGTCTGAACTTTAATCACAAGCTATAAACATTTAACGTTAGATTAATTCGTTATTAATGAAACTGATTTATTATGTCAAGTTTTAAAGTGTGTGAATGTAGCCAAAGCATCACATGTTTTTTTTTTGTTTTGGCTTGATCTCATGACTTTTTAGAATGAATGAAGTTAATGCAAATCTTATTTCAAAAATTTTAAATATATCTAAATATATATATTAAATAAGAACGTAACATAAATTAAAGTAAAATAAAATAAATAAATTTAATATCCTAAATACTTTACAGTGAAATTACATATAACCGGAATAGTACAGATATAAATCATAATTACTGGACCGATTTTAATTAAACATAAATCATTACATTAATAATCTGTCACTAGTGAAGTATTCGCTAATGTAAAAGCTGTCACTGTGACAGCTCAACTTCACCTGACATATGATATCGTACGAATTTTTTTTTAATCTTGTTTTTTTAGTGTATAATGAATGCTTTTAAAAATCCATATATAATATACATTTTTATGTTTGAACGTATTTTGACATTTTCCAAATCGAGTCTTGTATGGATTATTCTTAAGCTGTAACTGAAAGTAAAGTTCTAAGATTGATTGCCTGCGATTTACATATTTTATTACAAACAAATGTTTGTGGTAAAAGTGTACTGTAAAATACATACATACATATTGATTTATATCATTTTTCAGTACAGCTTTAAAGCTTTAATGAAATAGCGTAATACAATATGTATACGTTTATAAAACAACTATTTATCATCATCGCGTGCTTTATTCTATTGTTTTTTTTTTAAATTCATACCTTTCACATGTATGCACTAAAAATTCATATTCGACCTCATTATTAATACATACAATAAATGAAATATATACCTACACATGAAACAAAATAAAATTAATGTAAATTAAGTTCAGTCAGTTATTACATTTAAAATTTATGATCCAACCACGCCCGCACTCTTGCGGTGGTACTGAACTCCATCCACCAGGCCGTAATATGAGTTGAGGTACTCAAATTTTACGACTTTCTAGACATAATTATAGAATAATTGCCATCGGAGTTAAAATGTTAAAAAAATCGCATTTTGTGTTATGTCTTGGAAGTCGCCAGACACTCAAAATCACGATCAGGCATTGGGATGAAATAATTAAAAAAAAATATACAGGAGTCCTACGGGTGTTCCCTTACCATAGAGTTACAAATATTAGTAATTACGTGAGTATTGACGGTAAACAGTTTATTTTGTAGAACCATATAGAATGACCAATTTGTTTTTTTTATTATATATTTCTAATTTTCATATTTAATATATATGTATGTTACGTATAATTAGTATTAAACAAGTTGTCTAACATCATCGCATTTATTCTTAATTTTTTTTTTAAATAATAAATACTTTTTTTATACAAAAATAATATTTTAATCACCAGTATTAATAACAGTCTCATGGTAAGGGCTGAAGCGAAATGTACAATATCTCACTTACGAAGTTATAGACAATATAATTGCTGAAATAGCTACGTCCCATAATACTCCATATTAACAATATTAATAATATTTATTATAATATAATATTCAAGTGAGATATAATACAATATTAAAAAGCTTACGACCGTTGTCTAGTCTTTGTAATTACTAACCATCTTAATGTCGCTTATTGTGGTTATACTTCTGACGAACAGGTTTATATTAACTACAGCTGGGCCATCTGTCAAACATGTCAATGCCTTACCAGTGTATCAAATTAAAAAAAAAGTCTACTTTGCTATATTTGTTTATCTCATATCAGTTAAATTTTAGCCATAATTGTTTTATATATTAATATTTATTAATATATGTGTAGTCTATGGTACCTAGTAAATATAAATCAGCATACTTATATCGTTCAGTATTACAAGCATATGCTTTCATGAAATATAATTTATTAGTATGTAAATTTTTTCACCTAAAAAAATTATGCGTCATATAAATTATGGAGTTGGTATAAAGTATAATAATAAAACACAATTAAGCATTGTCGAGTTCTCTATAGCAGTCGCCGAATGGATCTTTTGTGCGAAATTCAGAATACATTAATGAATCAAAATTTTACCATTCATCATTGTTCTATGCTTAATATATATATATATATATATATATATATATATATATATATATATATATATATATATATATATATATATATATATATATATATATATATATATATATATATATATATATATATATATAAAACCTGTGCCTATTTTATACCTCAATCATTAAAATGTAAATATTTCCAAGAGCTGTAGTCGCACTTTACTAAATTGCTCTTCTCTTAAGCGACTTTTTATTCAGCACTAATGATAGCCGCCTCAGGATGATACTCGAAAACATATTATGATGCCGCTTAAAACAACCGCTTTAGTGATTTATGACCTGCTTTTCAACGACGAACAAAAGTGTGCAATCTAACAGTATATTCTTGTATATATTTAAGCCGCAAGGTAGTTATTTTACGGGGACCCATTTTAGGTCACACTTTATTTCTTTTCTACATCATAAGTAACTACTCGTATATCTCTGTAATATAAACTTTAGACGCTTAAATAACTAAGTATATTTAATTTAACAATAAATAATTATATAATTTTCATTTGTATTTGTTGATGTTGTAAATGTTGCAAACAAGTTGCACGTGGAAGGCGTATTTATATAATTTACAGTGGTTTAGAAGTGTAATAGGATGTTATGTACTCACCAGTGCCGTTGATGCCGGAGGGCCGGATGCGGGCGTCGTAGCGCCCTGGACCTAGAATCTGGTCCAGGATCTGCTTCTCCTTTTCTCTGAAGTTTATCTTCGCGTTCAAACATCTATATTATAGCAAATTATTGTTAACGTTTCTTTGTACTGAATGATGTATTCACAGTTATAATACCTACATCCTAATATTAAGCGAATAGACAGACGTCTTGCTTGAAAACATTTCCTGAACAACAATTAAGTTACATTTTCCGATCATTTTTATTTCTATAATAAACTATAATTACAGCTGTAAACCAAATATATCTTGTGTTTATTTCTATACAATATAATTTTAGAGATAACAGTCGAGTTTAAAAGTATAGCCAAATAGTTAACAAATAAATTCTTCATAACTGCCTAGAGAGGCATACAAAAATATATTAAGCGAGGTTCTTCTAAAGATATAACAGTCGATATATCAGCCGTCCACAGATGTGTCCAGGCGTGAAATATTTTGTATGTAGAGTTTTGTTTATTTATAAGCCAACTAATCTCGTATTTTGAAAGAATGTTGTACGTTTGTTTAAACGTTAACAATCTAGAAATTGGCAGCTTTTACGTATATCAAAATAAAAATACCTGTAACGTAATTTCCGTATTCATATTTATAAATATAAAACTTTTAGAATTTTTAAAACAAAAAAATATATATATATTGATAAAAAGATTTGTGATCGATAGTCCTTTTATGAAAAAACTATATATAGGCTATATAGTACATAGCATTTATAGCCTTGATGTATAAGCTATGGTATACAGATATATAATATTTCAATTTTTCCCTTGTCTTATACAGTACAGGTGTTTTACTTTTTACTACACACTATCAGTACTTTATCGATAAAAACAAAAACCTTTTAAAGTAATTTGAGAAACTTCCACAAAACATTTATAGAAAACTATTATCATAACTAAAATTATTCTAACCGATGTTCCCATTTCATTACACACACACATATATATATATATATATATATATATATATATATATATATATATATATATATATATATATATATATATATATATATATATATATATATATATATATATATATATATATATATATATATATTTCTATAATAAACGAAATATAATTTATAACACTTAATTACTTAAACCGAAGAAGTGTTTATTTGCTTTTTAAAATGCTCTTTGGAACATAAATGCAGTTAAAAAAATTAAAAATGAAAATATTCTCGTCGCAATACAATAATAGACCGCTTGTCATTGGCATAAGCGGCACGAAGTCAAGATTTATTTACTCACATGCTTTACCGTCTGGATAATTTATTTGCCTGCCAATTTTGTTATGCGATTTACAACATATAAAACATATACATATATTGTTCTCTCTTCGATACAACGATATTTTATCTGTGGCTATGTTATCTTTTGTTTTTTTAAGAATGTACTGCAAATAAATAATTTATTTTCCCTCATTTTAAAGCGAGCAGTTTGTTAATTTCATTTTAAGGCCTATGTAGGTTTAATTAAGAGTATTATTGAGTAAAATAGTGTTTAAAGTAGTACTTACGTTGCGAGTTGTACAATAAAAAATCCTAATAGAACGAAGAGGGCGTATGATGGCCGGGTGACCTCCATCCTCCGTCTGAAAGAAAATTCGAGTTTATTGAAAGTTATAATTTTTTATCGATATATATATTAAATAATTCATTTTCCCAGAGTGGGAATCGAATCCACAAGCCGTGGCGTCGTCGCTAGGTACGTAAGTACTTATCAATATTTAATTAAATGAAAATTTTAAAAATGTCAGCTTAGAAAATTGTACATAATTAAATCGGCACTAGTTTATTTAAATGAGTGAATCGCGCGACAAGCTTTTATTATCATATACATTGTGTAATATGAATTGAAAGTTGATAGTTACAATTAAATTTTAAATTAAATTTTTATCTATTTAGTGTGTTTAAATAAAAGCTTTTTTTTCGATCTTTTATACTTTTCATTTTTTTGTTACTTTTTAGTTATTTCAAGTTACTCTCAAAGAGCCTTTTCATTTGATACCCATATTGTAGAAATGCATTAAATATAGCTATTCCGCCATCTAAGATGGTCCGCCATATTGGATTTAGAATGACGTCACAATTTTTGAATTTACTTACAATGAGCCTTTTCATTTAATACCCATATTGTAGAAATGCATTAAATATAGCTATTCCGCCATCTTGTACGGTCCGCCATATTGGATTTATGACGTCACACCTTACACATTATCGTGCATTGGCATCTAAACTAAACGTGTATACAAAATTTCAACTCAAACCCGAATAAACTTACGTTCATATTTACATTGCAACTTAAATAAAAGCTTGTAAAAACATTTTATTTAAGCATTTAAATTAAACTTTCCATACTAAATATCACATATATAACATGCACGAGTTTTGTTTGCGTTAAATTTTTTACAGCTTCAAGATATATATATAGCAGTTGCAATTATTTAAGCCATAAAATTTCTTTTTTCAAGCTTTAATAAGTGACTATCAAAAATATTCTTATGACCTCATCATGGCGATGTTGTATATAAAGTGTATTTTACGTTAACACGTAATGGGCGGGTTTGGTTCCGACAAATATTTATATTCGAATAAATTCTCGTTAAAGAACGTGGAGTTATTTCAATTAACACAGAATTTAATTTAAAAATATCCGCATGGTTGAATACGGCAGATTTTTTAACCGTCTTCTCAATACAATATATATATATATATATATATATATATATATATATATATATATATATATATATATATATATATATATATATATATATATATATATATATATATATATATATATATATATATATATATATATATATATATATATATATATATGTATATATATATATATTACATATATTTTACCTATATACACCGCTTACAACGAGATTTCTGAACAGATTTATGTGATTCTTTTTTTGTTCGACAAGGAATGGCTGGTATTTGGTCCCATAAAAATTTTATTCACTTTGGCCGAGTAGTATTTTTATGAAATTACGATAATGTAGAAGTAATGTGACAAAAATGATTTTTTCTTTTTTTAGCTTCACTCTGTATCCCGCACATAGCTGTACTGAGCTCATATTTAAATAACTATCAGTATACATTATATAAGCTATTAAAGCACACCTTATATGTAAATAAGTTAGAGACACAGGAAAATGAAATCAGCTTCCGCCGTTGGCCGGATGTAAACAAATTAGTACGAGCGTCGAGCTTTAAGTTTTATAGGAAATTGATGTGACAGATATAAAGGTTAATGTGTTTGTTTAACATGATATTATTTTGGTAATATTTAGGATTACATTAATCATAATATACAAGTACACGAGAAAGTAAAGATTAAAGAGATTTTTATGTATTAAAAATATAACGATACTAAGTTAATTTTAAATTTGAGCGTTCTTTTTGTATATCAGAAATTCCCAAATAGTGGGTGCGCCTCCCAAGCGTGAATGTGGTTTTATGTATGTATTGAAAAAGTAAAGGGGGCATGAAAGTGTTTTTTATAATCCGGAGAGCCTCAACAAAAAATGTTGGGAAACTCTGGGTCAGATAAAATTCAATGTTGGGTTACACTCTATAACTCGCAATCTTATCAAATGAGCGAAGTCTAAGGAATATTAAAATGATAATAAAAAAATTCAAATATAGAATACCGAGTTCATTCAATTTAATTTTTTAAATTTTAAAGTATGTAATGAAAGCCAATAAAAATTACTTTGTAGCCATAAATATAGTTGAAGAAGAAAATTGTTACGGCTGTATAAAATATTTGAAATGCCAAAATTTTTATTTTAAACTGTATACATAAATACTTAAGCCAGATACAAAAAATATATATTTTAAAAAACTAAAGTTCAGTATCAGATTGCCTAATGTTTGACACTTAACAAAGACACGCTGTTTGAATTCGCTGCTTTGGATGGCGGCCAATAATTATCTATCTCAAATAATTATAATGTTAGTTAATTAACATATTTTTATAGCAACATAGTTAATTAACTGTTTTCTTTAAATATATATATTTTTAATTATATTTTTATTTAATTTAAATTTTGAAAAAAATAAAATTATTGATAAACATTGATAACTTATTGATAAAAAAAAAATTTCAATATCTTAACTATTTTCTTCTAATTGTAGGCGTGACTCAGTACAAGCTCCAAACTGGTAGTCGGTTCAAATTCAAGAAGGAAAAATATTTAAAGTGTAGATAATATATTCCGTGTCTAGTTAAACAAAGTGCGACGTTATGTTTTTAGTTTAGGTAAAAAATTAAAAAAAAACAATATTGACTATACGTTAATAAATTATCTGTATCTTTAATATCTTTATCAATAAAGTTTAAAAAATTAATTAATAAAATTTAAAAATATATTAATTTAATTCAATTCAAAAAGACTTACTATTTGCTCGACAATCACCGATAAGCAGGCGCGTATTCACAAAACGCTCTATAAATAACCGTAAATGCTTGCCAATGCACTCAAAAATATGTCGCACAAATCAACTTGAATTGATTCTAAATTACTTGAATTGATTTATTTCGCTCATTCATTACGATTTAAGGAAATGATGGAGGCACGTCCGTCCGCGACTACGAGTATAAGGCGACTGTACTATAAAGTACGAGCTCAATCTCACACCAGTATTTCAGGGGATGTGCATCTGCGCAGATGACGTGGACATAGTGTATGGGCGTGAACTTTGACCCCAAACTATACACCTAACCTCCCCCCTCCCCCCAATAAATCTAAATATAAAACTATAATATTAATGTTTTAGACCAGTACTTAGCCTTAGTCTCATTAGATGGACAAAGGCCTTTACATAATATTATGTCTGTGCTTAAAAGTATATAAAAATGGTTCCTTATATCCGCGTGTACGTAAATTGATAACTTAGCATATTAATTACACATGTAGTTTTCACCTTTTTCTTTTTTCATAAAAACTTCTTAAAAATTTAATAATTTTATTCTGAAATTTGCCTTTTTTAGCTTGCATTTATTTATAAATATATATGTTACAAAAATAAAAAAGGAAATTCTTCGCAAGCATTTTTTTTATTTCGCAAACTCGTATATAATATATATTTTTCTATAGCAGTTTTATATATATATATATATATATATATATATATATATATATATATATATATATATATATATATATATATATATATATATATATATATATATATATATAAAAAATACTTAAAATTACCTACTAAAACAACTTGACCTCGGCGGCACTTGAACCCACGCTACTTTAATGATGAAAGTGAGATTGAGCGTAGAATTGAACTATGCCAACTGAGTTGTTATTCATATCCTGGCCAAGGCGAGATTTAAAATTATATAATCTTGTCATCAGATCTTAATTTTGATTATTGAAAGGATAGGTAGTTTTGGCTAGCTCAACTGTTTTCAGGCCAGTTGGTGCCAGTAAAGCTGATGTAAGATCATTATTATTGTTAATTATTTAATTTCATTTTAATTATTTAGTTTAATTTGTAACATCCGTATTTTATACAAACAGGTGATTTTTGCTGAATTCATATTCATTCATTCATACAATAGTATGTACATAAGAGTTCTCTCCTTTTTAGTAATTATTAAATGAAACAAAAATGAAGTTGGTAAAATTCAATTTAGCCGTGCCATACAGTACCACGTAGCTGATAATATATACGACTTTAATCTGATAAGCGTCACGCGAATACTATTTTGACGGCATTTTGCTAGTTCTTATTAATTAAGAAAATTTTCTTAAATGGTGCACAATTAAGTCCAAAATTCTATTGTTTGCCTGCCATCATAGTAGATTGTTCCTTTTTTGTTACAATATAGTTTGAGAAATTAAATATTTTGTAAATATTAACAAAGATTCTTAATAATGTTCCGATAAAAATAATTAATTGATGAAATAAAAAAAATACTATTTGAAATTGTATTGTAAGTAGCATCGTCATTTGCAATTTCCCCGATAGTATCACAAAGATGGCCGCTGTTGGCAATTGCATAGAACCTCCTTGGTCAGTATTGCAATCGAAGCCGCCATTTGCAATCGCATAGAACATCCTTGGTCAACATTGCAAACATGGCCGCCATTTGCAAAAACCGAAATCGTAATGGCGTCGGAAAATCTGGACCCAGTCTGAAGGAACGTATGAAAAGTGATAGATTTTAGAATTTTTTTGAGAATTAATAACATAACTATTAGTTGAGGATAATGTTAGACACTAACAAACAAACTTTAACAATTTTGACATTTGTCTGAGCATGTAAAATTTTTTGATGACGTTGTTAAATGGGCGGGGCCAAAGATATTTTCAGTCACTAGATGGCGCTGACTCTCGATTTGCCCAAACCTTCGTTTATAACGTTTTTACTAATTTAAATTTTACTTGTCATATTCGTAAAGAATAATAAGAATATAAAAGCTATAGTAATAATAAGAGTATTTTTGAAGTTTCTTGTTTATTTGTGATATTTGAAAAAAAAATTATAAACTAGAATAAAGTAACCAAAAATATCGTAAGATTTAGTTATGAAATTTCATTTACTTCCTATAAAGCATTATTGCAAGTACTATTATTATAAAACAACCCTTTTTTTTTTAATACAATGATACGCCCTTCAGACTAAGTCCAAAAATATATACCATTAGATATATATATTAAATAAAAAATACTACTACTAAATACCTTTAGCTAAATCCCATCTCCAGAAAAGTCCGGAGCGTGCACAATCGAAAAGTCTAATAAATGATTTTAAAAAATCACTTTTAAATGTTAAAAAGAATACATAAACGGCTCAGAAAAGGCTTGCGACGGCGTCCGGGCGCAGACTGGCCCGGGATGGGTGGTGCGGAACATCTCTATCGATCCGCGCACTGCGCAGCCTCTGGACCAGTGCCTAGGTGTGTAACAATATGCAACGTTCATTACCTGTCTGTTTTTGATTGGGTGAAATAAATGCTCTCCCTGGAAATTATACATATACGTTTAGAAAGAGATGCACATATATTTCAGAAATAAATAAAATCGTTATTTTATACAGGGTGTCCAAAATGGGTGCTTACATTAATATATTTATTTCATTGTAACCTGATATTTGAAAATCATAGACAACACTGCTTATAAAGACATTTGAAATGTCAAACAGCTCATTAGTCATTAATGATGAAATATATCCGCTAGTATGGGAAGTATTGTTGTTAAAATTTCTTTGTTTTTTAAGTTTTAGGATGGACTTAGATTTCAGAATATTCCCTCAATTGAAATTCCTCTTTTTATTTACTAGTGATATCACCTCATACAGCTCGTGCTCAACGTTGATGACGTGAATTGTAACCGTAGCAGTTCTCCACCTTCATAGTGGGAACTGGTAGCTCAGACCATGGTGAACACTGATTGAATGTTCAGTAAAATATTGTTTTCAGAAATATCTATCAAAATGACACTTCACTGTGCCTCCTTTCTCTTCAGATACAATATCTATATTGAAAAACCGTCGTCATGTCGACAAATGAATTCTACATATAAGCGTATCTCCTTTAAAAATATGATCCAGATGAAATTGTCAAAGTATTTTTTAAAGGTCTCGATTTGAAAAAATCTAGTAATCTTTGGGTCTTACCAGAGGAAGACGAAAATGGAACCGCTCCGCCACGACGGATTAAAAACTACATCACTATGATATACAGAATCCCTCTTATTGCGAGAGAATATTAATTCAAATATTGTTAAACCATCTAAATCTTCCCTAAATATGTACGTTCCATATCTATCTTTCTTTGTTACCATTTTATGTTTGTTTTATATGCAAATGTATTCTCTTTGACATTCAAAGTTTACAGAAACCAAATAAAGTATGCCGAAGTAAATAGTACAATGTCAATTTTATACCATGATTTGACATTAATAATATTATGTTCATTGCTGAAAAAACTAAATGTATTGAACTTGCATTAGCTAATCTTAAAAAAGAAAATCTCTTTATTGTGAAACTGTTAACGTTACGGTATCAACAGAGTGCTTAAGTACAACTATAAATTCCAAAAGAAGTTGATGCTGCCCAACTAGTTTATTTTAGCAATTTTCATAGTATTTTATGTTATACAATTCTTAGGTAAGATTCTTAGATATAATACAATATTAGTTTTCCATAAAAGAGCTGTGAGATTAATTTATTATCTCAGAGCTAGAGATTCGCTGCGGGATGCTTTTAAACAAAAAAAATTCTGACAGTTGCTTCATAATATAACTATATATGTATTATAAAATATTGTTTACCCCATAACATATCTCGTATATTTCTAAGAACGAGAAATAAAAATAGAGACGCCAAGTGATCCCCTCCAAATAAAATTTAAATTTAAAACTATAAAAACAACGTTAGTTAGTGAATCTTATTACTCTGAATGACCAAAAACCAAGAATGTTTAAATAATATAAATGTGTGGAAATAAGATTATCTGAATGTCATGCAGGCTTGGTATGCACCAACTACTGTATTATTGTTAAATAGTAAAATTATGACATTTACGTTGATATGATTGTTGATAAGACTTCCGGTAGTAGCAATAGTGCTTGCAAAGGCGTATTAGAATAATAAAAAAAAAAAAAATAAAAACGGATATTCATTTCCCCTTATTAATTAGAATATGGATCGAAAACGATATAAATGAAGAGTGGTATATCAACATTAGTAAATATATAGTGTATACCAGGGTAATGTGGGGTTAATGATCCGGTTTTCTTCAACAACAAACAACAACGAAGACAACAGCTGAAGATATTGTCGACGACAACAGTCGGCCAATTGGAACAGAATCGATTCACACTAAAACTGCTTAAGACCGAAAAACTCCACTAATGATAATAGAAATAAGAACCAGTACAACAATATCATGGACGCCAAATGACTGTGGTGAAAAAAAAAGAGAAACAATAAAAAAAAATAATAATCGATAATGAAACCTATTTTCTTTAATATGTGCAATAAAAAAATAGTAAAAATAGTATGTAAAATTTAATTCAAAAATATGCGTTTCCTCCTCCTTATATCCTTCCTTATGTGCCAGCTCTAGAAATCAAATAACAACTTATAACTAATAACTAACTAACTAACTAACTCTTTATAACTAATTAAAACGCAAGTGACTTTCTTCAAGGTTTGATTACTTTTTTGGCAGTGTTCGAATTTGCTAAATGATGCAGAGGTCATTTTGACTAATTTGTGTCATCGCTTTTACATATTATTTCTTTTTCTCTGCTTGAATTCTTTTCTACTCATTCAACTCGTATTTCCATCTCCGATTCCGTTCAATTCGCCTTCAGCTCTTTCAAGGTAGCTGATGTCATCATCTTCTTCCAAATAAATTTTGTATTGATGCTAAATATCTATAGAATGATGCTTTTTGGATTTATTCATATTAGTTGTTTTTTTAATTTTTCCATTTCAACTGCTTTTCAGATGTGTGACAAATGGAGAAATTCACCATTATAGCTAAAGGCTAGGAGCATATTCGTTGTCCTAAGCCTTAAATTTATAATAACTAAACAATTTTAGGTGCACTTGAATAATATCATTGTTATACAAACTTTCCGTAAACATCTAAAACACATATAAGCAGAAATTACGTAGAAAATAACCGATCATTTACCGAATTTCCTTATTATTTTTGCTAAAACATCATATTACACACAGTCCATAAAATATGGCCTGTTGCGTCAAATTTAAGCCTAACACACCATGGCTCTCAATGGTGTTAATGGTGACATAATTCAATATTTTAACGCTGTCTATTAAAAAGTAATTTTGACTTGTATATGCCTTACAACCCCTTTAAATCGAAAATGGCAAAAAAGGGGTGCATGTGCAGAACCGGTTCACTTGTCCTACATACATACATTATAAGTGTCTACAAATTGTACTTGCTCGTTGCAAATTGTGCCACAGCATCTGACTGTGAACGCAACGGTTATAGATTCGATGCCAACTTGGAAAGAATGAATTACTTCGTTTCCTCGCCCTGTATTTAAATTGGGCGGAAAGTGTAAAACAGAGTTTTTAACACTAGTTTCCCCCAGTCTAATTTGCGTGAAGTTATCTTCTTTTTAATTTATAGTCTGCAAATACTTCTGTGTTATATTAATATATCCTTCTAGATATTATCACATAAATACAAATTCTAATGTAGTAAGGCTTAGGTAGAGAGTAAAATGTTTTTTTTATTCGAATTCGTCAAAGAGGCATTGACCCTATCACATCCGACCAAGAATAGACTATAATTACATACCAAAATCAAATTTATACCTGACTAAAGTAAGTAAAATTAACTTCGTGGTTATATATATAACTCAATTAAAAACTGTCAAATGCACGTTACATTAAAGGTTTCGACGCCCACTCCACTTTACTGTAGTGCAGGACAAAGGACGTCAAATTGAAATCTTTTAAAGGACAACGGTTGGAATATAAAAAGGTATTTAATTTTTTGTATCCATGCTAATGTTCTATCGCTTTTAGCTGTCATTCATGTAATTTAAAATTTTATATTTCATATATTTTGTACTTTGGGCTCAACTCAAGACAGGCAAAATTTAGTAAAAAATAACATAGTTCTCCATTTTATACAAAGGAATATCGCGTACGGAATGGAGGAGTCAGTCAAACACCAGACCAAGTAAGTAACCAACATACTTTAAGGTGCTAAAGAAAAAAAAATTGTATAAAAATCACTTGTGTCACTGCAAAATTTAATGTGTGACTCTTAGAAACGACACCCCTTATTTTTATGACTTTGATATATAAATACTTGAAATAACATAATATGTTTCTTGTATTATCCATGGCCATCATATGGCCATCATCATCTGATGATGATGCCCTGCCCTGCAGCATCAGCCTGCAGGCATTCATCCACGGCAGGGCAGAGCCCTCTACAATGGCAAGTCACTGACCTCGATGGATCTTTGACAATCCATCTTTTGTTGCCCAATTTTTACTTCATATATATCTTTCAATTGATTTAACAATCGGATATCGGGTAATATAGGAAGATAGCTATAGATAGACAAGCGGAAAATGACGTGAAGCTTAAAATTATTAAATATAATGTCCTATGAAGCTATGACTACGTTATATTACAGCTGTAGCTATCAAATAATATTTTGCTATAACATTAACGACCTTATTGTTATTTTAAATAAGTCGAAAATTTGAATGGCATGTATTAAGTCTAGGACATAAATCAATATGTTCTAGGTTTCCCGGAACCCGCCGCCCCTTTGTTCCGATCCAGCCCCTGGACCAGATGAAATAGGTATACGAGTATATGAGTGTTTCACGAAACTCGACGGGACTTTCACCTTTGGCATTATTATTGGAAATGTCATAAACTTTTGCCATATAGTTTCATCCGAGTGTATTTCAATATTTAATATATGAAATTAGTTTTCTTTTGTTTTCATGAAAAATATATTTTATGGAAACCAAATTTAATAAAACTGTTTATAGTATAATTTGATACCGATTACGTCATAAGATGGAAATTACTTTAATTTTTGAAAATTAATAAACTTTCTAATTAGGCTTTACGCAAATAGCAATAAAAGTAGAGAAATCTAGCGCCAGGACACTCTGTTCTCCGCTTTCCACCAGAATTCGAGACATTGCGGAACTTGATGCCGCATTTTGTCTACCAAAGGACTATGCTCTTTTCGCTAGACTGCTGCAATTTTTTAAAGCTGTTGACTGATGGAAGTATATAATTATATGTACTATATATTTTAATTTATTTCGGCTCGTAATATGTACAAATATCCTTAACTATTTTGAGTGAAAAGTGGAAGACGGAGTATCTCTCAAACAAAGGTGCACCTTTGTTTATTGGATAATTTGTGAAAGCGGAGAAAGATATGTATCTGTGTTTTGACTCCCTTTAAATATTTAAAATTTATATAAAAATAGTACAAGATTGTCCTAATATAGCTTAGTCAAAATGGCCATTAGCCGTTTCTAAGCTAAAACTTAATCCACTTTACACGGACGGGGCCGCCTTACATAGAACGGTACACTAAAAAAAACTAAAGTTTAAAAAAACTATACTTTCTAAACTTAGGTGTAGTTTTTAAAATAAGTACGGGTCATTTAGGGCTTTTAGAGTAAGAAACTCAGCTCTAAGTCACATCTGATATACTTTAATATGTTTATACCTTATGAAGACAAACTTAGTTTATCTGACTTAATCCAAACCCAACTTATTATTATTAAATAGAAAACAAAAATTGCGTTTCACTTGGCTCCTCTAGAGGGGAAGATTATAATATAATAGACGAAATAAAATAAAATACTTGACACAAGATACCCTAATTAGCTAGTTTAGGCTGTATATAAAATAAAATAAAATAAAATAAGCCTTTATTGCTGTAACTTATATAACATGCATCATTAAATTGTAAGTATATAAAGTATGTAAAATATCTTAAGTTTTCTTAGTTGTATTATTAACTATTTTTCCTTTTACAGCTTGTCCTTCGACAAAGGCCTCCTCTAAAGCTTTCCATTTCGTTCTTTGGGAGCATATGCTTGGATAATGGTCCATAATTCTTCTTTATTTTTATAAGAAGGGAGTTTGATGTTAAGAAGTGCTATTCTTTCATTGATTCCTTTTATTTCTTCAATTCTATTTGATAGTTCATTTTTTATTAGGAACCCAACCCCAGAATGCAGAATGAATTTGCCGTTAAGGACTTCAATGCTTTCCCCCAGACGTCTCATCTCGCTAATTCCGATTATATCCCACTTTACGTTTTCGATAGCCAACTCTAACTCGATTAATTTTTCAGTTGTTCTTAATGATTTTGCATTCAGGGCTGCTACATATATGTTTGAGGTTGTTCTATTATGTTGGTCTTTTGCTTCATTTTTCCTGCTTAGAGGGTCGTGGTCATCTTCCCCCACGGTGACCAACCGGCTTGGGGTGCATTCTTCAAAAGTTTGTTTGAGTAATGTTGTGTTGTTGTTTTTGTTCCGGCTGCCGGTGGTCGTGAATAGTTTTTTGGGGTCTGAGAAAGTGAGGCTGATCTATTTCGCTCAACATAGTTAAGTATATTCGGTTTTGTTATATCTTTTGTTTTGGCAAGTACTTAGTGGATATTTTTTCCTCTGATAAGGCGAGTTGGGTGAGCACGATTCTTCTCTTTTTCTTTTGTCTCTGGGAATTTCTGATGGTTTTTTCACTATAAGTTTATCGTAGTGTAAAAGGCTATGTTTCCCTTCTTTCTCTCTTCTTCCACTTGTGTCTGTAGTTGTTTTCTTTTTTCAAGTACCTGTCTGGGATAATCCTCTTTAACATTTATTCCTGGTGGTAGTTTGGCCTTATTTTTTAATATCATAAGCTTTTTCCATATAGACGTAATGGAAACCTTGATAGGGCGATTCTGGTTTTTGTTATTCTTCTTGCCAATTCTATATACGTTACGCTGATTTCATTACTTTCCAGGTGTATTCCCGTTTCTATTATCGTTTCTTTGATGTAATCTACCAACTCTGCTTCTGATTTTCCTATTTCTTCTATCCCGAAGAACATAAAGTTATATTTTCTTTTATCTTTTTCCATGATATCTAGTTTTTGCTCGACAGTAGATACTTTATCCTTAAGTTGTTTATTAGCTAGTTTATAGCTTCCATAATATTTTTAGTTACTGATGCAGTGATATTCTTAGTTTGTTGGCTTAATTTTTCGTCCAGTTTTAATAATAGCATTTCCATATCCATTTTTCTTATGAGTTGTTTTGACAGATAAAACAAACAAACAAAACTTTGTTTGATGGTGGGTGGGTAGCTTTTTGAACGATGACACCTTAACTGTCAATGTCAACGTGATATCTTGATACTTTTCGTGGTGAGGTTGGTTGCAGTGTAGAATATGACCGTTATGGAAAATGAAATTTAATATAAAATTAAATAAATGAAAAAAGTCTCGCTTATCGTCTTAGGATCGAACTCGGGTCGGCTCGAGTAGCCTGTCCAGTTGAGTTGGTCTAGAGGTGTATTAAACACCTCTAGACCAACTCAAGTGATGGCACAATAATTGAATTATTACTATATAATGTCTTGTGAGAATTGTGTTCGGCAAATTTATATTAATACTACAATACAATAAAATAACTGCACGCGAGGACTAAGGTCAAAACAATGAGATAACGTTTGCACTCAAGTTTTAGTATATCAAAATAGTACTGATACAATAATATTGGCTGAAAGAACACTATTACTATTTTTTCAAATTATTTAATACGGAGCTGATCACATTTACGTTTCACTACTACCCGCAGCCTGTATATAGAATACCATAATTATATTTGCTATACTATTATTTACAATTATAATTCTACGTAAATACAAGAATAATTGATTGAAGTTTAAAAATGTAATCTAAAAATAGATTTCTATTTTAAAACTGCAGATAAATTGAAGTACATGTTGGTATAGGAAATGACGTGTCGTGCATTCGCCGTCAGCTGTCTGTCTGCGCCGCTGTTGAAGCTTCTATGATTGAATATTGATCTCAAGTTGATGGTACCTCAATAGCTATGCAATTAAAAATCTACTTGTTTACAAGTTAATGTCGTAGTTTCGCATGAAATAAAGCTATTTGTAAAAAAAAAAAGTTTTTTGAAGCTTTTAATTATTTTTAAGCTATGTTAATAAATGTTTGGGGATATATTGTTTTGTTTTAGCCTAGTGTCCCACTCCGTTCTTCAATTTCTGCCAAATTTTCAAGATATTACTTATTGAGTAGCGGAACTAAACACCGCGCTAACTTACTTATCAGTAACTTACTTAACGTATATAACTTACGTATATAACTTAACGTATATAACCGCGATAACTTACTTAACATTAATTTAAATATAACTAAGTGCTAAAACTCCCCTAAGTGTGGATCGAATCCGCGTTCAAATCATCACGCTTACAGTCAGACACTGTCCACCTACGCCCAGATGAACCGACTATTATTAACAATATTATTATAACTAGCGACTCGCACTCATTAACTTCACCATTATTTATTTATTAGTAAAGTGAATTGCATTAGTTTATCATAAATTGTAGCTCATATGTTATTCTAATGTATAAGCTATATTACTGCAAAGTTTCATCTAAATTCGTTCAGTAGTTTTTGCTGGAAACCGGAACAAACATACATACTCACAAACTTTCACATTTATAATATGACTACGATTTGTAATACAATCAACCCCCGTCTGGAGAGCGTCCCCATGGTAATCCATGGGGACGCTCTCCAGACGGGGATGCGGACGTTTCATCACAATATAAATGCTTCGATATAAATATCGACTAGCGTCTGGCGTCGTGCTGTAGCTATACAGGTGTTCAACAAACATTGATTTTGTCGGGACGAAGCGGATGCAGGTACGGTTGTAAGGCTGTTTCATTTTATTCGTGCAGCGATAATTTTTGAGGAGCGTTGTGGCGCATAGGTGTAGTAGCATCTGCCTGTAAACGCGACGGTTAGTGGGTTCGATTCCCACTCGAGGAGTATGAATGTTTTTCATTTTCTTCGCTCTGGTAACAAAGCAAAAGCGCGCGCTTGAGTTCCGCCACGTTCAACACGTCAATGCCTCGAAAGGCGGAAAGCGCGTAACGGAATGTCTTAACACTAGGTTCTTACGGTTTCCTCTGCCTACCCTGCCATGTGCGGGATACAGCGTGAAGCTAATTTAATTTAATTTTAATTTTTCTATAGATCCACGCATTTATTTATTATAGCGTGGTAAAGAGAGAGAGCTTAGTGTTAAGACACTTGCGAGTTATCTACTTGTCCTTGTACTTTACAGAAGGGTGATAATAATTAATATATAAAGAGTTCATTTGGTTCAAACGAATCGTAGAATATATTGGTTTGATTTTTTTGTCTCGGGTCATAGTCCGTTTATCGAAGAAAGCTATTATAGGCTATATCACGTTAACCTTTACTGTGTAGCTGCAGTCTTCTTCTTCTTATATTATTAGGAAGATTATTATTAAATTTAAATTCAAAATATTCTTCATTCAAATAAACTTTTGCTTGCACTTTTGAATCGTCGATTGGATCTGGCAGCTTTTCTGAACAAAACCCTCAAGAAACTCAGCAGTTGCTCTTTTTCAATATAATAATTACAATTTTATTTAACAACAATATAATGGTAGGTATGTACTTGCATAAAATTGAACAAATCTTAATTCCACACATATATATAATAATTAATAATAATAATAAAATAATTATCAACAGGGACAGGGCAGGGCATCTGTATGTAGTTAGTTATAATTAAGAACACTGCTAATTTCATAACGTTCAGCATTTCATATTTAATAAAGTGATTAAAATTTTATTTTTTAACATTAGCTAATGCAAATTCAGTACCTTTAGTTTTTTTTTAAATTAACATTATTATTATTATTATTTTCGTCAAACCAATGAAGAAAACGCGGTGAAACGAGGTGTCATTTTCGAAGAGCATAAAATGACATAAGTAAATCATTTAATTGTTTTATAAAGAAAACTAATAAAGAGCCAGATTTTACTTTATTTACATTTTCTTCTGGATTTTTTGACCAAGATGCGATGCGATTGCAATAATATCAAGTCGCGGCACCCTGTATACCGTATTAGCGTAGTTTTATTAGCAGTGTTTCATAGTCGTCACAGTAAAAACCATTGGGTAAATCCCATGACACTCGAATAGTATACTGCAACTTCTCCCATGGGTCATAAAAATGCTTAAGATGTGCAGCTCCCGCACCTGAAGTGGATTTGCCTCTGGTGAAGCCATATCGCTCACTATAGAAAGATTTTTTAGTATTTCAAAAAAATATGAGACGGTTAAATATGAACACTTTACATAATGATGGCAATAACAGAGATCGGTCTTTAGTTTCCAGGGTCAAGTCTATTTCCGCTTTTGTGAAGCGCTATTATTTTTCTTATTAAAAATAAGAGGTAGTCGCAAAGATCACCAGTTTTCTTCAAATTAAAGCTCTTAAGCGCTTTAATAATTTATATGGTGACACATGCTTCAACATATTTTTATATCTATATCTATCTATATGTTTATTTTTAATATAGATTATCGATATTTAGTTTTAATAGATATTTATGAAAAAAAAACATTATAATAGCATTGGCCACTTTTAAATAAGAATTTTAAATTAGAACATTATTAATTTTTAATTTAATTTAAGCTTACTAACAGCTTTAGTTAGTGTAGCTTGAATTTTAAAGTAAAGTTTTAAGTAACTATTATTCGTTCAATAGTGGTACGGTGGCTAGTAAAACTGGGGGACACGTAGAGTAAAATAACACCATTTTACACGGAAAACGACGATAACTGGGAACTCTTTCTTGCTAGATTTTTTTTGGTTATTCTATAAAAAAAAAAATAAAAAAACCAGTAAGCATTATTTTTGATCTGAATAATATCATATGTTTAGCTTATATGTTACTCTTACACGTGCATCTGTTAAAAATCATATACATAATAGAGATATATCTCAAGAATTTCTATGAAACAGTATTAAGTGTTTGCTTTACTTATCTGTGCTCGATACAATGTTTAAAACATATTTCTAAATAAATAGGCTGTAAAGTTAATAGTTTAGAACATAAAAAAATCTTATATTATTTATAAATTCATGTTCAAGCCTACAACGAAAGAAACAGCAGCTTGACGTCAAAAGTGACGTAGTAGACAGTGAGATAGTGTTAAGGTAAAACATATAAGCAATAGGCTAAATCTACTTAACGTAGTAGCACTATTATAGTGACATCTAGCTAGACTGTATTTTACAACTTATACTATTTTCGACTGTTAACAAACGAGAATGGAATTAAATTACCTTTATTTGCGAGTAATCGACGTAATTTATCTATCCCGGATTTTTTTTTTACGGGATCTGCATTGCGCATCTGGATAAAAAGTATCCTATATATTGTTTAAAAGCTTTAAGCTACTAAATCTAACTCACTTCTTATCAGTAGTTATCAATAATCAAGGACCTTCAACTTTTTTAATTATTATATGTGAACTGCATGAAATACCGAGTTAAAAGTCATTAATTATACTGGTCGGGACTGTAAGTTATTATCATACCTAACCTTATTAATTATTGCCAAGTAGTTTTTGCGTGATTGGAAACTAAATAACGGCTAAATAACGGTAGGCAAAAATCGAGTGGTGTTTTTTTAGCTTCTATTAGCGATACACCCAAACAATATATTTTAAATCTTCATATACTTTTATATCCTTTTCTATCCTTTTATATCCTTTTCTATCCTTTTCTATCCTTTTATCCTTTTCTATCCTTTTCTATCCTTTTACTCCTTTCTATCCTTTCTATCCTTTTCTATCCTTTTCTATCCTTTTCTATCCTTTTCTATCCTTTTCTATCCTTTTCTATCCTTTTCTATCCTTTTCTATCCTTTTCTATCATTTCTATCCCTTTTCTATCCTTTTTCTATCCTTTTCTCTCCTTTTCTATCCTTCTCTCTATCCTTTTTCTATCCTTTCTATCCTTTTCTATCCTTTTCTCCTTTTCTATCCTTTTCTATCCTTTATATCCTCTTCTTCCATTCATTTTCACAATAAAAGTAGCTTATGCTACTTCCTCTTTATAATATTAAGTATAGGTATAGACAGACATAAAATGGCATATAAAACACGGTAGCATTCAAAATACGATTAGAAAATGAAAAAATGGATGAAAAATTTCAATCTAGTATGAAAACCAGTATAAAATATAAATATAATTTGATACAGATTCATATTCTTCAGATTCTTCATCTATATAACATTACAAATCGCTTGCCTCGCCAACTATGTAAAACGTATGAAGCGAGTGAGCGAGCCGCTATTAATGCACTATTCTAAAATGCGTTTACTTCTGAAATGTCACAGTGGAAATGGCAGGGGAGTGTGCCAGGGTTTAAACGGAAATAAGTTTACTACAGCGAATCTCCACCTAATTATCCACTCTATATAAGTTGAATGTCGGATATTTGATATAGTTCACCGTACTTCCGGCAAAAGCTGAAACGCTTCTGAGTTGTTGATTAAAATACGATTCTATGAAATTGTTTACGTAAAACTGATTTCACAATATTATGAGAAAAATACTTGGAAATAATTTCTGTTCTGTGGATGGTAGAGGTCTCTTATATGGCAAATAACATATAATTATACATATAAAGTATAACTTTATATGTTGCAGAGGTTTAGGTTTAAGAAGTTACCGTACATCAAAAGAGAATGTATTGTATATATTGTTTGGTTTTTTTTTTATTATATTACTTTAGCTGCATGTTTTATATGGCGTGTTAAATGCACGAACTTAATCCTACATTATGTCTTGTCCAAGCGGACAAATGAAAATAATGGCTGCGCTATGAAATTTTTTATAATGATGTAATTTTTTTATAAATAATACAAATATTTTGTGATATTAGCTTTCTGGCCATTGAATCTGCTCTGCGACGACAAGCTACGCTTTAGATCAGAGATCTATCTGAGCCTGTGAAAAAAATACTTCGTTTTGTTCATCAATAAAAATATACACTAACACCCTATGATCAAATATCTGCTTAATATATAAAATAGTAATTCTTTCTATTTTAGTTTCGCGCTTTATAACTTGCGGGAGAGCCAAAGAGAGCGGAGCGAGAAATGATGCGATACCTACATACCTCTTTCACCTCGTCCACTGTTATTAACCTCTTTATACAAGTCCTCCGGGGGTCTTCATGCTTGTTAAATAACCTTCCTCCACTATCTGCAACACTGTGTTTCGGTATTTCAACAGAATTTTAGAATTCATTATTTTTAATTTACTTCGTATATCCATATTTGTCTCATTATAATATTAGATTAAAGTACACACGTATTATTATTTCTATATAATATAACACTTATAATAAAAAAGTATTCACAAAACCATACTGCATACGAACCAATTCTCAACCCTGCAAAATAGTGAACGAATATTGAATACGAAACGCATTTATAAAAGGTAGAGCGCGAAAGAGGATATTGCTCGCAAAACTCGGCAGGCGCTTCTGTATTATAAAATTTTTCTGTACAAGAATTTTTAAATTACTTTTTCACAACGACGAACTAAGCTATGTGAGTGATATAATAGAAAATAGAACGTTTTTAACTTCATCATATTTCGCTACGACTGAGTTGTTCCATTGTAAGAGTCAGGACCATAGCTAGGTTAATTTAAAGATAGAGCTCTGTTGGTACATGTAGAGTGTAAGTAAATTAAAAAAAAATCTGATAATGATAAAGTATTTTCTAATTTAATATTTTAAAATACGGAATTGTCTGTTGAATAATGCAGAAATTGAACAAGGGTACTGTTTCATCAATCATTCTTTGTTTTCTCCACAACTTGTAGTCATTATAATTGACAAAACATATTATGGTTTAATTTTTTATTTTTATCTTTATCATATTAGGTTAGGTTCGGTTAGTTAAGTTTTATTCTCGCCTAGAAGAAGAAATTCCTATAGTAAATTTACCCCTAAGCTTTCAGTTGCAATCTCGTCAGACGTCTTCGCAATGCGAATGGCACACAATTTACTTTACACTCCAAAGCTTTTAGTGCGGCGGATTTTTATATAGCATTTTTTGAATGAGATTTGTAAAATAAGCTCGTACATTTAAGACCAAGTAAATAATAAGCTTAAATTGTAGCTACGTTTTTAATTAACATAAAGTATATTTTATTCGAGTAATTTATTTGTACGGTACGTTCGCCTTGTAAAAAAAACGCCAGATGATTTATAACTGAGAGAAGTAAGAGTAGGCAAACAGAATTGAAGATGAGATATCTTTTTTGTAAGTACTTTTGAGATATATATATATATATATATATATATATATATATATATATATATATATATATATATATATATATATATATATATATATATATATATATATATATATATATATATATATATATATATTAACCAAAATGGCGTATTAAGCTGTAATTAAACGTTTCACTATCTAAGCGATGGTTACAGACACGCACCATAGTGAAAATTATTACAAATTATTTCAAATCCCCTCTGGTAAGACAAGTACGCTCAAGAACCTATTGCTAAAAAGCATTGTGAGATAAGAAACGATCCACATTTGACTTTAAAAAATGAATTTTTCATTATTAATATTAAACAAAGTCAAAACCAAGGTAATATACTAGTATATATTAAAAATATATTAGGCGAGTACCTACCTCACAATGGCGTTCCAGATGAATACGGTATGAGAGCCACGTCCGGGATACGAATCAGCTTTTATTGAAAATGAAATAAACGCGCTCTATTTATATCTGGGGCTGCCTATTAAATATAAAAATATGGAAATGAACTCTATTATATATATATATATATATATATATATATATATATATATATATATATATATATATATATATATATATATATATATATATATATATATATATATATATATATATATATATATATATATATATAAAATAGTACAAAAATAATGTTTGGTCTTTGAATATTTAAAAAAAATTGTATAGGGATATGTAAAAACTAAAAATACTAATAGACTATGTATGTATGATTTTACAAAAAAAATTGTCTGTCTATCTGTTTGGTTTGTACATTTAGATTCAATTAAACAGATTTGAATGAAACGTTTTTGTGTTTTGTTTTATAGCGGGATCTGTAATAAAAATAAAAAGGCTATAATTTATTTTGAAGACTGTACACACTAGATGAAGTAGTACATGAAGTAGTAGCTGAACTATTAAAAATAATGTACTGCTGCCAAAACAATAATTGATTGAACAAGCATTTTCCATTGTCGTAAAAGTCAAGGGACCAGCTAAACTGTAAGAATTACGAAAATAATGATTTAGTTAAAATTGTGGCTCGAATTGAAAATATTTAATTGACATAGGAAAATGCAAGATCTAGAGCATCTCATCATGAACCATAATGTCCAGCTAAAGTATATGAAACAAATAAAAAAAATGGTGTATGACTGTTAACGCGACGGTTGTGGGTTCAATCCTCATGTAGGGAGAATGAATTCATTTCCTCCTGGGGTTCCGATGAGTATTAATACTAGAAATAGGTTGAAACTTACCGCGCATGTAACTCGATTGCACCGAGTCCGCAATTCCTTCATGGGACAGCGTGTACGCTTTTACAATAGGAGCCCAGAAAAAGTGAATGTTGAATGTTCTACATTACAATTTTCAAAAATTGTGAAAAGACGTTTGTGTTAAAGGTTATTACCTAATTAATGATTTTGTATTATGTATGGGGTAACACACCTTGGGAATGAAGTGCTCGCTCCAGTCTATCTCAAGCGTATCATTGTCAATAATTAATAATTGTATAATTGTGAATGTCTTCTTGGCATTGGACTAATGCCAGGGTCTGCCTTCCGACTAAGCCTACTCCACTTTGCACGGTCTTTAACATCCTCAGTGGACAATCTATTGGCTCTCATGTCTTGTGTCACGACATCCAGCCATCGCTTCCTTGGGCGTCCGGGTGGTCTAACTCCAGGGACAGACATGTCAAGGCACTACCTTCCGACATAGTTCTCAGATCGGCGCATAACATGGCCATACCATCTCAGGCGACGCTCTTGGAGCTTATCCGTCACCCCAAGACTACCTCGAATGAATGTGTTGCGTAACGCCACACATCCATCTCAGCATCATCATCCCCGTGACGTGAAGCTCCTGAGTGTGCCGAGATAATGTTGGCCAACATTCGCTGCCGTATAAAAGAACCGGTTGGATAATGCTCTTGTATATTAGTCCCTTAAGCTTGAGCGGTATTCTGCTATCGCCGACTACACCAGTGACCTCCCGCCATTTGGCCCAGGCAGCGTTTATACGGGCATGGATGTCGTGGTTGATGCCTCCAGACTCATGCATAACGGCTCCAAGGTACCTGAACTTCTCCGACTTAAGGGCTGGCTCAGTGCCGATATGGATGGTGCTCGAGTCCGGATTTTCGCAAGCCATGTACTCGGTCTTCGACATATTCAGTTTGAGACCACCGTTCTCAAGCGCACCCTTCCAGGGGTTCACTTTGCGCTCCAGCATCAGTCGGTTCTCGTCGATGAGTACTATGTCATCGGCATACATCATCAGCCACGGAGGCTGGCATTGGATGTGAGCCGAGACAGTATCCAGCACTACATTGAATAAGAACGGACTAAGAGCTGAGCCCTGGTGAACCCCTACTGTAATCGTGAAGGGCTTGGTGTCGCCAACAGCGGTCCTAACCACTGAAGCGGAGTCGTTGTACATATCTCTGATAACCTCAATATAGGCTTCAGAGATCCCCTTGGATCGCAATGCCCACCAGATACACTGACGTGGCACACAGTCAAAGGCCTTCTGCAGGTCCATAATTGTGAATGACTATATAAAAAAAAAGCCCCGCTGAGTTTCTTGCGCCGGTTCTTCTCAGGTCTGAGGCATTAACTTTAGTGAACCCGTGGTAATGTATTTGACGTTCAAAAAATGAATCATGTATTCTTACTTTGAATAAATTTTAAAATTAAATATTTGAATTTGTCAATACGCAATGTCTTTATAATTGGTCGGAAAGTGTCCTAGGCCTCAGGAAGGCAGCCTTTCCTGTCAGAAGTTGGATATAGAGTGAAGCTTGGAAGCTGGGAAGGGAAAAAAAATGATATACAATTGTGTCATAGATCTAATTATAATTGTGCTTATTATTATAACACATTTAGTCTTCAACTGGAAACATATATATAAAATATACGTTTTTAGATAAATAGTAAATGCTTTACTTTTATATTTTTTTAATGTTGCCAATTTTTTAAATAATATTTATATTACTCTATAGAACTATTATTTGAACCTTTAATTGATAATTTCCTATAGAAAAAGTAATTTATTCGAAAAAATCTACAATATCTAATAAAATTAAATAATATAGCATCTCTTGCTACTCTCTGCTACTCTTGAGTACATAATTGACGTAATTTGAAAGTATTTTTATTGTTCCTACGTAAGCTCTAAAGCCTCAAGGTACCATCACAACCTCTGTCTTGCCAAATGTTCTTCGCAACAATCTTTGTGTAGCGGAAATTTGTATAAATCTCCCTATAGAGATGCTAACAACGTAATAAGTTGTAAAAACCATATAAGAATTTCAACGCAGCGTGAGAAAATAACGCATGGCTTAGTAGGCAGAACGCTTGGACGATCTACACGAGGCGCGGGTTCAAATACCGCTGAGTTTAATTTTTTATATGTTTGCTATAAATATTTTTTTCTATCCTTGGTGTAGATTAACACATTAAAAATCATTAAAATATAATTTATTATGTTTGTGTCTGAACCAATGTAAAACGAAAAATTAAAGAATGTAAATTAATTACTATAGCAAAATACTCTCATTTCTATCCAGTAGTTTTTGCCTGATACGCGACCTAATTAATATATTCTTTAATGTACAGAATTGACTTTTCTATCCTTTTATTATACATTATAGATTTTATTTCCGTGCTTCGGTAAGACATAGATCGGCGTTGAGTTCCGCCACTTGACGCGCAATACCCCAAATTAGAGTGGAAAGTGGAGATTAGAATGTTTTGACACTTGACACTACACTCCTCGTACTGCACGTTCTAATATCATTTACAGCCAGTAAACGGAAGTAGTATGGCGAAAATGTAGCAAAAGTAAAAAATGTAATATTTTCTTAATTTCATTAAATTTAAAATACGTAATATACGTATACTTCATTAAGATATATACATATAGATACGAAAACTTCTATATATATATATATACATATATCTCGGGGTGCCTTGTTAATTAAGTAAAAGATAAATAAGTGAAATTTGTAATGAAATAGTTACTAGAAACGTTAAAACCGTTTATTTTATTATTTGCTTGCCTTAAACGTCCTGTGCATCTATAGGCAAATATATATATATATATATATATATATATATATATATATATATATATATATATATATATATATATATATATATATATATATATATATATATATATATATATATATATATATATATATATATATAATATATAATATATATATATATATATATATATATATATATATATATATATATATATATATATATATATATATATATATATATATATATATATATATATATATATGATATATATATATAATATATATATATATATATATATATTATATAATATATTATATATATATAGTATATATATATATATCCTCTTCTTCCACTTTGCATTATCCCGGCCTATTGCCAGGGTCTGCTTTCCTACTTAGTCTACTCCACTTTGCACGGTCCTTGAGCATCCTCAGTGGTTAGTCCATTGGCTCTCATGTCGTGCGTCACGACGTCCAGCCATCGCTTCCTTGGGCGTCCGGGGGGTCTTACTCCAGGGACAGACATATCAAGGCATTTTCTTCCGACGTAGTTCTTAGGCCGGCGCAAAACGTGGCCATACCATCTCAGACGACGCTCTTGGAGCTTATCCGCTACGTCACGGACCCGAAGACTACCTCGAATGAATGTGTTGCGTATGCGGTCAGCCCGAGTAACGCCACACATCCACCTCAGCATCTTCATCTCCGTTACGTGAAGCTCCTGAGTGTGCCGCGATAATGCTGGCCAACATTCGCTGCCGTATAGAAGAACTGGTCGGATCATGCTCTTGTATATCAGCCCCTTGAGTTTGGGCGGTATTCTGCGATCGCAGACCACACCAGTGACCTCCCGCCATTTGTCCCAAGCAGCGCTAACCCGGGCGTGGACATCGTAGTCGATGCCTCCGGACTCGTGCATAATGGATCCAAGGTACCTGAACTTCTCCGACTTAACGGCTGGCTCAGGCCCGATGTGGATGGTGCTCGAGTCCGGGTTCCCGCAAGCCATGTACTCGGTCTTTGACACATTCAGTTTAAGACCACCGTTCTCAAGCGCACCCTTCCAGGCATTCACTTTACGCTCCAGCATCAGTCGGTTCTCGTCAATGAGTACTATGTCATCGGCATACATCATCAGCCATGGAGGCTGGTCCTGGATGTGAGCCGTGACAGTATCTAGCACTACATTAAACAAAAGTGGACTAAGAGCTGAGCCTTGGTGAACCCCTACTGTAATTGGGAAGGGTTTGGTATCGCCAACAGCGGTCCTAACTGTAGAAACAGAGTCGTTGTACATGTCTCTGATAATAGCAACATAGGATTCAGGGATGCCTTTGGATCGCAGTGCCCACCAGATACACTGACGTGGCACACAGTCAAAGGCCTTCTGCAGGTCTAAGAATGCCACATGCAGAGCTCTCCTCTTTTCCCTGTGTGCCTCCATCAAAATTCTGAGGGCAAAAATGGCGTCCGTAGTGCCTGATCCTGGCTGAAATCCATATTGACACTCAGAGACAGTACACTCTCGGTGGAGCCTGAGGGCAATCACGCGCTCGAAGAGCTTCATGGTGTGACTCATAATCTTAATGCCCCTATAACTACCGCAATCTTGAACACTGCCCCTTCCTTTGTAAATAGGGGTAATAAAACTGTGCCGCCATTGATGTGGCATCGTCCCAGTGTTCAAAATGCGGTTAAAAAGGTCAGTAAGCATGAGCACACCACGAGAGCCTAACGATTTCCACGCTTCGATCGGAATATCGTCAGGCCTTGCCGTTCTTCATGCGTCGAAGACAATTCCGAGTTTCATCAAGGGTTATTGGAGCAATAAGTCCCAGATTAGGAGGTGGTTCAGACGGAATACTACCCGGGTGCTGAGTATTCAGCAGCTCCAAGAAGTAACTTCTCCACCTCTCCTTCACAGAAGCATGACTACAAAGCAGCTTGCCCTGGGAATCTCTGACGCAAAGACATTTTGTGATATCTTGCGTCGCTTTATCCCGAGCACGTGCCAATTTGTAGATGAGCTTCTGCCCCTCCACAGTTTCAAGTTTATCATATAGAGGTAATAAACTTTCACTGCGGGCTCTGGCTACAGCTCTTTTGCTGGCACGTTTCGCTGCTATGTACTCCAGTCTGTCTTCAGGAGAGTTGAACGCTGCCACTCCTTAAATTATATATATATATATAGTTCACGCTATTTTCCTCATATATCAAGGTAAGCAGAGAGAAACTAATGTTATGACACTGCGCTCCCAACTTCCAATTCTGATTCTTGTTACCGGAGCGAGGAAATGGAAATAATTCAATGTCCTCTAATGGGAATCGAACCGCCAACCGTCGCGTTTACAGTCAGACACTGTGCCGCTGAGCCGGTGAGCCGCGACGGCCTCTTCATTGGCAGGACAGCATAAATTTCACTTAAAATAAAAAAAATCTATGCTAACAATTATCAACATATTATAGACATTTTTTTTTATTTTATTAGGTAGATAAAATCAACCAGCTTACTTAAACTTCATGTTATTTGCGATTTCATCAATGGGTACAGACTCTGCACTTTAACTAAAAAGTGTGAAAGAATGGGTATTAATGGTGAATTCCCCATTCCCATGAAGAACAGCTGTAATAATCACCATAACCAAAGTGTTGCCATATCTAGCCAAGGATTACATAATTTTCATAAAGGAACCTATTCGAGACGGTGTAACGTAATAATATGTTGTAATGCTTCCAGAAATGGTCGCCATTATGCAACCGGGTTTTTACAATTACGAAGACTGCTATATGAATAATATTGTTTTTTTTTTCCCTAATGTCATATTATGGTCAAGGATGGCTTGAGACATGACACAAGGATGTTGTTCAAACGATTACATAAAATATTTTTTATCTATGTAATAAGTTTTTTTTTTTTATTATTATATTTTTTTTATTTTTCTATGCTTTCTGTTTTATGTTTTGTAGGTTTAGTGCTACTTAGCCAAATGGTAAAAAATGGTACTATTATAGATTCTTCATGTCTGTCGGTCTGTATGTCTATAACAATCACTTTTTTCTGAAACTATAAGAATTATACTGTTGAATCTTGGTATGTACATGAACTTTGAGCAACATTAACATTTTCACACAAAAATAGAAAAAAAATAACAAATTTTAGAGCTTCCCCATACTGAAACAATATATGATGTACATTACTATATAAACTTGCACCGAAAATTGGTTTGAACAAGATCTATTTAGTAGCTTTTCTTTAATACGCCATAAATCACAATTACCGCTTGACAAAAACATACAATAAATCTAACAATAAATTGTAGGCTATCGTTACTAAAACATGGATCAAAGTTGCAACGAACTAGAGAAACCCTTCACAGAAGAGGAACAGAATTTGAATTCATAGCTTTAATCTAAGTAATGTTAATTCATGAGAGATTTTAAAGAAAACCGATGTATTATCTAACATATGGTATCTGTGGTAAATTTATTTATTTATTCATTAATGTTTTGTCTATAACGGTTGTCTATAATACAGTTCAAATGCAAATTTTTTATCTATGTTCAAGTACATTAATTAATTATTCTCAATTTTTGTTGTACCCATACTAATAATTTGGCCAAGGTCCTGGTTTAGTTAATACAAGACCTTCGTCCTCGAAAAGATTTTTAAATAAACAAAATAATAATAATACAAAAGAAATGATTTCTTTTTCCTCTTTTTTTCAAATAATATTATTTAAATTTTTTTTTTTTTTAATTTTAGTTTTTTTTAAAACAATTTTAAAGAGTTGTAGGTAGTGCAGTTTGAAATTTCCACAGAAACCAGAGCATATGTTTATGCTAACAGATAAAACAAAATGTCGCGCGTGATCACGCATATTTTGCAGAAATTTGCGTATAATTTGGCGCTTCTAAAAAATAAATCTAATCTCATGATGAAATAAATGTGCTAGTCTAAGGTTTAATTAAAAAAGCTGACACATGTTTAATTGATTAATTTTTTTCTCTTTATTTAAGAGCTTTGTCGTCGCAACGACCGGCATTCTTATATTATCTTAAACTTAATTGCTTTTTTCCGGCACTAAATGACACAATTTCTTAGCTTCCACAGAATCTGGTACCGCACTACTCCTATATTCTTATAAAAAAGATTACAAGTGAACAAACGACGCCTCAATGGCTCATTTTTGGCACATCCCATCATAACATGTTGCACATCATCTATTGACATATTTTATTATCTTGTATGAATGTATTTTTACCTTATATTTTAAAATATTTACCGCAATATGCGGCTGTCAAATATTCATAGTCATATCATATCTCGTTCGTGTATGTTATTAATTTAAAAGCATTCATAAATACTACCTGTGGTCTTCAAATCGATTCTAAATTCGCCATAAGAGTAATTTCATAAATAAATAAATAGCTTCACGTTATTTCCCACATATGGCAGGGTAGATAGAGGGAATCTAGTGTTAAGACACTCCGTTCCCCACTTTCCGCACAATTCTGAGACATTGCGTGTCTAGTGACCGAACATTCATTCTCCCCTCATGGGAATCGAACATACATCCGTCGCTTACGGTCAGACGTGCCGCTGCGCCACGACGAACTCAATTTTGATTATAAACAACCGCTTCTAAACCTGCAGATTGTAAACAAATTTAATAGACGTTAGACAAGCAAAAGTTTTAAGTAATAAGTTGTTTATAAATTGGAGCCATCTTAGCGCAGTGAAATAACGTTTGAATGTTAACGCGTAGGTAGGTTCGATACCTGCTTTGGTAAAAAGAATACGGCGTTGGGCCTGCTTAATATGCTTAATGCGCTGATTTAATGTTTGTATTTAAAATATTTTAGCAGGTCTAAAACTCTTAAACCTCCAAAAGCTAGCTGCAGGTCTAAGACTCTTAGACCTCCAGAAGCTAACAGCAGGTCTAAGACTCTTAGAATTTGTAATCTTCTAATGTTTATGACAACTCTATGTGACTAATTCTTTTTTTTTTAAATACAAAGGAAAAAATGGAAATTAGAAAGGAAATTAGAATGCATGCGTCAAATAAGGCGCGAGGCAAATAAAGAAAAAAAAATGTCGTTTTGGCGGTTTTGTTTACGTGAAATCGTGACGTCATCATGAAACGTGATTTGTGATCATTCAAAATAAATATTCAACGAGTCCGTCCCAGAAACAATAGCATTTGAAAATAAGTTACGAAATGATAACTGAATGGATTACAATGAAAGTATTTGATAATGAGCCATACGCCATTTTATGAATGCATTTACAATGGGGTTTCGGTTTATACTTTCTCACGAAACAATGTAAGTATCTAATATTTATGAAGTATTCTTTGATCATCATTTAGATTATCAGAGGCATGGCATCGGCCTGTAAGCGCGACGGTTTGTGGGTTCGATTCCCACTCGGCGAGAATGAATGATTTTCATTTTCTTCGCTCTGGTAACAAGGCAAGGCCGCAATGAGTTCCGCGCCTCAACACGCAATGCCTCGAAAAACGGAAAGCGGAGAACGGAATGTCTTAACATTAGGTTCCTTCAAACTACTGTTCCTTCTGACTACCCTGTCATGTGCGGGATACAGCGTGAAGCTAATAAAATTTATTTAATTTTATATAAATAATGAAATATAAAATAATCCATTACGGTTTTCACAATATAAAAAAAACACAGCTTCATTCGACATTTTTCATAAGCATTGAAGTTAATACCGGATATATTTCAACACACCCGATTACTTGGTCACCATTTATAATTATTATTACATAGAAAAACAATTATAATTACGCATTATAATAACTTCACGCGGCGTTTATCGCTTACGGGACGATGATCGCGATACACGTAACGTAACTCAGATCCCCACTGTGTTTAATGGAAAGTAAAAGCACGCGGCAAAACGTACGCGCCTCACTAACCACCACGAAAGTGAGCGCGAAAGACGCGTCTCCCAAAAATATTCCAAAAAATTGACATTGACGTTTAGATCATAGATAATTTATTTGTATTTTTTTTTCTAAGAGCACTGTACTAAGATTCTAATTTAAAAAGTTAATACACGTTCATGTTTCATTGTTATAAGTGAATAAATTATATATGGATTATACATCGTTTTATATTTATTAACTGAGTGCAGCGTCCTCAGTTTCATAAGTTATGTTGTGAGCAGTGAAAGTGCAGTGACGTAAACATTACATTAGATCAGAAATGGCGTGTGCTATTGGGTTAGGGAAGTACTACATTTATATTGGCCTTGGTAAGTTTTCTATATGTAATTTAATTTTATAACAGGTTAATATAATTTGTTAATAATTTTTTTTTGTATGTAAAAAATCTTCTGTTTCTCTTACGATCATAATTACAAAGATATTATAATTTTTATTTCTTAATAATAGATAGATAATCTATTTTTAAGATATCAAATTATTAAACCTAAGTGGTAAACAAAGGTAAAATACAAATTTTAGGAAGTATTGGATAAATTAAATCGTGACAATGATATTTTAATTAAAAACAACTCAATAAATAAAACATATTTTCTAAAACTGATCTGATGATATACTAATGAACCAAAACTCCAAATCATAGCCTAGTTTAAAAAAAAGTGTAACATCTCATATATTTAAAGTCATTGTAAAATATACAGAAACGTTGACAGCAAACAACAGTTAAAAACAGGCAGGAATCTAAATGGTATAGTTCTAGAAAGTATGCTGGGAATTTTATCTTTTAAACGAGCTGAGTGTGACGGAGACCACACGTGTGTGTATAATTATTGAAGAAAATCGTCTTATGAAATACAATTTGAAATATATAATTTATTGTGTCTTTGGACATTTGGATATTTGAAAACTAAGTAAAATTTATATTTACACACGTTTTTTATAAGAATGTAAATAATTAACAACTACTTTTTACGTTTGCATGTAAATTCTTGGCTTTTCAGTGTTACAGTTTTAGCATTTCGATCTAAGATTTAGCTGAAATGTCAAAGTTTTTATTAATATATTTATTATCTATATTGTTTTGATTAAGGTAAAAAGTTAATATTTAATACAATAACGGAGGAACTGTAAGATAATACCTACAAGTATATTTAATGTACTGAATCAAATTTTTATATCTCAAACATCTATTGGACTGGACTTAATACTGGACTAAGTGGCATATTAATAGCGTCTTCTCTTTCTATCTTAAATTATTATACCTTTACATATTTGAAGGAACTCGAAAATAAAATGAATAAATATTTTGTAAGCGCAAATAAGACCGTGTACAGAGTACATCTCCCAATTATGAGACGGCTCTGCCATATATATATCTATATATATATATATATATATATATATATATATATATATATATATATATATATATATATATATATATATATATATATATATATATATATATATATATATATATATATATATATATATATATATATATCCCACGTCACACTTACAGAAACAAAAATGTCAGGTATTTATACGTTCATAGAATAACCATTATCTATAACCCAATTAGATATTATGCGGATAGTACATACAATTTCTGTATACATACATACCTAGCTATGATACATTACCATATCAAACTCTATACCCACATTTCAACAACAAATGCTGTGTTCTATAAATGTGAGAATATACAATGAGAACGTATAGCTTAGAGGTCAGAGCACTTGGACGGTTTGTAGGAGGCGTGGGTTCAAATTGCAATATGTAAATTTTTTTAAATTTTCAAAAACGTTTTTCTATTCTCTAATGTAGAATACATCTTTAAAACTAACAAAAACAGTTATTTCTGCTGACCTGTTATTTTTATATATAGGTTTATTTTCTATCTTTAGGGTTGTCTATATTTTTAGGTAGTTGTCTATATTTATAGGTTAAGGAGAGACTTGTTAAGTCACCATCACCACCATAGTAGAACTTATTACCCAATGTCACGTATTTTCTCACTTTGAAAGAACATAGTGCTGTCAAGTTTTGCCGCATAACATACCATGTCTTGAGCTTAGGCGAAAAATGGGGAACAGAGTGTCTTAACACTACTCCTTATATCTCTCCCTGTCTCCGCATATGGGATTCGGGATAAATTGTGAAGTAAAAAAATACAACACCATATATATGCCTTACATTTATTAACTGACTGTTACAAATCTATACATATAAATAAAACTGAAGTGTCTGTTTGTGATTTCAAAATAGCTGCGCTATAAGTGGATTTAGTTATTTACAGGTTACTAAAACATGAAAATTAATTAATTTTTTTTTATCCGTCTGTCTTTTTGTTTGTCCGGGCTTATCTCGGGAACGGTTGAACGGATTTTTTTTGAAACTTGCACTAGCAATGGAGCAAATTGTGGAGGAATATATAGGCTATATTTTATCTCGAAATTCCCGCGGGATCTGGATTTATGAGGGAAATATCTCGTTTCGAATATAGGTAAGTACACCAAGATATATTAAACCAACTCCATCGAGATCAGCGATAAAACATATTTTTTTCGTAATATGATTAATAAAATAAAATAAAATAAAAAAATTATTTTACTAAAGTAAAATAATTCTTAGAAAAAAGATATCCTAGCAAGCAACTATGTCAATTAACTAAAAAGTTTCCGAACGAAATCGTTCGTCCGCCTTTTTGCCTTCGTCTAATGAAACGCACCGGAAGATAACTGGGTGTCACTTTCACTTGTTACTTTGCTTTTAACTAAAATAGTTGTATTCGCTATGTTTTACATAATGTTTATTTAAAGACGAAAGTTATATATATATATATATATATATATATATATATATATATATATATATATATATATATATATATATATATATATATATATATATATATATATATATATATATATATATACATATATATATATATATATATATATATATATATATATATATATATATATATATATATATATATATATATTTACAAATAATCATCATAATTGTAATAAGTTAATAAATGTAATAAATTAATAATAAAGTATTTCATTAATAATTATACATTTTATATCGCATTCTCGAGGCCGTCTTAGCCCAGTGGAACGTCTGTACACGTGATGGTTATAGGTTCTTACCCCATTCACAGGATTTCATATCATTAGTTTCATATCTTCAATATGGTAGAGTAAGTGCGGCGTTGAGTTCCGCCTCTCAACACGCAGTGTCTTGAAATCGAGCTGACACCGAAGAACATCAGCAGCATCCATTTGCGGGATTTATTGTGTGATAAAAAAATTACACGACGTTGAATAGTTAAATAACTAAGAATCACACACAGAAATATCTGCGGAACCAGAAACATATACAATACAGTCGACAACCGTATGAATGATGACGTATCTTACCTCCTGTCATTACAGTGACACTGACTTATGACTGTACGTTAGTTCAAAAGTTCAAAGCTCTGCAACAAACTTTGTAATCGATTGAATTTCGTTTGGCTTCACGTTTTGAACTCTCTTTGTACTCTCCGCATGTAGCAGCCCGCAGGGTAGCCAGAGATGACTAGGTCGGAGTGATATGACACTCCGTCGTCTGTTTTCCGGAATTTGAGAAATTATGTGAATGGTTGTATTGGCGGAATATATATATATATATATATATATATATATATATATATATATATATATATATATATATATATATATATATATATATATATATATATATATATATATATATATATATATATATATATATATATATATTACCTATACCTATTGTATATATACTGTACCGCATTTCGCATACCGCAATTCGAACCAGTAGTTCCTGAGATTGGCGCGTTCAAACAAGCAAACAAATAAACATTATTGGTATAGATTGTATAGTAATTCATTATCCACAAATAACACGGTTACAGTCAAACGCCACCATGTGTCCCACAACACCACGACGGCCTCAGTAATAAGAAAATAAGGTGGTATATACCCAATACCTTCGAAAGTCGAGTATTTTCCCATTTCATGTGCATTTTTTTTAAATAATAAGCTCATAATTAAATTCAGCTCAATGGTTTTTAAAACAGTTCCAAGGTTAGAGCGCTTATTAATATTCACGCGATGTAATGCTGACATAACATTTTGAAGTGGGCCATCGTGTGACACTTTTTTTTTTTAAGTAACAACTTTTACTTGCTAATTTACATGCCTTGATTCGTTATTATAGGAAATAATTGTGACCAGACGCTCTGTTAAATTTACAAAAACAATATGTCCGTCATTTTGTCGTATTTATAGAAAGAAGCATATAAATGTATGAAAATGACAACTAAGTAATTTGTTAAAAGAGAAATTTCAAGCAAATGAGAAAAAGTCTACGTTGTATAATAATGAAATTATTACACAACTTAGATCTTTATACTGTGCTGTCTCTTGACTTTCCGAATTCAGATATATAAGTGTGAACACTGCCCTTTTATAAGGTTCTATTTGGAGAAGAAGCCTTGGCACCAGTTGTTCCGGCCAAGGGCGCTCGTGGGTTAGCACTGTGAGTTTTAGCGTGTATTATGGTCGACCTATATCCACCAGTCCATGAATCCCAAGCCCCCTCGAGCCACCCATTATAAGCTTCCCGTCAAAAGTGGCCGTTTTTAGCCCCGCAAATTGGTAAAAACACATTAGATAAAAAATCACATATATAATATCTAATCGGATTGATAATTTTCATTTTCTAGTACTAAACGGTAACTGTCATAAGCATACATTCCTAAAAGCTCACAGTATTGCCACTCTACTAAAAGGTAGCGTTTCAGTTTGACATCAAAGCGTGTAGGTTTTATGTCAAAAACTTTTCCAGCAGCCGTACAACACTTTGACCTTTAAAGCCTTTACGAACGTGTGCCACAGGATAATTGAATTGAAACCCCGTGTTCATGTTGTATATATATTTGGTCTTTGTAGGATTGTCCTAAAGTCAAAATTGTTATATAGATTTTTTTCCATTTTTAAGAAAATGAATATATATATATATATATATATATATATATATATATATATATATATATATATATATATATATATATATATATATATATATTATAAAATATATTTTTAATGTTATATAATAAGTGTAATACCGACCATGATGAGGACCGTTTGAGGGTTCGATTCCAAATCGGAAAGAATTACTTACTTTCGTTTTCCTCACTCTAGCAACAAGACAAAGCGCGGCTTTGAGTTTCGCCACTCAACACGCAATGCCTCGAAAGGCGGAAAGTGGGGAACGGAGTGTCTTAACACTAGGTTCCTTCAGCGGTTCCCTCTGCCTACCCTGTTATGTGCGGGGTACAGCGAGAAGCTAAAAAAATGTATTACATAATCACGTATTAAAGAGAGAATTGTACGGTTCACAAAGGAACCTATAGAGCTACCTAACAAGAGGTATCGTCGGTGATACAGACCTGAAGACATTGCGTAGTTTTTCTTTCGTTTCCATTAGTATGAAATTCATAATTTCCTTGCACTATAATGGCTACCCTAAGAGTACTCTGTAATAAAACTCCCCCGTCGCATTCGCAACTGCTTTTGAGCTAGGTGAGAGCAAATTTACTCTGCTCGGAATTTCCGATTTTAGTTGGTACCCTGTACTTTGATTATAAAATTTGCATCAAATATATATATAAAGCAAATACATGTATATATATATATATATATATATATATATATATATATATATATATATATATATATATATATATATATATATATATATATATATATATATATATATATATATATATATATATATATATATATATATATATATATATATATATATATATACATATATATAAAGCAAATATTTTACCAGTAATGAAAGTTGGGGGATATTTGTCTAGCATGGTGCATCATTGCTGAAAATGACGATGACGATGAATAAAAAATTAGTGTTTCTTTTTAAAATTATATATTTATCTACACATTATAAGCTAACATCATAGTACGACAGTACAGTCTTAATTTTACAGATATTTGAATTGGAAGTACCAAACAACTTTTACGTAGGTATGTAAATTTTACATAGTCAAATATTGACTTTCATAAAATCAAAAATTTCATTTTGTCAACCAATACGGAATCTAAGAACGAAATGTGCTAGGTATCTCATATCTATAAAATTGAATATACCCATAACGTCATTATTCCGATAAAAAAGGTTTATTTACTAACTTTTTTTATTTATTACGAAGATATATGAGGAATGACTAAAGTTAATTAAAGAAAATACCTAAGTAATATAAAATATAGGTACTCGTATAGCACCATTCCATCGGGCTAACATTTGTAAATCTTCATAAACGAATATTAAATAACAATTTACAATAAAGAAACTCGCTATAAATATAAACTTTGTAAGCTAGGTTCCATTTTTTTTAACTTTGATTTTTTTTTATGATTATTTATCTTAATTTTATATATTTCAATTTAATATTTAACACAAAGGTTTTACCTGTCTTATACTTAAAAATAAAATAATAATGACATGTGTAGACTTATAAAGGACGTTATACTCCCTTTAGATTATGCTGGTTACCCGTTACAAGGGAACACTTGCGGTCAGTCAACCGCCGCGCCTTCATATTATTTCCACAAATTCGAAATTACTTTAAAACATGTAATTTACCATACGTGACTTGTATGTATTTAATAATATATTTAAAAATCAAAAAACCAAACTATATACATAAAAATGTTTAATAAAAAAAAACAAAGTCAATAATTAACAGCCTGTCATTTAAATTTTGTTGGCGGCAATTTACAATTAAGGCGGTAATTTTACAAACAAAAATGATTCTTCATTTACAATTATATCAATGGTGTATTTGTCTCTTCTCTCTCTTTTCTCTTCACAAAGTTCAAAGCAATTGAGTTTTCAAAACAAATCCTTGTTTATAGATTTTTGGGCCTTTTTAGTTATTTATAATATATAGGTATATATATATTTTTTATTTTTGATTTATTATTATGATTAAATTTAATTTCGTAGAGATTTGAACCCGACATCTGCTTAAACAGTGCTATCATTGCTACTATCTCCTCGTAATATGCCCACACTAACGGGATATTAAAGTATATAGATAAGTACGTGTTATAAAGTGTTGCTTGAACCAATTGTTATTTAAAATGAAAAACTATGAAATAATCGGAAACCTTTTTTATTACCTTTTTTTTTTCATTCTTACAATATGGAACCTGAATGGAAAATTTTGATCAGTTTTGTCTTTTTTTAGGGAACACCGTATAGATTATAATACTACTCAGTGAATTTGATACATGCTACAGTAAAAACCAATCATAAACGCACATATCTTTCTATCGACTGTGTTGGTGCGACTTAGAAGTAAATTTTTTTCTGTACTCCAAGGAACCATATATCCACGCGTTCTTGAGAAAAACATACAGACAGACAGACCGACAGCCAATTGATGCTATAAAGGTTCTGTTCTGTATATATATATATATATATATATATATATATATATATATATATATATATATATATATATATATATATGTGGTGTTGAGTTCCACCACCCGAAAAATTGGCTAAAAGTGGGGAGCGAACGATTCCCTCTGCCTACCCCATCCTGCCAAATGCGGGATACAGCGTGAAACTTTAAAAAAGAACTGCACTAGTGACATATACAACGATTATTACCGCCTGCCACAAGATGTCGGTCAGACAACCGGACCTGAAGTGTTACGCTAACATGCAACATGTCCGGTTGTATATGCGCCGCTCGTAATCTAAATGAGTAATGTACATGACGTCTTTTACTTATTATTTTATTATGACATTTTATTTTTTTAACGTTTTTTTTTAAATTTATTATAAAAATATGTATATCCATATTTTATATGTTTTTATTTCGAGACAAATTACGTAATTTTGGTGCTTTGTTAGATTGCGATTTATTAGATGACATACTGTTGCAAGTGTATTTTGAACTGGCGTGGAAGGCAGTTCTGATGAGATGAGCCATTGAGAAATTCGACATTTTAGTACAGCTCTTATTAAAAGTGACATTTTTTTAGCTTCACTTTGTATCCGCACATAGCAGGGTAGGCTAAGAGCACCGTGGGCTGAAGAAACCTAGTGTTAAAACACTCCGTTCCCCGCTTTCTTCTTTTCGAGGCATTGCGTGTTAGAGTGGCGGAACTCAATGCATTCATTCTCCATCGAATCGAACCCACAAACAGTCGTGCTTACAGACAGATGTTGTCGCCTCTGCGCCACGACGGTCCTCCACAATTTTGTTATTTAAGTTAAACTATACTGCATAAAATGTAAGCGATTTTAATTCCACGCATTGTTTTACTTCAAATATTCCAGAACAGGGTAAATAGTTTAACTTGTCTTGAATGTTAAATGTACCTATACGTTAACATTCTAGAGGGCAGAGTCAACATCATAATCATTAACAGTAAGTGAGTGACACGTGCTGTAAGGCGGAGGGGACCTAGTGTCAAAAGACTCCGTTTCTGACTTACACCCTTTTCGAGACATTGTCTGTTGAGTGGCGGAATATCGATATCTATCGAATAATCGATTCCTCGTATGGTAATCGAACCCACAACCGTTGATATGTACATTCAGAAGCTGTGCCACGGCCTGTATATATATATATATATATATATATATATATATATATATATATATATATATATATATATATATATATATATATATATATATATATGTATGTATATATAATGGAAGGTATAGATATTTATATCTTTGTTGTTTAAAACGTAATGTAACATGAAAGTGACGATCTAATCCAGTAATTTCACATAGAAATTTAAAGTGAAATTAAAATAACACCATTACTGATGCCGATAACAATAATTTTACATAATGCATACATCTTGGTACAACGCTTTGGTGGACTCAAACCAAGGCCCGCAATCTACTGTTGCCTTTATATATATATATATATATATATATATATATATATATATATAATATATATATATATATATATATATATATATATATATATATATATATATATATAAAGATTTCGATTCCACTAGTGACGCCTTTGAAGTACGTTCTAGACATGAACTGATAACAGTACTAGACGGGCCGCGATGTTTTAACAAACTACAGATATTTCGCTTCTATTCCTACCGCATACAAATTAAATCTAAAGCTATTCTTGGTTTGAAGTACTTGTTAAGTTTAAAGTTATGATTTTTAGGGATGTCCGTTTCCCATGAAACAGTAAGTTCTACCACCACAAATCTTTGAAGAATATTAAAAAAAAAAGCGACATTTATATGTATATATATATTATTTAAAAAATATATTGTATCTACTCAAAAATAAAAAAAGAAACTCCCTGTAAAATTTAACTAGCCCTGTCTCAATCCATATTTAAGAGCTCCATTCACATGTAGAGCCGCGCGTCGTAATACGATGACATCACTAGCTTTCACTAACGGATGACGGTCACTGAGTCAACGACTCAACGCCTCAACGACTTAGCGGCATTACAAATATACGTATTTATTTCAAATTCTTGATTAATATGGCAGATATTTTTCTAGAATTTAGCTTTTAATAGCTTGATATGTACATATATACATATTAAACGGAAACTTTGAACACGATTTTGACCGACTTTGTAATATTGGTTAATTTGAATTTTTATGTATATATATATATATATATATATATATATATATATATATATATATATATATATATATATATATATATATATATATTATATCTCCTAACCCAAAGGTTGTGGAAGAGATCGCTAATTAGCGATAAGGCCACCTTTTGTGCTACCTGAATATTAACTTGATATAACTTAAATATTTAATAATCAGTGGTGTACAATAAATAAAATAAAAATATTGTGAACACAATAAAAACATAAGTACTATAGTTAAATAAATAAAAAAAAAACACTCTTGTAGAAAAAAGAACTAAAAAGTAACAGTTTTTTTTTATTGTATTATAAAAAGTGTATAACAATGTAAAGAAGCGTGGGGCGCTTTTGAAGTAATCAATTGACACCATGTACCTATGTACCTACGCTTTTTTACATTGCAATAATTTTTTTTAGCGTTACCCCATGTCCTGTATATAGCAGAGTATGTCAAGACACTATGCTCCTCGCTTGCCGACCAAATTCCAGATTTTTGTGTGGAGAAAAAATGAAAATAGTTTATTCCACCGAACAGGGATTGAACCCACAGTCGCGTTTACAGTTATCCTCATGTTCCACTACACCACGTGGGGCACATTAGTTATTAAGCTATATTTTTTGCAGTCGCCTGAGTACTGACATTTATTACCAAAATATTTATTATTCATGTCAAATTTGAAACAAAGGAAATCTATCATATGAATTAGGAAGAGCTCTTGCTAAGCGTAATTGATGATAATTGATACATTGACATTTTTAGAAACATTGTTAAATTTTAACGTGATCATAAAATTATATTATTTATAAAATTACATATCTTATATTTTAATAAGGACCGTTTTACGATCGCAGTCTCACCGATCAGTTATTATAAACGTATGAAGTTATAACAAATATGGCAGATAAGTGAAAAAAAAAGCTAATATTAGACAAAGGAATACTATTTATACAGCCCACTAACTATAAATTACAATACAGGCGGAAAACTCTCTCAATAAAATAAAAAAAAAAAAAACAAACATAACTATCCGAACAATTATTAAGTGATATATGAAAATTTCAACATGTAGTACAAAAGTTTTAAAACACATAAATCAGAAAGCAACAGATGCAGCAAGTACGCGCGTCCGTAAAATCGATACAGCTCCTGTGCGTCTCCCTGGCCATCCCCCAACGCATACAATGCATACAGTATGCTGTATAGTTGGTTGGTTTAAGGGGGAAAATCAATATGATGCCACCCCATGTGCCTGGAACGAGCTCTCAGGCTTCCATTAAATTATGTTCTGTCTGGGACTGATTTAAATTGAAGTGAAATAATCTTTCACAGGGAATATTATGGTGCAGTGTAAGGGAAAGTGGGTTCGATACTTACGTCACACCATCATGGCGTAGTGGGATCTATGCCCGATGGTATATGCGATCGTTGGACCCAATCCAACTATGCAACAATCGTTATATCTATTAAAATTGTTTTTATTATGACGTTATGTTATGTCACTCCATAGAAAATATCAAGAAAATCTGTGAGAAAGTGGAGAAAATAGAGTCTGAACACTAAGTTATCACTGCTTATATCAACTGCAATTCAATAAAAAATATTATATATAATTACATTATTGACATACTTTCAAAAAAATATATATTTAATAGCTTTTTAAATAAGGTCTGCTAATATTCTGAGGCTCCGAAGTCTGATATATAAATCAATAAAGCAATTGCAGGTTTCATTAGCACTCAAACACATAAATTATCGTTAAGCTGAAGCAAATCAGTACAAATACAGTACTTATTACTTTATACTGTATTCGGCATACAGTAAGGTAGGCAGAGAGAACCTAGTGTTGAGACTCTACGTTCTTCGTTTTCTGCCTAATTCCCGGGACAGCGTGTTGAGACAAGTAGACAGATATATTATATGTAGTATATTTGTTATAATTCAACTGCCAAAACTTAAGACCCGCATCAGGTGTGCCAGTCTTAGAAAAAAATTTAGCCTCGATTCAGCTCAAGCTTGACAGTTTCGTTCAAAAACAAAAAAAGACTTCATTCAAATCCGTCTTGTAAATCAAAAGATGTGCGCGTACAAACAGACAGACAAATATTTTAAGGCCATAGATTAATATTCTATTAGTGTTAATCATTACATAATTTTTTTCGTGAACATATTCAATGTACAGAATTTAATTTTTTTATCTTTTTATTAGTATATTTAAAGACAGCTTTACAGATAGAAAAAATAAATGTAATATTAGTTTAAACATTAATTAATATTTCAAATATTCATTTTATTGAAAGTATCTGATTCACTTCGTATTCGATTTCATAATAACTGAACGTGTTGCGGAAACCGCTATGTCGATATTCCTTGCACGTAAAATCCTAACCTACTTATTTGCCGTGTAATATTTAATTATATTTTGTAAACTGAGTTTTTCATGATAATTTGCTACAAGTATCCAATTATGTGAATATTTTGAAGAATATATATATATATATATATATATATATATATATATATATATATATATATATATATATATATATATATATATATATATATATATATATATATATATATATATATATGTATATATATATATATATGTGTGAGAATAAGATAAGATAAGACTAGAATAAATTAGAGAAGGCCATAATGATCTTTTTAACAATTTATTGTATTTTATTATAGATATAGCTTTTTGTTTTTATTATGATCGTAAAATGTGATTCCTCAATGATTTTTTCTTGAACGCTACGATTTGTGCAGAGCTATGTATGTGAAATCTATCGTCTGGATTTTTTTTTTAAATTATGAAAATGTCCGAAATTGGAAACTTATTTTCATTTCATACATATTAAGTACATACGATCGTAAATTAAAGTTTGTAAACTTTTTTAAGTTGTATTTTCTGTACTATTGCCTAAAATCATGAAAATAGTACAGAACCCTCGGTGCGCGTACCACTCGCACTTGACCGATACATTATTAAAAAAAAACAAATAAGCACCGACATTTGCGTTTGCAACATGTTGTGTCATTTACAGTTAAGAATTTACTTGAAATTCAAATATTCTTGCCACTTAAGAACGCGCAAAGCAATCAATGCTTGTAGATGTATCGTACTTAAAAAAAATAATGTGAAGAAGAGGATATGACTTGATTGAATAGTCCATAAAGCTAAATAGGACAGCCTATAGAGGTTTTAAATTAAATATTTTTAACTTCCTTTTTTAAATTTTTAATCTACTGGCTACGGACATAAGAAAAATTTCACACGACGCGCTACAATAAGAAAATATCTCATAAGCTCATCTTGATTCATATACTTTCAAGACTCAGGTATGGTATTTATCTTCCATCTAACACCAAGGTCAATTTCTCGACCAGCCCATTTTTCCCAACAGCTCGAAGACAGCTGCTACGATGATTTTTACATGACACTTCTAGTTACCGAGTCAAGTCATGAGTCTAGGATCATAGGAGTGAGATCAATGTCTAATGAGCTTTATAGTCATATATGTACTTTCACACTTTCTTACTATTTCGTAATATGGTTAAAAAATTACAATTGTGCAAAAATTGTACCAAAATTGTGTCATACATATAAATTATATACATATATTATAGTCACGCTTATACTAGGACCAGGCCTCATATACCAGGTAAGTAGAGAAAACTTTGTGTTAAGACACTCCGTTCTCCGCTTTCCGCCTGAATTCCTGATATATTGATGAACACCGAATATTCAACGGTGCATGAATTATATGGGCTGCAGTTGGAGAGTGAAATTACTACGAATATTGCCGTTGCCGCTAACCCGATTTTTAGCAACTCAGCGCTTCATCGCGCCCGGCGGCCTATCACACACCACGCGTTATTATATATTATAATTTAATTTTTCCGTCTGTGACACTCATATTAAGGATATTTATTTATTCCAAAAACAAACAAATAAAAGCTATGTTCTTGTGTGGAGCCTCCTTTAAAGCTTTCACCTCTGTCAAGAGTCCCGCGTAAATGTAAGTTAACCTGCCAGCATAACAAAAATAACTTAATTAAAAAAAAAGATCCTGCTCGTGTCTTTTAATATATATATATATATATATATATATATATATATATATATATATATATATATATATATATATATATATATATATATATATATATATATATTTACATATTTTTAGTATTGCTTAAACTGAACAGCCTTTATCCTAATATTATTAGCGTCGGTAAGTCTTATTGGAAATAAGATTGTGAATTCGATTGTCAATTATGACTTGTTTTCTTTAAATATACTACTGTAATGTTGCAAATTTATTCTCACCTTAATTATACAATAAATGGTATAAAACCTCGACTCAACATATTCAAGCATTTGACCGATTTCAATAATAAAAAAAAAGTATTTATTCATTTATACATGCATCGGATTAAATTTTAACAAGTTGTAAGAATGGATGCAGATTGTTGGCCAAAATTGCACTCGGTTAAAAAAAAACAATTGACATCTCACATGAATTCGGAACAACCGGTTCCCTGCGGCCTCATCCAGCGTTCCTTAACCCCTTACGAGGTTACAAAATAAGCTTGCCACTGCTGTAGCAACTATATTAAGGAATAATTACATATTAATGTAAAAAGAAGCATTTTTTTATTATTTCCCTTATACTGCAGGATAAAGAAAAAAAAAAAATATATTATAAATATTACTTATTGTATTAAAATCTTTCTTTCATTTTATACGTCACTAGCTTTTACCTGCGTCTTCGCTCTCGTGGCCATACAGAAATATCAAAGGCTAAATAAGAAATATCATGGTGCAAATTATTCGCCTTTCTCCGATCTAGTAAGTCAAAGTATGGCTAAATGTTCACCTCTAAACACGAAAGGAAATTGAAATCGTATTCAAGAGGAAAATGGAAGACGACATGTTTTACACTAGATTCTGTCTGGCAACGCTGCTATGATGGAAAAAGCGCGCTCGCTTTTGTTAACTTTGATTTACATATATTATATATAACAAATACTTTTATATTTAACTATCTAATAATATGTATAATGAAATACTAATATATATGTATATTTATACTTAACTATTATAAGATCATTTAAGTCTCAAATTCTGTAAAAGCCTTGCCCTCGTTAATTTTTTTTTTTATTTTATATTATTTAATCCATTTGTACTGCTTTTTAACACTTTTTCGTATCGCATCTATAGTGACATATACCTATGTATTATTCTATACGACAGTTCCGAAGATAAATCACATTCAATGTTTTTTTTTCTATTACATAGCAGTTGATTTGAAAAGTATTTAAATGAAAGAAAGTTTGACAAAAGTACATCTGTATACTAAGTCCTCTTTGCCTACTCAAAAACGAAAAAGTGCATAATAAAAAAAGCTAAATAACTGAAAGCTCTTTTAAAAGTATTCAAATTTATTGCAAATAAATTTTTAAACGTATATTAAAATAAAAGTCCGCCTTATAAAGGTTTTATTTATTGTCTACCTTTCTCTCTACTAAAGATTTAATATCTTTTTGACCATAAAGCCGTTTTGGCGTTACTTGAATATCTGACACCATCGTGGCGCAGTAACAGAGTCCGACTGTAAACGAGATTGGTTGGAGTTCAATCACTCGCTTGGAATGAAGCAATTATTTCTGTACGCCGAACAAAAGGGAGTGTCTTCATAAGTTCCCTATTATATATAGTGTCTATCTTGGATCATAGAGCATTTTAAATTCACCAATTAATTATTTATCATATTGATGTCCGGTCAGCTAATACAGAATATTTAAAAATTCGCAGAAAAATCGAGAACGTTTTATATATTTAATGACAACTATAAAAAGAAACGCAAAACATAGTTACAGTGACAGTGACAGTGACATAAATTTCTCTTTTTTTTCTACGAATATGGCTCGTTTCTATATAATTTTTGGACACGTGCTTCTTAACCATGATTCCTTTTTTGATAAAATACAAGCAATTAGATAGGAGTTAGAAAGTTAGAAGACGAGCCTTTAAGTTGGTCACCCATTATATTTAAATTTATGACAGACGCTAATCTGACTGAGAACATTATGTGTTTAAAACGTACAGTACCTTTTATTAAGTTATTTATTTTCTATCTTCTATTGACATCCATTACGTTCACTTAATAATATTCGTTCGTTCGTTTGTTCGTAGTAAGTAGCGTTCGTTTCGATATGTTATACGAAATCACAATATACATGAAATAAAAAAACCTAAGTTACTCCTTACTACATCAGCCGTTTCAGCGATAAGCTAGAACAAACAAACAGACAGCCAAAAATTTTAAAATATGTTATTTTGTTAATGGTATATGTACCGTGTATATATTTACATGCATATAGTAAAAAGCGGTTATTTAAATGTAACAAACAGACACTTCAATTTTATTTATTAGTATAGAAGTGTAGATTATGTATGTTTAAATAAAACGGAAGTACTGTATACTATATGTATCAATAATTTGTTCGAGAAGGTCATCCCAGGTCTTCCCCTACCTACCACATTCTTCCCTACTTGCCACTGACTTTTGCATCATATTGATATATATTTTTACTTTTATTTCATAACTTGTTCAAACCACAAGAGTACGTTATTCTAGAAGTATGTTCACGTAAAGATACATTAGTCAAACTAAATTTCTCCCACGGAACTAATTAATTGCTTCTAATAAAAAAAGAATTACAAGGAATAGTTTTTATATAGTACAATAAATACATTTTATTACACATGTATATACGTATGTCTGAACAAGATTTTTTACAAAGAAATATTTTCCAGCTGCATCTATTACTCTATTAGTATTAATGTAAAGTGGATCAATATACTTTCTTCATTTTTTTCATCCAATTATCCAGTTTTACATTTAGATATTACGTGTTGGCAAGCTATCGCCATATATTATCTATCCAGACTCTTCCTTTACCGACTGACTGACAAACAATGTACAGCCCAAACTGGTCATTAGAAATACGAGTATATCCATAGTGATTATTTAAATGATTGTATATATGAAAAATAAGTATAAGTCTGCCTGTAAACGCGACGGTTTGTCGGTTCGATTCCCACTCGTGGAGAGCGAAAAAATTTCATATTAAATAAAACAGTTTAACCGTAATTATAGGTGGCATTCGACTGTCAATTGATATAATTATTATATCAAACTACCGCCAACGGTTTCTGAGTTGCCTCGCGTATTGCCCTGGATTCCTGCAGAATGAGTCTACCCTCAGTCTACCAGTGACAAAGTGTTCCAAACGTCGAGTTTCCAAAAAAAACATTTAGTATACGCGGTTATTCCGGTTTAACTGTTTTATTTAATATGTATAAACATCGCGAAAACCAAAGAACTTATTACGTAATAATTTCATTTTCTTCGCTCTGGCAACAAGGCGAAGCGCGGCGTTGAGTTCCGCGAGTTGAACACGCAATGCCTCGAAAGGCGAAAGGCGAGGCACGGAGTTTCTTAACACTAGGTTCCTTCAACCTACCGTTCCGTGTGCCTACACTGCTATGTGCGGGTTACACCGTGAAACTAAATAAATAAAGATAGATATATAAAAATAGTATAAAAAGCTTGTCAACAATGCTTAAGACAATTATCATTAAAATATTGAAGATGTAGCTCTCCAGCCGTCAGCTAACTAGTCTACTCTACTATACTACAGTATGTACGAGAACTTAGCAAACAATGCACGTTAATATCACTGCCTACGCTTTTGTCACAATAATAAGGTGACTTTGTGCTACAGATGTGTATAAATAAAATACAAGGCAATTAATCTAAAAATAGTTTTACTTCCATTCTTAGTTTACACATGTATTTTTTTTACTAAATGATAGTTTTTGTTGTGAATTATGGTGCTTATTACTTAGCTAATCAACCTTGAATATATTCGCCTATATAAATTAGGGTGCAGAAATATGGGCCTGGGAAGCCCGTACCCATCACAGAGTAGTCTGGTGCCTACCCCAGTTTAAAAAGCAAAAAATTATGAAAAAGCCCTTACACAATATTTATTTAAAGCTAAAGACGAGGAAAATTGGGCATTTTTTTTTAATTAATAATAAAATGCTTTTAAATTTCAAAATGAATTAATACTGAAACTTTGGGAAACGCATTGCTTTGCGATATAATATTTAAATCTTGCGCCAGAATGTCATTAAACCATATAAATAACTTGAAGCCTGGTCAGTGTGTGTTCGTATATTACAACAAAACATTGTTTTTTTCCTTTTAAGTAAATACTTTTTATTTCAAATTCATTTAGTTATTATCTTGAATGAGATTAATGAAAACCAATGGTAGGTAGGTATATATATATATATATATATATATATATATTATATATATATATATATATATATATATATATTATATAGATATATATATATATAGTATATATATATATATATATATATATAGATATATATATATATATATATAGATATATATATATATATATATATATATATATATATATATATATATATATATTATATATATGGTATATATATGTATATATATATATATATATATATATATATATATATATATATATATATATATATATATTTATATATAGGTTTTGATTCTATCTATATATACTTATCTGTAGTAGCTATCATACAAACTACGGATAAAATTAAGAACAATCTTTAATATCTTTTGATTGCGTTGACTTAAAACTTGTGCTGCTAAAATGTTTTCTAGGTTTTATAAAGGTTCCGTTTTTTCCTTTTAAAGTACGAGACCATACAAGATAATCTATTAATAAATGTCTATATGTATATCGTATGACGTAAAATTGGTTCAATAAACGTTTTTTTTTTTTTTTATTCCAGGTGTCCTGTTTCTCGTTGTACCGACGAGATGTCAGTACCAACATCTCCACCCGGGTAGGTATGCATCAATAACATTATTTTCATATATACCAGATATACTCGTATCTATATATATATATATATATATATATATTTTTTTTTTTCTTTTTAACTATTTATTAAATAGACATTAATGTATATTATTTGTTTCAGTTTCCTTTGTGCAGTCTCCGGGTCCTCCTACAAACGATTATCGAGCGGGATATCCTCCATGGCAGTTCACTTCTCCTCGGAAAAGATCACCTGATGTTCAAACTTATTATAATGGTCCTCATAATGAGCCCTTCTCTTATAACCAAAATCCATTTCAAGGCCAAAATTATTATATAGGACCAGGGCCCCAGAACATGCAGAGCTATCCTCAAAATTATAACAGTCGATCTTCTATTGACCTGATTAATACAGAAAGTAGAAACGTTCCGAACGATGGGAGACTCTTATCAGATTCAGCTTTTACGCGAATTTCTGAAACACTAGGAGCGATCAACACAGTCGGTCACTATCTAATTGACATGGTCAATGAAAACGAACGAAATGAATCCGATCCCAATTTCAAACAACTTCCACAAGCTCTCTATACAATAAGTAAAAATTTTCTTGGAAGAAACGTAACAGATAAAATAGCACCCATTGTAAAAAAGGCATTACCGAAAGTCTTGCCCGATGCCCCAATAACGAGGATAGCGACAGCTGACTTAAGTCAAAGTGATGCCAAGTCATGTACTACGCCTGAAGGAGAACAGGGCGTATGTGAAGATTTGAGTAATTGCCCACAATTGCTTTTAAATCTTGTAAGTCTTCGAGAATCTTTATGTTTTAAAGATTTATTTGTACCCGGAGTTTGCTGTCCTCGGGATGCTGTAATTTCTGCGACACCAATATTAGAAAATCCGGTGAAATCTACGACGAGCAGTCCAACTTACTTAATTCCTGTCACAACTCAGCGACCTGTCCCAAGACCTACTACGAAAAGGCCCTCAGCGGTACTCGTTTTAACAACAAAGAAACCTAAACCCACGACAACTGTCAAGCCGACCACAATTTCCACTGTCACGACGACACGAGTGCCATCGACGACGAGCTACTACACCGTAGCTCCGCCATTCATTGGAAATTTCTCCAACATTGTAGATATCAATGGTAATTTTTTTATTTTTTAAGTCGATAATATGTAATTGATTTATTCTATGTATTGGAGGCCGTCGTGGCAGAGTGGGACGGCGTCTGACTGCAAACGTAATGGTTGGACGTTTGATTCCCCTTTAAAGATAAAGCTTTTTTTCATTTTCTCAAAGAAGACAAAGCACGGTGACGAGTTTCGTACGCCGAAAAGCCAATATATATATATATATATATATATATATATATATATATATATATATATATATATATATATATATATATATATATATATATATATATATATATATATATATATATATATATATATATATATATATATATATATATATATATATATTTAAATATAAACTGAGTAAAATTTTAATATTGTAAGCCTACTTTCATATTGCCGCAAAATTATTATAATAGGTAGATAGGTATATAGATATAATAATTTTGTAATATACTACATACTTAATAAGCAGCTTGTTTAAAATAAATATATAAATTATGCTTACAATAAAAAACATAGTTTTATCAAGAGCATTAGCACGACAATCACAATCTAACAATGTTCTTCCCAATTTTTTTTTTTAGATTGTGGTCAAAGAGAAGACGAAGGCGGTCGTATAGTAGGCGGCACAGAGGCCAAACCCGGCGCCTGGCCGTGGATGGCCGCTATATACTTGCATGGGAACAATCGACGCGAGTTCTGGTGCGGCGGGACCCTCGTCGACAAGCGCCACGTGTTGACCGCCGCTCATTGTACTAGAGATTCGAAACAACGACCGTGGGTTCTTATAACTATTAATAAGAATTTACCTCCCACATAGAATAGATAGAATCCCTTTAAAAAAATCAGCAAGCACATAACAATTTGTAAATAATAATATTTTAATCATAATTAATACTAATCAAAGATTATTTATTTAAACTTTAATTATTTTTTTAAATGTTATTCCTAAAGAAGGAAATAAATATATTCTGGGCTTGTAACAAGTGTATAAGAATTTTCTAGACGTATGGCGTAGTAGTGGTCAGAGCGCTTGAGCGGTTTCCAATAGGCGCGGATTCAAATCCCGCTAAATTATTATTATTGACATATTATTAATTAAAAGACCGTTGCGGCGCAGAGAAAGCGGGCACGGAGTCGCTTAACACTTTCCAGGTTCAGGTTCCTTGAGCCTACTTGAGCTCCTTTGCCTACCCTGCTGTGTGCGGGATACAGAGTGAAGCTAGAAAAAAAAAAGATATTTTATATACTTTTAATCAAAAAACTTTTAAACACCCCTAGTTTCCCCGCCCGTCAGTTCAGCGTGCGTCTGGGAGACGTGGACCTAGCGAGGGATGACGAGCCGTCGAGACCAGTGACGTTGCGCGTCACCGCTGTACGAGCGCACGAGAAGTTCTCAAGAGTCGGATATTATAATGACATTGCTGTGCTGGTTTTGTCTGGTGAATATGACTTCTTGTTGCAATAGCTCTTCTGTTCTCTTCTCGTCTCTTCGCCCCAAATATGCAAAAAGCTGCGACCCCTGCATAAGCCATATTACATTAATCTCAATATGTTTATTGGTTTATTTTATTTGTTTTAGTAGTAAGCGATTTAAATTCATGGGAAATGAGGTCATTGACTCAATGTTTTGATTTTCCTTTAGATTTAAAACGTATATCCTAAATATAAGTAAAGTAGTTGTTTATTACTTAATTCTTCACTTCAAGTTTGAAATTTACAGAACTTTAATTTTGTAGAAAACGTCAAAAGATCAAAGTATGTGATACCAATATGCTTACCACGGGGTGACCTCGCCCGACAACTCTTCGACGGCTCAGTAGCGACGGTGGTTGGTTGGGGTACTACGAGGTATGGCGGTGGCGAGAGCTCCCGTCAGCTAGAAGCCAAACTACCTGTTTGGAGAAACGAAGACTGTGATAGAGCATATTTCCAACCAATCACGGATACGTTTTTGTGTGCTGGCTACCCTAGAGGCGGGATTGATGCTTGCCAGGTAAAATATCTCATTCGAAATCTTAATTCCCAAGAAAATGTATATTTTAAAGGTTATCTTAAAACGCATAACTTACTTTTCCAATTTTTTTTATTCTGGCAGTTTACAAAGCTCGACCAAAACTATATTACCAATTTTAAGTATACCTACTGTACGTCAAAAAGAACATCGAAATAAAATAATGCAGTAATAAATACCTATAAAATTTTCCATTCAAATATTATAAGTCTTAAAAAATTTTGGAAAGTACATACAATATAGTAAATTTTATGTAAAATAAAGAATATATTAATTTTATTTTCAGGGAGACTCGGGTGGGCCGCTCATGCTACTCGCCAATGGCCGCTGGACCCAGATTGGCGTCGTTTCTTTCGGCAACAAGTGTGGAGAACCCGGCTATCCGGGCGTCTATACAAGAGTCACGCATTATCTGCCATGGCTACAACAAAATCTAACTTAGCCCATTCATAATTAATTCATTTTAAACTAATTTAAATTTTAAAAAATATATTTTTTTAAATAATATACCGTATGCTTGATAGGTACAACACAAGTGATACGATAAGATATTTAAAAAAAAACTTACTTTTCGCGCAATTACATTGGTGTAGCAGTTTTTTTTTTATTATTTTGTATAAAGCAACATAATATTGGTACATAAATATTTAAATTAAAATGCATATCATAGCGTGCAGACACCTCTATAATTTAAAAAAAAATCAATATCACGTGTCTCGTTGCACGAAGACTGCACGAAACTGTTATCACGGTAAATAATTGTTACCAAATACCTGAAAAAACTTGATAAAATGACGATATAATATGTACGTGCTTTTATCGATATATTAATTTAAATGGTTATATTAATCACTAAAATTATTTTTTTGCCAGTCAACAAAATTCCCAGTTTTTCGAAAGAAACATCCCAGCTTATCGAAAAATATATTTATTTATTACATTGTTATCATACCAATAACTGTATCGTGACTATGGCGAAGTAATTGACATCTAATTCTAAGATAGCAGTTCTTGTTTAAATAATTTATATTTAAAATAATTATCTAATAGAAATTAGGAATTGTTTATCTGTGTATTCTTGTACAAACTCACAAATTCAATGTCACCAATGACAAGCCATGTTTTTAAAATGATGGAAATCTAAGATCAGAATGATATATTTAAATTAATTAAATATTTAAGATCACATTATAATTTACGGCAGATATGATACGATAAAAAAGAACCCAATATTACAAAATCATGACTGTAAAATTTTTAGATAAATAAAGTTTTGAACGCAGCCGTATTACGGGATAAGAACATATAGGTTAGTTGGCTATAATGTAATGTTTGGAAAGCTTCGAAGAATTCCTCGACAGGTGTGGGTTCGATTTCCGTTAAAATTTTCATATGTTTCTTATTTTTTTTTTTTCAATATTAGAGTTGTTACATAAACAACATTTCATTCAGGTTACCATTTGCATTCTTCATAATTTGTTAATATAATATAATTTGCCATGTTCTATTTATTTATAACAATAAATAAACAATTCGCTACAACTAAATTATAGATTAAAAATAATTTATTGTTTAAGAGGACAGATAAATATTTGTATCTTGATGTAAATAAAAGTAATTATTAAACATTTTATATATTTTTTTCTTTACCTTTATTATTACTGTTAGCTGCTGTGTAACTAAATTCTTACCATTTAAACCTTACCATTTTGTTATGGTGCTCTTGTATTTTCATATTTTATTTATTCTTAAATTAAAATCAAATGTGTAATGTGTATACTAATATAATTTATATTGCTATTTACTTAAAATATTACTTGTACTTTATAGACAAAAATTGGACAATCAAAGACATGCCTCGGCTTTGATATATTTATTAGATGAGGACCGTCGTGGTGGAGAGGCACAGCGTCTGACTATAAGCACGACGGTTTGTGGGTTCGATTTCCATAAGGGGAAAAACAGTTATTTCCATTTTCTTCGCTCTGGTAACAAGGCAACGGCGTCTAGTTCCGATACTCAACGCAACGCAAAGCCTTGAATGGCGGAAAGTATGAAACGGAGTGCCTTAACTCTAGGTTCCTTCAACCTACGGTTTCCTCTGCTTACCCTAATATATGCAGGATACAGCGTGAGGCTAAATAAATAAATAACAATTATCTATGACTTCTCCAAATAATTCTTAAATAAAGATGTTGTATTTTAAGAACCTTCTTTAGAGTACATTGTATCTAACGCTCATCAAATAATTTTATACGCTGATAGACGGAAACGAAGTAACAAAGGTGAGATTTTATAAATGAGAATTAGAATAACATAAAAAGGTTTAAAATAAAAATTGGTGTTCTAGACTATATTATGCTTTCTTCGACAATTATTCTTCATAAAAAAACTGCAAACGTTATTTATGACTCTATATATTTTATTTAAAATTATACTAACAAGTCGAGACATGTATATTTTATATATGTAAGTACATATTATACTAAAAATGTATTTTATCTTTAATAATAGTATAAAGAATAGTATTTGCGTCTTATCAAGAATGACCAAGAATGTCTCTATGACAATAGGCTGAAATTTTTCTGTATTACGTACATAAAAGAAGGTTTTATTATTATGACATTTTAATTATTAGTAATTGATATTTACGGATGCTCGTAACGAAAAACCTAATTAAACATAGTAAATATACCTATACATATAGCAATATAGCCAATATAGCCTTATGCCTGGATGTCCTTAAGCGCAATCGCAGTGGACCGTTGCAATTGAACCAATCACATAAATTGACGTATGAAGAAGGCAATATTGATCGTGCACTACAATATAATGAAATAATTAGTATAAACTGCCACCACGCCACAACGGCAATTATTGGAAGCTTCATTTAAATATTGTTTACTTTACTTTCTTTGCTTCTTGTACTTTAAGTATATTGTTACTGGCAGATGTAATGTATTGTAGTCTTTGAGTATGAAATTAATTTATAATATTTTAGACATTAGATATTATTTTACTTATTGAACGGGATATATAAATATTTGGAAACTTTTTAATTAATATTCTTATTTCCATCTTCCGTATTTGTATTATTTAAAAAGTATACATGATCTTTAAACCTGATATAAATTCTGAAAATAGAGTTAAATCATTATTATTCATTATCAAAAAATATTTATAATTCAACTCAATTAAATTCTTTTGAATATGGCTTTGTATTTTATTAAAATTTCTAAATTAGGCCTTGTCACTAAAATGTCAAAATGACTTTGAAGTTGGCACATACCTAAGTGACATTACAAAAGTGACGTGATGTGTAAAAAACAAAGTTACTATAATTTTAATTTAATAGTAAAGTAGTAATCTGTTGATAAGTTATTCACCTTTATTGAGAGAAAGTTTAATAAAGAACACTTAAAAATAACATATTTTTGCTTATATGTGGAGTATTTGTGTGCATGATGAAATACTCGACTTCACCTACTCCTTCCACTTCTTCCAATTACCCGAGGAGTACTTCTCCACTACCAGCTCCAGCCAATTATCAGCCCACTACAGCTAGTGCAGCAGTTAAGCGATACAAATATCTGAGAAGGCTTTTTAAATTCAATCAAATGGACTTTGAATTTGCAGCTTGGCAAATGGTTTATCTTTTTGTTTCACCACAAAAAGTGTTTAGAAACTTTAATTATAGAAAACGTAAGTAGATATTGCCAAAGAAAATATTTTTGACTATGCTGAGCTCAAATAAATTTACAATAGTTTGCTTGTATTAAATGATAAAAAAATATATCTATTTAGTGTAATTGCAGATACTGATGAAATTGATTAAATATCATTATATTATGTGTACTGTGTGCTTTTGTCTATCTGTATATTGCATTTATATAATCTATATATTTTGTTTGTTTTAAAATATTATGATTTAATTTTACACATTTAAAATTTAATAGGTACATTATATGTACTTAATAATTCTTTTAACTATAAGATCCATAAAAATAATTTATTTTCTATGTCTTTTTCAGATACTAAATCACAATTCGCAAGAGATGATCCTGCTTTCTTAGTCCTCTTAAGTGTATGGCTCTTCTGTAAGTAATATATTACAACATTTTAATTATTAATTAAATTAATTATGCTGTCAAGTATTTACAAAGTGTGGTATTGAGTTCCACCACTCAAATTTGAACTGACAGTAGAGAACAGTGTCTTGCTTCTCTCTGCGTACCCTGCAATATGCAGGATAAAGAGCATATATATGCAAAATGTAATTGACTAAAAAGTTATTTAAATAAGACGGATGAGTACTTTAAAATAAAGATATGAAAATTTTATAAAACTTGAGATAATAAAAATTTAACCTCTATGTTGTTATTTATCTTTTTCAGTATCTTCAATATGCTTCGCTTTAGCTATGGGCTTGAACTGGACACAACTAACATTATTTGTACTTTTTGTTGTATTTGTGGATTTCATCGGAGCTGGAATTATAGTCTCCACAATATTTTGGTAAGATTCTTAGTTTTTTTTGTTATGTGTTGTGTTATCAATTTAAAACTGCCCTAAATTTTGACTTATATAATATTGGAAAATTTTGAACCTCTTATTATACTTGTTTTCTAACAATCTACATATAGTTAATTTGTTGAACAGATAGTGTCATAGCATAATTTTTATAAAACATAATGTGAATCATATATAATGAATATTGTTGTAGGGCTCATTGGTACAAGTACTGCTTAGGGGTCATCCATAAATTACATGAGTTATTTAAGAAGGAGGTTACATCTCATCTAATCTCACTTTGGGGAGAGGTCTCTCTTTAAATATTAAGTATTTTTTTCGCCATCAACAGGAAAAGTTTCAAAATAAATAAAAATTAAACATTGATTCTCGAAGTTGCAAATGAGTGTCTCTGGAGTGAATTAGAATAAATATTTTTTTGTGAAGTGTGATTACGATTTAAAAATTTTATTGTATAATTCTTCTTGCAATTCTAATCTCTCGGCATGAGCAAATATCTTTTTCTTTTAAAATAATTTCAATAAATCTATTTAAGTCAAAAATTTCAATACATCATACATAGTTAATGTGGAGCAAAAATGTTAAATGTAAAACAATATGGTTTTCAGGTATATAAGCAATAAATATTTAGCAGTAGATGGTGCTGGTGGTGATGTGGAGTGGGGGTACGCCTTTGATGTGCACATCAATGCCTTCTTCCCACCGTTATCTTTGTTACACTTCTTCCAGATTATTATATTTAATAGTAAGTTTAGTTAATTAATTTAGATTCTAAATATAAAAATGTATTTGTATGATTCTTAATTTATTTTCGAGTAAAATTGATTTTGCTTAACATTTTATACTGCATTTTAGTAGACAGAGAGAATGTTGTGTTAAAACACTGTTCTCTGCTTTCCGCCGAAATTCATATAATACTAATTTTTTATGTTTACCTCTTGGTCCTTTTCAGTTTTACTTGTAAATTATATTTGTTATTATTACTTATCTTATCTGCATATTTATTTAATCATAAAATTAATAATTTTAAGTAATTAATTATTTTCGTATTTTTTCAGATCTACATTTCTTATCATGTATTGTAGCTAATACTTTTTGGTTGGCGTCCATCATATATTACATGTACATCACATTCTTAGGATATACTAGTAAGTATATAACAATATTAATAAAGTATTTAAAGCTACTGTGTGAGTCATTCTCAGCAGAACTGCCCTCTGAGCTGGTGGTAGCTTCTAGTAGGACTGACAATACTGGCACTTGTTGACGATTCGAAAGTGCTTGCCTCATAGCCTCCTCAACTATCATATATGGTCAGTCAGTCAGTCACATGAAATATAATCTATACATATAATAAAAATGTAACTAATCGCGCTGCTGTCTTTAAATGGAAGATATATTACCAATAAAATATTATTACGTTCAGTAATGCAATAGAACCCATCACTTTTAAATGATTACTTCAATATTGGTTTATGGTAAACTACTTCTTAATTTTAGAGGTTGATATTTCCATCGGTTGATATAACATTTGAGAAGTATATTTTAAGTTTTAATGTAAATATGTATATATTGTATTGTTTTTAAAAACTAATATGTTTCTTATCACTTGGATAAACAAGAGCTTTTCTTTGCCTCTCCATATTCGAAATATATTTAATATATGGTGTTAATAACGTAGTCTTATATAAGTGTTAAATTAAAAATAAATTAAAGCTTATTTGCAATACTATTTGTATACATTTTTAAATGCCTACTAAACCTGTTTCTTCATATCAGTTAGTTTCTTTTGTTATGGTGTTTCAAGCGTGTGAAAATCTTTCAATTAAAGCTTTAACTTATATACTAGAGCTGGGTTTCCCAAAGTGTGAACACACATTAGCAACTTGATATTTTTGTAAGCCCCCAACTTACGGCGTCGTACTTATATGGCTTAGCCCCGTCACCGTGCAATGAATTTTGGGAAACTGTACTAGAAAGTATGAATTTGAAATTGAAATGGCATTTTAAAATAAAAAAAAAACTGTATACAAATGGAAAAAAAAAAAAAGAATAAGTTTAAGAGTTATTACAAATATATTTTCTAACTAATCATTTAATAACAATTTCGTTTCAGATCTGCCAATGATCAAAAACGCTAGAGCGTTCCTCCTGCCGCTGCCCGCTCTGGTCATTTTATATTTCGGCACACTAATTGCAGGATGGAATTTAAGCAATATGCTAATGGACTTCTATAAATATAGAATTCTATAGATATAATATTGTAAATATATTATCTGTGTTCTCAAACAAGAAGCTTTTCCGGTTTCATGAAATTTTGCAAGAGGCGAAATATTTTTTTTTGAATTACGATAATTGAAGTGAACGTTATTTTTTAAATACGTATAATATATGAATGTGCAAAGAATTTACTTTTGAAAAAGATTTACCAAGAAATTATTAATATATTACAAAATAAAAGGTCTCTATAAATGCACTTTCCCCGCATAGAAGCATAGGCAAAGTGACCTTAGCTTATATATTCCGTTACCTCACCCCCCCCCCCCCCTTTTTTCAAATATTGCCTTCTAAGTGGCGGAACCCAGCGCCGAGTGTTTATCGAACTCGCATAAATTACGTTTACAGTCGAATTCTATCCCACTGAGACACGACGGCGTCTAGATCCATAAAATTATATTATGGTAATTATATAAGTTAAATATTTTTTAGTTATGCCACTTTTATTCTAATAAATGATGATGTTTATTTAAAAAAAGATTTAAAATCCTTTGTGTTTTTTTTTTTATTGTATAAATTTGAGCATCTCTTTCCTTGGTTGGACAAAATGGTATGGATGATGGTGATAAATGGAGAAAGCATTTCTTAAATAAAAAAAAAGTAATTAGGCTATTGCTTGGGAACATCATTATATAATAAATAATAATTATTTGTATATAAAATTAATGATAGATATTAAATATATAATATTTCACTTGTATATTGTAACCTGACTGATACAGTGTCATTTATGAGTAAATAAATTAATTGATTGCAAATTTCTTTTTTTTTTTTCTTATTTATTAAATAAGTACTAGATAATCTAAAAATATTTAACATATTGCATTTTAGTTGCTATGAAATGTGAAGGTGTTCAAATAAATTAAATCGAAACAATTATTGTGATGTAAATATGAAAATTTGACTTCCAAAATTGAAAAAAAAAGCTGAAACGTTTGTTTAGATAAGACTAGTACTTATTAATGGTATTTATTATCTAAAAGTATGTTTTTTTTTACAACAAATTTCTTTAGAATTCTTTATTTTTCCCCCATTTTTAAACCCCACCTTCCTTTTGAAGCGTTATTTTAGTTTATACGCATATACTGTTTTTATAGTAAAATGTTTCGTGTTATACATATCTATATATGTATATGTTGTGTGTGTGTGTGTGTGTGTGCGTGCGTGCGTGCGTGCGTGCGTGCGTGCGTGCGTGCGAGCGTGCGTGCGTGCGTGCGTGCGTGCGTGCGTGCGTGCGTGCGTGCGTGCGTGCGTGCGTGCGTGCGAGCGTGCGTGCGTGCGTGCGTGCGTGCGTGCGTGCGTGCGTGCGTGCGTGCGTGCGTGCGTGCGTGCGTGCGAGCGTGCGTGCGTGCGTGCGTGCGTGCGTGCGTGTGTATATATATATATATATATATATATATATATATATATATATATATATATATATATATATATATATATATATATATATATTTATATGATCGATTTTAGTATATACAAGTAAAATGAAAAACCATAAAATTCATATAATATTTATTGATTTCCTTTATACTCCTAATTCATAAATATAAACATATAAATACACATAGTACATACTAGTCGTCATCTAATACAATAACTTCATCCAATGAAATGGGGTTGGGTCTTGTATCGTTCTTCGCCTCTGGTTTCCTTCCTTGAACAAGTGGTTGTTTGGCAGTTGTCGTTTTGGTTATTGTGAGGGAAGAAGGGAGTCTACTTATTGAAGCGTTAATTTCTTGTGGCATAGCTTTAGGTGTGGGCACAGCCTTGTATCTTTCCGCTAATAGCTTTTCCTGTAGTGTTTTACCAGGATTGACCTGCTTGTGAGATGATAGCGCTTTTGAACTGCCAGATACTGAAGAGCTTGAACTTAGCATGTGCGCTTGAGACGCGAAGGCAAGCGGATTTGTATGCTTGCTAGAAGTCCCAAAAGAAGTCAGACTCGCGGTCATCGAGGGCGGCAATGAGGACAACACTGTCCCCATGCTGACATTAAGCGGGTTTGATGTTGATTTCTGGAGACTGCTTATAACAGGTGTCGGTGGGGCCTTCGTCGCTGATGACAAAGGTACCGGGTAAGGCTTCGGCTTTGCCTGAGGAACTCCAGTTGATAAAGACCTTTTCATGGGTTTGGGACCGCGTTTTTTCTTTTGTTGCATCATACTACTATACGGCGAGTAATTTTCTAAATACTGCCTGTAAATTTCAGCCTGAATTGAATTTTGATAAGAGGACTGGATAGTAGACTGCAGTGTATTTTGGAGCGATGCGTAGCTGGCCAGAGCGCTCATGTTGCCAATATACGATAACGCCGCTGCTGCTTGTTGGGTAAGCAAAGGATCGTTTAAATAGTTAGGGCAAATAGTCCTGGAATGACAATTCCGGTAACTTTGGTAAAACCGATGTCGATGCTGTTTGTGGCTTAGGATCTGATTTCGTCTGAACTGGCGGAGCTGGAACAGCTGGCTTAGCTGTTTCAAACGATTTTACGTTCTGTTTCTTTGGCAAAGTCTGAGTTTTGTCTATAGTTGCCACTTGTGTTGCATGTTGCTTCAACGACTGACTATATTTCATGCTTAGGTCAACCAAATTCATACTTTCCGTAACAGGAGTTGTGATTATTAGTTTGTAAGCATCTACGAGTAAGTTTATTAGTTGCTTTGAGTTCGGTTGTTTTTGTACTTTGGAGTACGCTTTGTAAATTTCAAACATTAGACTCTTTAGCGCTTGTCTCTCAACTTCATTACTTTTCAAGTCGGCTTGTTGACTGAATCTGACGACCTGCCCTTTCAAAGATTGTACTGATAACGAAAATGCTTGTTGAGCCAAGTCCTCTCTATCGGAATCGCGCAAATACTTTTTATCCTTTTCGGGATTTTTACGCAAATGTAAACTTAAATCTAATAAAGTTTTATGGTCATCTATCTCCTTTAATATTTCTAAAGTAAGTAACACTGAGCGATTCATATGGGCCGCAAATCCTCCGGGCTTCTCTACGTCAGTTGAAGGAAAGCGCCAAATATTGTTGAAGAAGTTTTTAGATCTTCTCTCACTAAATAGCCCCGACATCTTTTGACCTGACCTTGAAACGAAAGTTGACAACATTAGGTCTCTACATCTTTCAATATTTTTGCCTTTCTTTGAATAAAAATGATAATGTGCAAGTCTGTATAGAGCTTTGTAGTGAGGTGTATAACGACTCGCGCAGTCTTCTAGCGCATCCAGACATTCAGAAACTATTTTATTTATTTGTTCTTCTGTGACATCTTCTGATCCACTTGAAGTATCAGAGTTGGCGTTGGAATCGCTTGTTCTGTCTGAAGATGAATCACTAGATCCTGATGAAGACGATGATGAAGAAGACCTAGAACTCTCGTCTTGCTTATCGTTTTTTACGTCATTGCTTTCAGAAATTGTTTCCTTCGGCTTTTCTTCTGAATACTCTATTATTTTACTTGTTTGTTCATTTGAAGTCGATGCATCAGGGTTAGGATCTGTGACAACATTTTCGTCTTCTTTTATATCTTTGATATCAACTGCAGGCGTTATTGTAGAATCTTTGTGACTATAACATTCAGTATCGTACGAAGCTGATCGTCTCACTTTGGCTGCTGCGGCCTCCAACTTTAATCGTTTAGCTTCAAGATTATCCTCTTCACCCGCATCGCTAATAGAACGTTTCAATATATTAGCAGCTTGAAAAGATGAATGTGCTTCTGATTTTGTTTCGTTCTCACTTTCTACTTCATTATATTTATTAATCTTCTTTTTGAAGGGTCCTTGCTGCCATTCCTCCAAACATCTAATGAACACTTTGCCTACCGATGCTGGAATCCGTTTGTTTTCATGCTGTTCAATATATTTAAGAATAGAAGCGTGTATTCTATAGTGAAGCTCTAAAACTTCTATACTCAGATAAGGCGGCGTGTTGTAACTTATTTTTGTTGGATATATAGCACCCGCTTCTTGCAGGCTTTTAACTCCTTTCATATAAAAAGTAAGATAAATTGATGGGGCCTCATTTCTCTTCTCCGCCACCTTGCCCAAAGTATAATATAATAACCAATTGTCAGATTTATCAGAATCTGTACTACTGTTCAAGCGTTCTACAACTGTTAAACAATTATTAGTTATACGCAAACATTCCTCTTTTTGCTTTTCGAGTGTTTTAAATTCTTCCATACTTAGAGATTCACTGGCTTGTTTTAATAGTCTAGAACAAAACGAGTGCACTCGATACACAAATGTTCCATATTCCACCCATAAGTAAGAAACCTTAGGATTTAAGTTTACCGAACGCTTGAAACATCGCATGGTAGATTTCGCATTATTCAAAAAATTTGCTTCACCATCAAAATGCTTGTACAATTTCAAGGCATTATCTATAATAGCAGCTTTAGCGAGGGCTAGTTCAGCCCAAGATAAAAATCGGTCATTGTTAATTACAACGTCCATCACATTGTATTTTATTGCCAATTCATTGTCTTCTTTTTTGAAATAATAGTCGCCTAAAAAGAAGTAAATATCTCTCATTTTATATGGCAATAATGGAGGAACCGATGGTAATCTCTCTTCTACACAGTTAATATATTTTTCGGTTTCTGTAACATACTTTGCTGGGTCATACTCTGTTGGTAATAAAGTCAAGATACGGTGAAACAGTGTCTCCGTATCGCTTGAAATAGCTGACACATTACCAATCAAAGAAGGCATATCAGTAGGCCGAAATATTTCATAAATTTGTTGAGCTCTTTTCCAGTCTAAAGTGTATGACGTAGTCTTATGATCTATAACTTTTGATTTGGATTTCTTTGCCAGATGTCCGTAAAGACAAAAAACACACTGCTCCAAACATCTATTTATATGCTGCAAAGATTTTGCAAGAATAGGAGACCGAAGGCGGGGCACTACGTTATCGAGGATAAAATAGAGTAGTTTCCCTTCTGAATGGCAGCACCACATTCTGTCACCCAACTTTTCATGTGCAGTAAACAAAATTTGTAAAGGGATTGGCACTTCATCACATGCAACAGTGTTTTTATTTGCAATTGTCTTGTCACTGCCTTCAATCGTTTTATTCTTCTTTTCATCTTCTTCTCTTTGTAAAACATAATGTAGTATAATCCATGGGGCAATTGTATCAAATGGTAGGCTTGATGAGCTTGTTTCTATTTGATGACTGGCTATCCTTATTAAATCATTGATACCCTGACTTAGTTCACATCTTGATACCAAATCCAATGATGATATTCCCTCAGTATCAAGTATGTGCTCTATACAACATAATATTTTATTAATGGCCCGAGACCATTTCTCATTTTCTTTTACATTAGATATTGTCATAAAATATATTTCGAGCGACTCATGTAAACATATAAATGCCCATTTTAAACAGGAATCTATTTTGTTCAACGCCCAGAAACTTTCTATTATGAGACACACCTGAGTTGCGAAATCTAAAGACATTTTTTCATCTTGCTTCGAAGCAACCTCTTTGCATTGTTCAAAATATTCCATGAGTATGGACAATAGTTCATCATAATTATTCCGACTGTATAAATCCTTAACTACTGATAATTTTGTGTTTCTATGTAAAGAATTGATATTTTTAAAGATTACACTTTCCTGGATATTTGATTTAAATGTAAAGTTACCAAGATTTAGGCAGTATGTGTTACTATGGTCCCCCATGGCGCTAAACTCTTCCAAAAGTTGATACAGAGTTTCCAGCATAAAATCATCACACTTATTTACTTGATGTATGTGTAGTTTTAGCCAAAGAGATCGCAGCACCATTTCCAAGCATTCGGTGCCAGAAAATATATTGGGTTTTTGATTTACTATTATTTCTATAGACTGCACAGTATTTAATTCATGCGAGAGTTCTTTGTCAGTTGTTGAATTTAATTTTTCATTTACCATACATTCTTGTGCTAACAAATTAACAAACACAAAATGTACTAAATTGTCATGATTATCATCAGTGCAAGCTGGAATGTCAATGTGATTGTTATAGCAATTATTTGCTTCCACAAACACTTCAGACAGACCCTCTGGCCATTTTAATTTGTACTTTTTGCTTAGTATACTGAGATAATCATTAAGTAGATCAATAATGTCCTTAGTATTTTCTGTGTGTTTGTCTAAAAATAATTTAACATCGTCCTCTTCAGTGTTTTTACTAAAATATTCTTTAATTTCAGTTTCATTTGCTTTCTCATCAAAGAATAATTCCAAATTTGCTGCAACAAGCAATGTCTCTTCAATTTGCTTTTTGTTCTGGGAAGATTCCAACATTAAATCTAGAGGCACTAATTTATAAAGGCTATCATAAAGAGTTTCTTGGTTGTCAAGCTTTTTTCTACCAGATTTACGTCTATTACACCATTCCCATCTTTCTAAAGCTGTTACCGCACTACTTCTCCTTCTTACAGAAGCTTTTTCACTGTCTGCTACACTTTGCTCAACTGGTTCATTCTTTTCTTCACATTCTTCTTCATTTTCCACAATTATGTCTATATGAGAGGCATGACTAAAACCCTTTTCAGTTATATATTTGTGCATATGAACTAATGAATCCCCTACAGATTTCCAATTGTACTTTTTAATTGGCTTTTCTAGTTTTAATTTAGGAATAGTAGTTTTGAAGTTCATTTCTTCAGCTTTCTGTTGCTGTGCTGATATTTCCTGAATTTCTTCAGCCTCTTTAATTAATTTTTCAGCTACACTCTCATCTATTGGCTCATCATCTGCTTCATTCCAAGTATAGATGGGATTGATGTATGACATATATTCTCTCATATGTCTATAAACTGTGTATATGTATCTCCTATAAACAAGTCCCCTCATATAACCAGGATCAAGTTGCAAAGCATCATGTATGGCAGCTATACAATGTTCTTTATATTTTAGACCTAGTAAAAGAATTATCATTTTATCTAGACATGGCCAGTGACGGGGATTTCTTTCAACTCCTCGTTGAAATGCATACAAAGCCATTTCATAATTTTTTGCCTGCATGCTTACCTCTCCTAGCCTATGCCAGAGAGTAATATCAGTTTCGTCTAGTTCAGAGGCCGCAGAGTAAGCTTCTATTGCCTCATCTAACTCACCAACACTGTGTAACATAGATGCAAGATTTTTGTAACACAAATATTTTAAATTGAATAAGGGTCGTGAAACTTGCTCATCTTTAGATTTAAGTTTTTGTATATCAGCTAACAATTCGGTGTTTAGCAAATCTTTCAAAAGTTGTATTGCTTCAGCAATGGTTCCCTTTCTTTGTAAGTCTAGAGCTCTTGCATACTCCTGAAAAGCTATTTGCTCTAGTGCCTCTTTATAGAATTCCTCTTCCGATCCGGTCTCTTCGGATTCAATATTAATTGCTGCTATTTTAATCATTTTCGTTGCTTAATTTATATATAACACGTTAACTATTCATAATTACAAAATTCTATAAAAAGCATCCGGCATCTATAATGCAAACACTCAATATTGACAGCTGGCACAAAAACAAATGTCAAATCGTTCGGTTCAGTTCTTTAATGATGGCGTTCCGACTTCCGACTGTGCCAGTTAAGCACAAACCACTTAGCCATATTGGCCTTCGTCTTTATTAAATTTACAATTTCTTTACATTACGGCTATACAATTTTACTTTTTACAATTTTCAATTTAAACAATTATTTAAAATCTAAAAAATGTTTATTTCTTTAGTAAATTCTGTCTCCACAGGTAACTGATTGCAGATTTGAGACTCAGAACATGTGTGTAGGAGTACCAAGTATCAACTCAATATATTAAAAAGTTTCCGCTGATATGTCCTTAAACATTTACACTCCGTAGAACGTTTTACAAATATTAAAAAAACGATGGCCTGACATTTGCTGTCAATTGATCTTATTTTCTATTCTGTAAAAGGTTATGTTATTGTTCCAAATTAATTAATTTTCCATTTAAAACAATACAAGAATAATTGAAATGATACCTAAAAATATTTTACTTAAACGGTCCTGTCCATTGTTCATACAATTTGCTGAAGCACATAGAAAACCTAGATGGCTTCCTGTAGCTAAAAGTAAAATATATCGTATTCCTAAAAGACCTGTTATATCCGAAGAAGAACGCTTAGAGCTATTACGGATAAATAATAACTATAAAACACAAATGCGTGCAATAAGACGTTTTTATCATGAAGAAATGATTAAAGAAAAATCTTCACTGCAAAGTGCCAGCTCTGAAATGTCACAACGTTTAGAGGCCGAGGAATGGGATAAGTGTGTGGAAATTAATGAGAAATGGAATATTCAAGTTGCTGCAGAAAGAGAAGAGAGGAGAAAAGTAGAATTAGCTACCATGGAAGATTATATACTGAAACGAATGGAAGAAAAAGATCAACAGCTAAGAGAGAAGATAAACAAAGCTTCGGTAGAAATTAGAAAACAAAAGGTATTAATATATAGTTATAAATAAATTATTTAGTTATTATTATTTAATTAAAAATAAAATTTTTTAGCACTTACATTTTTCTATCTTATAATCAAAATCTTAATATTTATAATTCTATTATCTAATAATTTAAGTTATCATATATATTATGTTGTCAATAAAACATTGTTATATTTTCTTCAGGAGCTGAGTACAACATTTATCACCGCTGAAAATCTTGAAGCTGCAATTGATCATGCCCTTGCTAACCCAGTGGATTACAACTATGCTATTGATCTAAAAGGAAATTTGTTCCCTGGAAAAGATTCTCCCATTGTTAGAGAGAAAGAAGCAAAAGAAGCCAACGCATAGTAACTAGTGAAAGATTATTATTTAGGTATATAATAAAAATGCTAAATACAATACAGAAAATGAAAGTATTTTTTTGCTTTTAATTGTTCCCAAAGAAGTACATGTAAAAATAAGAGTATTTTTACTAATTAGGCATTTGGTAGTATGTAGCTCTCAACATTGGCAATGAAGCTACTCCATTATGGCATGCACTCAATCTTCTGACCTCTTATTTAGCTAACACATTAAGTAACGTCAGAGAGCTGCTGGGTCATTGATGAGTATAGGAGTCACAGGGTATATATTCTTGGTCTTTTCCTCATTAAAATATATATAAAAGACTTACAATATTTAGTTGGAAAGAGCCATGATATAGTATTGTTTGTAAATTGTACTTTATTAATTTTTTAAATGAAAATGTAACTGACTATTCAATAGTAAAAAACCTAAATGTATCATTTTTGGAACACTCAAAACGAAAAATTGTCAGTCACTCTTGTATGGTGAAGCCGCGGGTCCTGTTGATTCTACGATATTACTCGGTATCACAATTGTCTATTTAATTGATGTGGGTTTGTGGGCTTGGCTCGTTAACTTTAGCTACTTTCATAGTATTATGTCCTTTGGCATTAGACTTGGGGTAATGCGACCGCCATTATTTAATTACTTACAGAATTCATAAGAGGAATATTTAAGGAAATTAATAAATTGACAGTTGCTTCTAAACATATCCTTTAAAATGTAAGGTATATGAAAAAATATCAAAGATTTAAGTTAATGGCGAAGTACAATATTAATACTAGAAATAGACTGAAACTTACAGTGCCTGTAACTCGATTCCATCGAGTCCGCAATCCGTGTATATTAGTATTCGCTTTTACAATAGGATCCCAGAAAGCGTCCGAGAATGTTCTACATCACAATTTAAAAGAATTGTGAAAAGACGTTTGCGTGTTAAAGGTTCAATTATTAATTACCTCATTAATGATTTTATAAATTAAACCCGCCTTGGAATGAAACGCTCCAGTCTGTTTCAATGGTGTCATTGTCACTAAATAACAGTAAATTTGTAAGTGTTTTTAAAAACTCCCGCCGAGTTTCTCGCGCTGTTTTTTCTATGGTCTGAGACATTAACTCAAAGGATGGGTTTTACCAATAAAACTAGAATTAGCTACATACTAATTTCACGGGGAGACTGACACAGGGAACAGTGCTCTGGTGCTGCAGAGCAAGCAATCAAACGACCATAACAACGTATAAGCGTATATTAGCCGACCCCTAGACGGACATGTCGCTGAACATGGCGTGCCAGTGCGGCGTCACGTTGAGCTTGTGCTGCAGCGCGCCGAGCGACACGAGGCTGGCGGAGCGGGACTCCTCGTTGGTCCCCACCGACACCACCTCCTGGTGGAACGACGCCTTCGTGCCCGAGCATACCTGACGAATCGATTTGTTTGTGACATGCCAATCTATTCTGTTCTACAGTATACCAGACGAGACGAGGCCTCACCTCGAACACGGTGTCTCCCAGTACGAGAGTGACGCGTCCCGAGCGATGCACTCTGAGATTACCAATTCTGCCTTCCTCCAAATCCTTCAAGCGACATCTACTATCTGTCTGGAGATGAAAATGTATTTTGATTAACATTAATTATTGTAGATCTAGTACTTCGATAGATCGAAACTTCCTCTAAATATAATTGTAACAAATATGCCAGACAAACATTTTTTTACTACTTCTATTATTTTAAAATTATATAATAATTAATAGCGAGATATTTTACAATAATAAAAGCATCTCATACATACAGCATACTTTTTTTTAATTAAAAACGAAACTACTAGCAAATTCACATTAAATAAACTATAGATCCTTACAGGTTTTTCTTCTTCATCAGAAGTGGACGGTTGATCGTGTTTCCTCCTTACATCCTCGTCTCTCCCACCGCCGCGGCCTGGTAGTGTGTCCGCTAGCTAACAAATAACAATTGTATAATAATATGTTCTTATTCTTTAGTATATGAATAGTTTTATATATAGATTTATAAGGTCAGGAGCTCCTTAGTCAGCCTGAATTAATCTAAAGTAAACTTTAATCAAAAAGTCTATAATACACAAAAATCTCAGAAATAATTTGAAAGGAAAGAAGAAAGACCATAATTAGGTTTATGCAGACACTGATTGATAATAATTTCATAATTTAATAGTTTAAACACAAAAGTTAATTATATTCAATATATCAATAATATTTAACTTTTTAAATATAAATATGGTGTCAAAACTTAATTTTAAAAAGTATTTGAACTCACTATACTACTACACTACAATGCGACCGTAAACTTAATTTATTTACAGTACATACAATTTATAATATATTCATAATAAAAATAATAATATTTCTAACTACTAACTCTAAAGGATAGAATCTTAACAGACATCAAACAATGGCTTCTTATAAATTACATAGTAAAAATATAATGAAAAAAAAACTAACCTGCAACAATATAAGCGTAGGTTTATCACTCTTCAACAAGTTAACTACATTGGTGTCTTCAAATACTTCCTTCATGTCTGGTAAGGCTCGCCCTGGTAAGCCTTCTACTAATGGCACTGAAAAATTATTATTATTTGTGCAGATATAATATGTATAAATTATTAATAATATAATAATATTTATAAATAAATAGTAATCTCATTTTGAAAGCAGCTTAAATTAATACATAAAGAATGTTTTTTTTACTATATGTAAATAAATGCCTTATTCCAATGGTATATACTCGTATGGCCCCTGTATCTAAATATCGTTATCAAATTGAGATTAATTATTAATAAATAAATTTTACTAACATAATGTATGCTGATAACTCTCATTATATAAATATATTTTTTTCTTTGACAATTCCTAAAGAATATTTTCATGAAAACCAAATAATAAATAAAATATAACAAATTTAAAGCGAAATAGAACATTAAGACTACAAAAGATCAAATGTTCTATTAATGGCGTCTGATGTTAGCACCATGTAACGCGTCAGACAAGGGTACTGTGCGTTTCTTTGATGCGATCTTATACAGAACTGGAGTGATAATGGTATAATAAATTAAAAATATTCATTTGTATATTTAAACATTACTTTAAATTGGACTTTTATTTATGTCATTGTCAAATTTACCAAGAAATTAAAAATGGCGGCAAATATTCTGTAATTTTATTTTAAATTATTTCAATTTATTATAACACAATCACAAGCCTGTACATCCAAGATCTTACTAGCACAGTCCTCTGATGGCTCCGTTTTGATTACCACCTCCTGTTTTATCTTCACTGCCTTCACATTTGTAAAGCCTATAAAACAATTTTTACTGCACTATATCTTACCTATTTTAATATTAAAATTTATATATTATATAATTTAATGTGTAATGTTTGAGGTAAGAAAATTCTTTAGAATGTGCATATTTACAATTTAAAAATACATACTTCATTATTAATATATAAGGAACTCTACCTCCATCATCCATTGGTAGTTTGACAGGTGCTTCAACATCTAACATCTTCTTAAAATCTTCACTTTCATCTTCATATGAAGTGCCATCACCGAAGGCTTTTTTAAGTTTCTCTTCTTCGAGTTCATTATCTATCTATAAGCAAATAATATATGTATACAATATTAAGTATATAAAGTACAAGTTAAATATGACATGGTATATTAGTATATGAAATAGTTGTATCATGTATGTTTGATCCATCATATAGAGTATAGAGTATTGAGTTAATTTAACAAGTATTGCAAAATTGTCCAAATAGTAGTAGTAATAAAGCTGGAAATCTTGCCAGAAATTATCAAAATTCACTCATATTTTAAACACCAAATTTTCTCATATAAGTAGATAGGTAATACAGCAATGTCAACTTACAAACTAACATTATAGTAGTTTGAAAAACTAAATTTATAAATGTAAGAATATCTAAAATTTTATACCTTTGCAATATCTTTAACTTTAATAGTAGGTTTTTGTAAAACAGGGGTTGCATCAACATCTCGACCATAAGACACTCTGCTATGATGTCTTTCAGCATTTCCAAGACCTGAAAAGTGAATTATTTTTTTATATTAATTAATTAAATCAGTTATGCGACATTATAAAATCAGTATCCTATTATACCTTCAGAAAACACTCCACCAGATTTTATAATTTTTGGCCCATTCTTATTAACAAGCTTATTTTTGTCTGATTTTCGATCCCTTCTATTCTTTTCATCTCTTTTTTGATGACGAGAATGTGTTGTTGCCGGACTAAAATATTTACAAATAATATTAACATATTTATCAGTTATACATGTGGCAGTAAATTACACAATTATACGAAAATTACCCTTTATTTTTATTCCTTGTTACATTTAGGTTTGGTGTAAATATTTTTTTATTAGGCTTTACTCCACCAAGGGAGAGATCTCTAGGAGGTTTCATTGATGTCAATCTTTGAAGGGGATCAATTGTAACTCCATTAGTACTTGGTTTATCTCCTGGATTAGACATTTTTATATAGAAAAGAGCAACGACTTAAATATATCAAATATAAAGCTACAGCATAGTTCAAAGGCTTAAAATAAATGAAATCAAGTGCTTAAGTATTAAGCATTATAAGCTGAAGAATAACACAATGTTTTATGTTTATTGACTATTGTTGAAGGACAAATCGTGTTTATGACACTTGACAGCTGACTTTGATGACAATAACTCATGAGATATACAGATAATAACATATTACTTTTAAATAAAAAAAACCTTTTAATGTTTCTAATGCGTGTGGCTATAACATCATAAAATTTACTTTCAAAATATTAATGTCTAATATTTTAAGCAATACAAAGATTGTTGTAACAAACAAAATATTAATAGCCCGGTTTATTTTTTTCTAGCAACAATAAAATTTATGTTGACAGAGAACAATTACCTTCAACTTTCAAACACTCGTCTATGATTTCAAAAAATAACGTCTGAGAAAACAGAAACGATACAAAACATAACCGACGATACTTCATAGTTAATATACTTATTTGAAATGGCAGACTCCCTTTACAATATTTTCGGCGACCATATGATGCGGCAAACAATGAAAAATGTTACGAGACAGCCGTTATCTAATATTGGTAAGAACCATCAATTTGTAGTTATTAATGTATGTATTTCAATTTTGACGATACTTAATATTCTTGAAATATTATGTTTAATTCACAGAGAATATGGGTAAAACATTCTCATCTGGACCAATCAAGCCAAATGAGCCAGTGAAGAAACTTGCTGAAAGTAAAAAATCTTTTCTTTCGAATACTGGTAAAACGTTACAAGGCACTCCAATGCGAAAAGTATTTACTCCTCGGGCTGTTAATGTTGGATCACTAATATATACCGATAATGACTCTGTAACAAATGACAAAGGCTTCAGCTTTGCTGAACTGGAATTTACAAAACCTTCGTATAAATATGGTATGTAATATTTCTTTGTTTTTAACTGATTGTCAAATTTTAAATATTTTTATGTATTCTTTTTTACTGTAATATTTATTCAAATTTATCTATAATGAAGTATATTACTATGGATAATATCTAAGATTCTTTTTCTGTAAGATAAATAAAATTCTTGAATTTACAGATCAAACTGACTTGTTAGATTTTCTACCATTGCCAGAGCCAGAAATTAAACACATGTCTCCACCAAACACACCTCCTCCAGCTCTGAGAAATCACAGCTTTGAATTTGACTGCTCATATCAAGATGAATTCTTTACAGGTGAGTTAAAAATAGGCTTATGATAGTCAGTTCATTAATATATAAGATTTCAACTAACTTAGTAAAGTGTATTTGAAAAGTGAATTTATATTATATAATATGAACCATTCTTGTTTTAGATGACTTCTCCAATGAAAGTATTCCTGAAGATGACCTGGGACTACCAGACCTGTATTAAATGTTAATATTACTTATTTTGGATGCTTAAAATGAACACAATATAAAAATATATAGTCTAGTTTCATAGAGATAAAATATTAAACATTCTAAATGATAACTCACTTTTTTAACTCACAATAACACATACATACACAACATATTAATATTATAAAAATTCCAAACAAATAAAACAATAAATTATTAATTCAAAAATTATATTATGTATTACCATGACAGGTAATTAAGATGCAATTAATTATCTGTAAAATATTGACATGTGGGTAAATTAATATAGTTTTTTGTTAATGAGTGAGTGATAAGTACAGTATTAATAAAAGGCTATTTTGTAAATAAAACGTTCATTGGTCAAATTTTTCTTTTAATTATAAATATATACTTAATGATTATATTAAATAACAAAATTGGAAACCTAAATCTTTAATTTACTTATGTCAAATATTTCTTGCCAAGCAACTGAACTTTTTTCTCGAATGCTGGGAATGCTATAATAGTGTCTTCTTTATAGAAAGGATTTAATAATAGCTTTATATATGCTTCATAAACATCAGTGAAGAAATTCTTGATACCATCTTCATTGCGTGCATCATGTACCATTACAAATCTCATCTACAAAAATAGATTTAATGTAATGATTAAAAGAAACCAATAGTTAGTATTTATGCATGAAATAAGAATATAATGTAGCTTAATTTAAGTTAATACCTGACTAGCAGTGACAAAGGCAGACACAAACCACTGGTTAAATTTGTCAACAGATTTCAGATAAGTATTAGTTACTTTCCACATATGCTCATCAACCAAATCCAGTGCAGCATGAGCTATGAACTGGTTCAAGTGTCTGTTGTCTTCTTTCTTAAAATAATTAAATCATATTTATTTTTCACCATCATAATTTTTTATTTTTTATTATAATTTAGATGCATAAAAAATGTATCAAAAATAAAGTTCTAGTACAGTTTACTGTTGAAATAATTAACATTTTAATAATTTGTTTATCTAAATACCCAACTTACCTTCACTTCTTTGGTAACAGGTATGAAATCCATTTCAAATATAGGATTATCAGAGTGACCAACTATTACAAAATAGTATGTTCCTGCCATACTTGTATATTACTACTATATATATTGTAACATTAAATTAAAATTCATAAAATATATTATTTATAATAGCAGTAGTTTTATATTATTGTTATGACCATAGCCAATAAACACTTCCAATCGAATCCTATTTAAAATGAAACAATGTAAAATTATAAATATTATGGAAACGTCAAGTGACAACTGTCAAAGATATACAGAAATATTTTCGTTTTAAGATATTTTGGTTCAGAAACAAAAAATGTCAACAAGACTAAGTTTCGTTTTATTTAAATGGAAAGTAAAGTTGTAAATGTACAATTAAATGTAGATAAATATTATATTTAAAATAATTATCTATGATAATATGCAGCATACAATCTCGAAACGCCATACCTAAAGAACTGAGTTTTAATACGCCTAAGTATATGAGTTTTAACGGTAAAAAAAATTAAAAGCGCGCTAAAATAGATATTTTAAAAGTTCATTGCCAGTGTTTTACTATTGTTATTGCCTGTACTTTACTTTATAAATATTTGCCAAATGCAGAGGAAAATGAAGAGTATGTTACTTAATTTTGCTAAATTATTTGAAATAGGATAAATATTTGTTAACTGTTTGACACGTATCATTCATTTTCATTTCAGATATAATTATAATGCCTATAGCAAATTTAAGACTGTGGCGTTGCGACAGTTGGATCAAATACAATTTAAATTCAATGAATATTTTGCTACGAGTACATTATGATCTATTAATAATATCTGCTGATGATAAAATTTTAGAATCAATAAATTTCATAGGTAAAGTCAAGGGAATTCTAAAAGATGATATATTAATATTGATTATAAGTGTCACTGGTCAAGAGGTATGTTGTCAAAAAAATACGTAAAATCTGTAATCCAATTACAATAGAGTAGTATTCAATTAATAATAAAGAATAAAATATTCGATATTTTATATATAATAGCTTTGTGAAATGTATTAAAAGCACGGTTAAATTATATTTTTAAAGATTCGGAAAATTAAATTTAAACTATGCACGAATTTACGGAAACATGTACAGGAGCTTCGCTCTTGTTTTCCTATTGTGAATTACAATTCTCTTGTGTCAAGAAACAAAGCTACACCTAAGTATATCAATATCGATGACTTTTTAAAACAAGCATTCCAAAATAAAGGTATATTATATTTATAATTTAAATTTTACTAGCGACCCGCTCGCGGCTTTGCCGATTAAGTAAATTGAATTGCATTCGTTTCGATACGTTATATATATATATATATATATATATATATATATATATATATATATATATATATATATATATATATATATATATATATATATATATATATATATATATATATATATATATATATATATATATAAGAGTAATTATTATTACTCCTTATCAGCTATCTGTCAGTGAAAGTTCCGTCAAAATCGGTCCAGCTGTATCAGATATTAACTGGAACAAACAGGTTATTTTAATTTAATTTTATTTATTAGTATGTATAGAAGTATAAATGATTTAAGTAGGTAAAACAAAATTTAAAAAAACATAATTTACGGTAGATGAGTTGAAGCTAAATGAAACTATCTTACCAGAAGATTTCAGAAGTTTTGTAAAATTATGCCTACTTGACCCCAAGTTCCCGCGAATCGTACAAGAAACTGAAAAGATAGTTAATGAATTAATGCTTCGAAACGAGTAGTTCTAATATTGGATTTTTATTTTATAACTGTCATTTAATGTTAATCATTAAATAATTATTTATTTTGGATTAATTCGAAACATATTTAATTAATTTTAGCAAATAAAATTTAATACAATTTACTTATTGTTGTTTTAGTTATTAAACAGATATTTAATTCTTATCCGCTTTAGGAATATGTTCTCATACAGTACAAAATATAAATTAACGACAAACACGATATAAAATATGTTCCTAATGTTCATACAAGAGTAGGCTTAATTACAAGTAATATATTCTTAATTTGATATACCAGGTTATTATAAATTTTGTAGCAGGAAACTTTTTTTAACATTAAGCTTATTTGAAATTTCAATGGTATATATTAAATATTTTGCCTTTTTTAAATCTCCATTTTTTAAGTACTGCAAATGATTATAATCAGAATAGGCATAGTGCATTTAAAAGTGCGTTTAACAGTAGTGCCAACATTCAGTCAGAAGTGAAGAAAACATTCAAATAGATGTCAAAATCAAATTCAAAACAATAACGGTTGAGTTTAAAGTGTTGATTACAAAACAAACGTTTTTCTAATCAAATAAAAATATTTTGTGTTAAACATGCTGCCACATAGATTTACCGCTGGACAATCATCTGTTAAACGTAAATCACGGTGAGTAGTTTGGCTTTGTATGATTATAAGGAATTTTTGTTTTATATTAAGTTATTAGGAACTTGTGTTGTTTAATATTAATTAGATTAGATTATCAAATAACCGACTAAAATGTCTTTTCCCCATTCTAAATACTAGATTAGAAGGCAAGCCGTCTCTTTTACCCAAACCACGTCGTCCAGGGTCAACAGACCGCCTATCAACAGAAGCTCGTAGGCCCTCCACTACTGGTCATCGTTCCAGCAGCGCTGAACCGGCACGAGGGACATTTGGAGCTCGCTTGAGTAGAGAAGCCTCTGCGACGAAATTACCATTAAATGGGGTATACACTTTAATTCAGCTGTTATCATTTAATAAATGAAAATTAGCTGCTACTAGTTTAATATAAACTTCCATGGTCTACACTAGGGTTGCAAGTGTGAGTCAAGTTGCAAGTCCATACACATGCACAGAGTTCTAAATAGTTACTTCTCTAAGTCTCTTATGAATATTATTTTGGATAAAATGTTTATTTATTGCATCACATTACCATTTTCAGAGATCCCGTTCGCAGACAAGTGAATCTAGATATGGTCAAGCACCTACAACTCCATTGCGTACAAGTCATTATTTGAGACCCACTACTACTCCGGTGGTATGAAATTTTAACTCTTGCTGTTGAGATTTTTAATTATTAGCTGTGCATATCCCATGTGTAATGCAAGAACTGTAGACATTATCAAGGCCTTGTATGACCAAACCATGAACATAATTATAATATAGTTTAGTAGTAAGTTTATAAAATAATTATACTAATTCCTAATAACACTTTAATTTAATAACATAATTATTTGTTACTAATTATGAACATTTACATGCTTTAAGTATAACCAATTTAAATAATTTTAAATTTAACAGAAGATACTCTTACAAAGTAAATCCATAATAAATATTATATATGTATATTTTGTTGCATGTAGAGAACTCCCTCTGGTGACCGCAGTAGCAGGAGCTGGCAAATTTCCCTTGAAAGAGCACTTGCATTTGTAACTGTTAAAGATCAAAGGTTTGTTATTTTATATTCCTTATCATCCTCATAATCGTATTAGTTACGATTTAATTTTCTGTTCTGTTCTGTTCTGTACTGTAATGTAAGTAATGGCGTTTCGAGCGTGCCAGTTGAGCACAATTCACTTCGCCACGATTTAATTTTAATAAAATGTACATGTACAAAACAAGTTTTTTCTTCATTTACTGACTTTCTTAATAGAACTGCCTTCTTGGCTAATACTGGCTTACTGTACTTTAGTTTTAGTTGTCTCCTAATTGAATATAAAAGATATATTTTATAATATATGATTATGAAATGAAATATCAATTCAGAGTTTTAATAAAACTATTCAAGTTTAATAATTAGTAATTTCATTTTCAGGCCAATATCTAATGTAGTGTGGCAGCGTTCAGAATGTGCTCGCGTGGTCGAAGCCCTCTCTGCGCGCGGCGAAGGCGGGGGCAAAGCCCTAGTCCGACCACTCACTATAACACAGTTTGTCAACATTGTAGGGGACTTATTGGGAGCTGTGTCGAGAGATGCAAAACTAAATAATGACAACTATGTTACTAAGGTACTATGAATTGATTGCTGTTTTTGGTTTCTTAATAGTTTAGTAATAGTCTAGTTTTTAATTTGTAAATAACATAAATGTTTTATTCAGTTCTTTAAGAATGGCATTTCTTCTTTTTTTCTTCTTCATTTTTTTATAAATGTTCAATTAATAAATGTAAATTTGTTCCTTACAATGTTTGGTACAAATTGAAGTAAATTTATATGATCCAAAGATTTTTTTGTGTAACTTATATTTTATATTTTTATCTTTGTGGTTTATGCGTGCATATAGCAGGGTCAATACAAAGAATGTAGTGTCAAGACATTACATGTTTAGTGTCCAAAATCACCGCCCGCTTTCTCGTCTTGCCTCAGTGAAAATCAAAAGAATTCATTACTCAATTGGATATCAAACCTTAACTTGTAACAAACCGTACCTTGATAACTTTAATAAAAAAATTTTAGTGTTGACAGTAATAAAATCATAGTAATATACAATAAAGGACCTCGAGTTCATTATTAAATAAACAAATTTAAAAGTGATATAATATTTTGCAGCTGCCCCATCTATCCAAGAGGCTGCTATACCCCGGTGCAGTTTCCAAGTCCTGGCTGCGTACCGTGAACACATTGCACGCATTCCCGCATGCATTGGCTCTCATTGCATATCTGTTGGACCTGGTTAACGATATTGTAAGTTTCACGTTTTTTTTAAATAATGGTGTTTGCTGGAGGATCCTCCTTAATCATTTCTCAATAGTACTCGGAATGGAAGAACTCAACTATCTAGACCAGGTAAACTAAAGCAACTGTCTCACTGTCTAGAGGCCATACCTCTAATTATGTAGCTAGTTCTAATTCAAAACTATTCTATACACTTAAGACTTCAATTGTATATTATAATTGGTGAAATAATAAAAAAAAAATTATATTACAGGAAACTCCAGTATCAGATGAGTGGCTGTATGTAGGTAAAGATGAATTGGCCTGTCTCCGAAGGGAATATCTACATAAGTGCTGGATTCGGTAATTTTAAATATTCTTTTGAAATTTTGAGCTGCTATTATTATGTTGGCTATTATATGAATTATCATAAACGTATTATGTATGTATCTATAAAACAGTAGCGTAATTTCGTATTGATTTAATTCACTTCATTAATCTAAATGGTTAATTTTGAATAATAAATAAATTACCTTTGAATTACATAATTAATTTTGTTATTTTTTTTTATGCGTATTCAATTTATGATCATAGGTTTCAAGATCCTGGTCCACAATTTGAGGATTTAAATGAGGAGTACCTGCAGAATCTAAAATCACTTCTCGGTGACGATGAAGAAAAAATTGTGGAATTGCGACAAATTATTAAAAGTAAGTAATGTAGTTTAACATTTTACACGATTTGTATTGTGACTACCACAACTTTTGTCCATTTCATATCATATGAGGGTATGGAATCCATTCCATACCCTCATTCTGTTTACTCTACATGCGTCGTTCTTCGTTTGTATCACTAAAATTTATGATTTTCTCTTTTTTATCAATATTATAAGGCCTATATTATTTCAACATCATTCAAATTACATTCGGGATCATCATACTCAAGTCACTCGAATGTTTTCCAGAATACGAGCTGGCGCTGGCGGACGAGGCGGAGCAGGCGGCGCGCCAGCACGAGGCGCGCTGCGCCGCCCGCCGCGACGCGCTGGCGGCGGCGCTGCGCTCGGAGCGCGCGGCGCGCCTGGCCTCGCGCGCGCAGGCGCACGCGCAGCGCGCGGAGGTGCGGGACCGCGCGGAGGCCCTGCGCGCGCTGGACGCGGACGCGGAGCGGGCGGCCGCGGAGCTGGAGGTGCTGCGCGGCGCGCTGCGGGCGCAGGCGCTGTCCCGCGAGCAGCGCGCGCGGCTGCTGGACGACGTGGACTACGCGCGCCGCGTGCACGACTCCAAGGCCGCGCTGGCGGACCAGATAGCCAAGGTAGGCATTCATTGCCTAGCAAGAGGAGCTCACTGGTCAGAGCTCTTGGACGGTGGCCAGAAGGCGCGGGTTTTTAAAATGAATGCCTGCAAGATCTTATATATAAATATGCTATAGACCTAAGTATATATTTATGACCAAAGTATATCTTTAAATTTTTAAAGATTGTTTAAAAATTTTGAGACTAGTTAAATTTAAAATTACCCTTAAAACAATACTAACAAGCAAAATCTATTACACTGCTTAAAAGTATTTAAAGGATTCGCATGGACAGTTTGAACTTTTTTATAAAAAAAATCATCTAAATAATGTATAATCTATTGTCTATTTGTACTGAAATCAGGAGAATTGGCTGCTATTAACTATATTTTTGCAATATCAGATGGTGCTAAGCAAAGAAACAGAGCTGGCTCTGTGGCAGAAGAAGACGTTAGACAGCTGTGTGGAGTACAAGCAAGGGTTGATACACCTCTCATCACAATTCCCGGCACTTGCTGGGTTGGCTGTTGATGAAAAGTATGTAGTTTTGTATTATTATATTAATTATAACCAAACGAAGGTCATTGTGGTGAGATGGGTCACGACGACTAACTGTTAATGTTTCGGTATGTGTTTTATAAGTACTTGTATATGAGTTCCGCCACTCAGCACACACAAAAAATATATTATTGTTAGCTCAGTAAGTGTCTCTTTAGGTTTTAAAGATGGATATATTCTGGTGCTGCTGCTGCTCTCTGCTTGTTAATAAATAATATAATATTACCATGTTGTGACTTTTGTGGACCAGATTCTGTCGATGACGTCTGCATTTTATTGATGGAATGTGTCCGTAACAAGAGTTTCAGATATAAAATTGATTTAAAACTCCAGGAAACAGGCTATATGGCAAAAATTGCCAGGGCGACATGATCGCATTAGCGTGACAAAGCACTTTAAATTAGGATTTTAAAAAATATATATATTATTAGTTAGTAGGATTAATAAAATAAATACGTATTTTATTTATTATAGGTATAAGTTTTCTTACGTTTTTTACTGACTAATTTAAATCTTTAATATAGCATATACCACAACTTTCAACATGCCACTGCATGTAATATAAACTGGACAGATTTAAATTAATCTTTTATTTTTTCAATATTAATAGTACAATACAAATTTGTCATAAAAATGTAAGGTCTGGAACATATGATGCGGAACTCGACTCGAGTCTAGAACATAAATTCAATGTACTACTTAGTAACTACTAATATATATTTTTCTTATAAAGGTCACTCATGGTACCAGAGTGTTCTGATCAAGTGAGTGCAGCAGTTGGTGCCTTGAAAGAGCAAGTGGCAGCGTTGACAGCTCGCCGATCAGCTTTAGCAAGGGAGAAATCAGCACTTGCTAGAAAACGGGCCGCAGATTTGGTTTGTTCCTTAAACTAATTTGTTTAATATCTTTTTAGTATTTAAAGTTATTAAATTTAAGTTTGTACACAATAAAAATTAAATTATCTGTCTATTAAATACATCATGCAGCAAACTATACAGCTATCGTTATCGTTTATAATCTATACAGGAAGAAAGCCGAGCCAAAATACAAGAACTGAAATCCGCAACGGATGCGGAGGCGGCGGCGTTGGACGCGGACACGCGAGCCGAGGCGTCGGCCGCGGGGACGTCCGCCGCGCGTCTGGAGGAGCTGCGCGCGCGCCTCGCCCGCGTGCGCACGTCCGCCGCCGGCCACGCGCGCGCGCAGACTGACCTGCGGCACGCCGAGGCGCTGGACCAAGAGTACGTTACCTGCTGGCCTCTCGCCGCGCCTCGCCGCGCCTCGCCTCGTTACTTAACGACTGACTTGAATATTAAAGAAGATACTTACTGGTTCTGTGGCTGGCTTACTCTTATGCTCTAACGAAGCATAAGTCGTTATACTCGTGTTTGTGTGTGCAGATGGCGCTCGCGCCTGGCGTCGCTGCAGCAGTACGCGCAGGCGGCGCGCGCGCGCGGCGTGCAGGCGGCGGCGGCGGCGCGCACTCGCCGCGCGCAGCTGCTGCAGCAGCGCGTGGCGCAGTGGCAGCACGCGCTGGGACAGGGACAGTGACCGGCATTTATTTGTGTTGTTTGTTCTTTTGTTATATCCATTGCTTGCATTGTACAGTGGACATGAATGAGTAAAATTTCTTTAAATTATAGAATTGTCTGTATAATTGTATTTTCCTAAATTATGAGAAGAAACTCCAAACTAATTTTTTTTTGTTAAAATATACAATTTTAAGTAATCGTTTAATTTAAAATTTATATCTTAATAATTTTTTTATATTTTTTTAACAATAAGCTGAAAGAAATTATGTATATGTTTAGGATGGTTGATATTAACAATAAGGTTACTATTGCTTTCTTTTTATGGAATTTGCGTGTATGATGCTTTAGGTACAGCTTCTACATTGTATATACTAAGTTAACTTGTAATATATTGTATGCCAAATATGTAATAAAATATATATTTTCGTAGATTTATCTCTGAATATTCTTTTCTCCCTCTTCTATCCTTTCAGAATAATTAACTTAGCTATACTACTGACAGATGGATTTTTTAAATAGAGACAAACTGATTGTGCAAACAGTTTATTTCTTCTAGGTTACCTACTTTAGCCCAAATAAATATTTATTGATAACATTGACTATAGGAAGGTAGATATTGATATTTTCTATTATAAAAATAACAATCTTTATAACTCAACATTACAGGTCTACAGATACGCCAATAATATTTTAAATACTTATTTTTTTTCTGTATTTTTGTCATTATTATTTTAGTTTATATTAAATAATCAATAGTAGGTGCACGATGTGCTCGTCCTCATCACCTGCGGTTGCAGTACTCCTGGTAGACCTTTATGTTTTTATTGAACACGAGTGCGCTCTGTGTACTATGATATATAAATAAATAACAAAACTATATAATTCAATACATTTACTCCTAATCAAATGACGGTCTCCTTAAATTCTAAATCGACGTTCTCCTCAACCGTGGTGCAGTAAGCCCTGAAGTCCGCAGCGGCCCAGCCGGCGGCCCGGCCCGCGCCGCGCGGGGGCAGGCGGGGCACGGCGGGCCGGAACGACATCTGCGAGCCGTCGTACTGCTGGAGGACTTGCATCGGAGTCCTGCGGAGGAGCTTGCTTTGCATATATGGCGTTGAGACATTGTGTGTCGAGTGGCGGGACTTATCACAGATACTGCTGTAGCGACACGACGAGTAACAAAATACTTTGAGAGCATTATTTAATTTTTTTATTACCATTAAACGTTTATAACTAAAATGAAAAAAAAACCTCTTCAAATGAGAGAAAGAAACGAATTTACCCATCCATAAAATACTTACAAATTAGCTAAGTCCGATGGGAAGGCATCACTCCCGCCGGCGAGCGCGGCGGCCGCCCGGCGCACGCTGGCGTGGTAGTGTCGCCGCAGCGCCGCCAGCTCCAGCGCGCGCGCGCCCGCCGCGCCGCAGTGCTCGGGCGCGCTCAGCAGCGGCTGGTGGCGCACGGCCTCCTCCAGGTCGCCCTCCAGCAGCGCGCCGGGCGGCAGCGGGCGCAGCAGCAGGCGCAGCGCGCACAGCAGCGCCAGCGCGCAGTGCGGCGGCGCGTGCAGCGCGGCGGTGGCGGCGCGCTTGGCGAAGGCGCGCAGCAGCTCGGGCGAGGCGCGGCGGCCGCGCTGCGACACCAGCCACGTCGCCTCCACCGCCGCCGGCGCCTGGTCCAGGGTCGAACCTGTCGCCGTCGCGATGTAAGATGTACAGCGTCTCATTTTATATCTTTGCGGTGAAACGTTAAGGTCACATTTTTCGTGATTATAATATTTAAAATATGTTGCAAGCAATGCCACCAGGCCAGCAGCGCAGGCGTACCGGCGTGCACGGCCAGCAGCGCGGCGTAGAGGTGCGCGTGGAAGGCGGCGGGGTCGACGTCGAGCGCGGCGGCGTGCAGCAGCGCCAGCAGCGCGCGCACGCACAGCAGCCGGCGCCGCGCGGAGATGCGCTCGTCCCGCAGCAGCCGCGACAGCAGCGCCACCAGCTCCGAGTAGTACTCCATGTTGATCGTCGACGCGAACCTGTGCATTCGCCGCACCGTTAAATCTATTCACGCAATACACGACAAATGTCCGACCACCACTAACCGGCCACCTAAACTTTTGCGGACCTTAAGATACAAATTGTCTGTACTGTTACTATTGACTACTTATATCGACAGCAAAATTCTAAGGAATCAATTTAAAAAAAAAACCAAATTTATTATATGTTTATATTGTATAAATAATAACAATGTAAAAAAAATAATACTAACTTCGTCAACCCGTCAAGCGTGGCCTCCAGCAGGGGGGAGTGGGGGGCTGTCTTCAGTATACTGAAGTAGATGTGGAAAACGGTTTTAGTAACTTCTGTGAGTATCTTCTGTTTCGCTTCCTGGCTTTCCTGCGCTTCTGTCTCTAGGAGCTCGCGTTCTACTTCCTTTAGTTTTTTTGCTCTCTAGAATGTTAATAATATGTTTAAAAATATATATTTCAATATATATTTTATTTAGATATATGTATATGTAATATATTTTATTCAATTCAAAAATAAATATACAATTTTATGTTATAATATAAAACAAAGTCATTCCTGATGCGGGCAAACCCGTGAGACAAGAACAAGTGTAGTATTAAAATGTTTATATTGAATGCACTGCAGTAAATTTTTAGTTTACGCAACTTAAACATTATAGTCATAATTTCCAAAATTAAAACAGTGCTCAAAAAGACGTTCAATGCTAGTTCATTTATGCATAACAAAAAGATACAATGAGTTTTTATCACACAAAAAATAATAATTAAATATAGAATATTACTTTTAGCTCCATAGCAGGAGAGTACTTAGTGTTGAGACTTGACTCTGTTCTGTTCAATGTCCCTGATTGGGAATTGAACCCACAACCGTTGAGTTTACAGCAGACGCTATATTGATATAGATATAGACATGACATAAGTACAAATTGCATTAAATATAATGTTCAAAGCTCTAATCCTTATTTTTCTATTCTTGTAGTTCTGTTTCCTGGTGTACCTTTTATCTAATCTAACCTGACAAGGGTAACTCACCTTCTTCTCCTTCTTGGACAGGTTGAGTATCCTCTTCTTGTGCTTCTCCCCCTTCTTCTTCTGCTGCCGTATTTCTATTTCCTTGTCCAGCTGCACGCCGTGCAGTCGCAGCGCTAGGAGGCACTTCAGCGCGTCGGGGGCGAGGCGCGCGCTGCGGCGTTTAACCACGCGGCCTATTAGTCGGACTATCTGAAAAAACGTTTTCATAATAAAGCTTGCTTTACCGCTTGTTAGCTATGCTAATTATTGGTTAATGAGTGACTGCTACCGGGTAGAAAGCGTTCTGAGTGTAAAGGCGACGTCGCGGTATTGGGTTACGACTGTTGAACCGAACAACAAGAATATTAAACTCAAAATCAAATAATTGGTATTCAAAATAAGAAGTTTCAAGCTTTATTTTTTGAACGTCAATTAATTTAGCACTGGTTCACTCAAACTATTGCTTCATCAAGACAGAGAACATAACTGGACTCCTTCTTTTTTAATTTAGTAATTTACAAATATAGCTATGAACGAGACTGGAGCGAGCATTTTATTCCCATATATATCGGTACCTTAGAACCTTATACAAAAACAACATTTATCTAACAACAACAAAAATCCTACAATGGGTTTTTTAATGTACTGTGGCCAATGTCTGCCAGAAAGACGGAAAGGAAATTACTAAGTTCTTCTTGCTATAGCAGGATGTGCGCGACAAAGCTTGAACCGATAAATAAGAAAGATACATACAACGAGAGTGATCTCCCCCTTGGCATCCTCTCTAAATATCTGCTCGCAGCACCCCCCGACGACGGCCCTGGCGTCCCTGGCGGCCAGCAGCGGCACCACGCTCTGCGCCATGTTGGTGGCGTAGTTGAAGTAGGGGTGCGCCGACAGCAGCGAGCACATGCAGCGCAGGGACAGCACGGCCAGCGACAGCTGCGCCGGCTCCGGCTTACTGGAATGTTCAATGTTAAGATCATAGTTTATTCAGTTATCGTAACGCTTAAGATTAAAATAATGATTTTGGTTATCTGGGAATCTACAGGCAAGAGTGATGACAGCCATAACTGTGTCACATTTGTCAGCGTCTTCTCCCTTTATTTTATCTTATCTCTATATATTTCAATAACTTATCAGATGCATATAAATATGCTAGCAGAATTTTTGAATTTGTTTTAAAATAGTAATGTTTTTGTTCAATCGCCAAGTAACGCTGTGGCGCGCGCTTCTCGCTGATTGGACGGCTGGCAGCCAATGGGCGTTCGCGTACTAGGTAATAGTATATTTGTGGTGGCCGGAAGGCGCGCAATCGTGTTTGAGTTTGGCGGGAAGTGGGTTTAGTTATGAGTGTTTATTCTAACAAGTACGAAAATAAATGTAGGAAGTATTAATTCTGCTGACTATTAACAAACTGTCTAGTGCCGTGTAATGAACTTGATTTGTTATATGAAATATGTTTCAGTCTTCTCGCCCGTTATACCCACGCCATAGAGCCTGATTACTAATTAGATTACTGATGGATGTATACGAATTTCCGATAAATATAAGTATGTACATGTTATATACGTTAACCGATAGAAAAAAAAAAGTAAATATTTCACAAGAATAGTATGGAGTATAAATTAATTGTATATACATGTTACATGTTGAAAGCATAACTTTGATTTTAATATAAACCTTTGTTATTTAGTGAATTATTATTAAATTATATTATATCCTCGAGACACTTTGACGTTTTGGTAGCAGATATCAATGTGATATTTATGTATCAATGTGGTAGCAATATGACTTTAACAATGACTTACTCAAATTAAGGAAACTAAAATATACAAGATTATAACATTTACCCTAGTTGAACGTTTCATATGTTTTAAATTCAACAGTTTTTCATACGCTGATCATGGCGAAGGTGTGTATGCGGTAAGAGGTCAATGATAGTGGACGAGGCGAAAGAGGTACAGAAACCGTCGAGGGTGAAGCTGAAAAATCTCAAGGCATAGTGTACAAAGTTTAAAACAAATAAACATACCGGTTATCGCCTTTTTTTCTCCTTAGAATGTTTGTAGCCTTTTCCAGCCTCTGTAAGTACCTCTTGTAGAACTCCAGTAGTTCCTTTTCATATTTATATAGCACTAGAGTGTCCTTTTTTACTGAAAATAAAAGTATTATTATAAATGTGATGTACTGCCTTCAATTTAGACATAGTGTCGCCGTGGAACAGCATATGACTGTAAGCGCGGCGGTCGTGGGTTTGATACTGACTCAGGAGATGACAAACTCACAGCCAGGTCAAGACGGGTGCCAGGCAACTGTGATGTGTAGAGTTCCGCCAATTAATATGCAATGTCTCAAATTTAAAACCAAAAATTTATTTTAATTCACTGTATTCAACTTACAGACAATGTATATTATATATTGGAGCTAAAATAAGGTTTTAATAATTGTATGACATAAATAAGTGCCAAAGGTAACTTAATTTGTCAAATATGACAGATAAAAATTACACCAAGTCACTGGGTATTGAATAATTTTCTAATTAAATAAACAAAATAATATAAACATACATTTAATATTAGTATAATCTTGATGTCTAATTTTGTAGTCTGGTATTATGTCTCTAAACACTTCCGCTGCAGACAATGTTGCCAGCTTTCTCACTGACATGAGATTGGGGGTGCCATCTTTGAGTTTCTCTTCCATTAGGTACAAAATTGGAAATAAGTTTTTTAACTGAAAAAAGATATTAGTCAAGTTTAACCAGGAGTTACGTATTTCATATATATAATATATTCTATAATATTTTATGATAATATACTGCCATGTTTAGTCTCATTTAATTATACAGTGCCATCAAAATATTTCGAGACCACTTATAAAAGAAAGGTTTTAATAAAATAAAAAAGTTATTTAATAAATAATTTAAAAAACACAAAACCCTACCATAAACATATTTTGGTTCAATACGTTAATATGAATAGTCTCTATAAGCTAGCTCTCATTGTAATATTCTATGTCATATGAATTTCTAATCATAATGTTTTGCATTAATTAATATCAATTATTATTTTATTTATTAATTTTTTTTTTCAATTTATTATATGAGTAGTTCAGGATTCACAGAAACAATCCAGAGATTGTTGTGTGCCATAACTTGCATCGTCAACTTATACAAGACATGGTTGAGAGGCACTGTTGTGTCACAAAATAAACGAAAAAAGTTACGGTGCATTAGGAAAAATCCCTCCTCACAAGAATTTAGACAATTTAAAAAAAAAAGTTAGAACAATATAATTTATTATTCCAATTTTAATTAAAGTAGTCTTAGTAGTTTTGGCTGGCAGTGTACAGTAGTGTCCGACCGAAACCGATTATTACGACCGAAACCGAAACCGAAAACGGATTTTGGCAACGATCTCAATTTCGGCCGAAACCGAAACTTTCTTAGTGGTATCATGTCTTGAGTCAGTTTTAATATTTTTCTTTAAATCACAAAGTTTTAAAAATGCGCTAAACAATAACTTAAATACTTTTTAAATTATTGTCTAATATTACAATTGTTATAAGTAGGTATTTAATATTGAAGTGATAAACAAAACCTATAAAATGGATATCTAGGTAGGTATCTATGTAAGTCCCCACTCGTTTCATTATAAGCGAGCTAATTGGCCAAAATTATCTAACTGTACTTGCTACTTGGTTATATTGATAGTAATTATTAAATTCAAGCTCTAAATCTTTAATATTATCACCACTAATGCACTATAATAAGTATTAAGTACCTAACTAATAAAAATACTTAAAGAAAACATATAAAAAATTTAACACAGCGGGAATCGAACCCGCGCCTCAAGTTTACCGTCCAAGCGCTCTGACCACCGTGCCATGCGTTCTTCTTCACGCTGCATCGAAATTCCTATATGCTTTATACAACTTATTACTTTGTAAGGTGGTTTTTACAAATTTCCGCTATCTAAAGATTAACGCAAAGAACAATCATTTGGCAAGAGAGACTCCTATTTAATAATTTCTTTAGTTTTCGCAATATCTATATATATTAAATAAAACAGTTTAACCGGATTTATCGCGTACATTGACACTTTTTTGGAAACCCGACGTTTCGAATGGGGGCGTGGGCGCGTATTGAAGTCTGCTGTGTGTTAATCCGGTTAAACTGTTTTATTTAATATGAGACTCCAATTTATTAATAAATACTTTAATGATTTTTAAAGTGTCACACTAATCATATAATACATAAAATTTTATCACAGCGGTTTTTTGTTTCCATAAGGCGCGTGTTCCAATCACAGGATACTTTAAAAATCATTAAAGTATACCTAGCTCATGTTTGTTTACGTATAGCATTAGTGAATGTGTTCAAGTAACTACAAAATATTTAGATAGTTATGTTAAACTTGTTATATTAAATAATTTTTCGATGTTTACTACATACTCTAACTTTTACTATACATCACGATTAAATTTACCGAATTTAAAATTAAAAAAACACAAACTCACAACAAACAAAATGCATTACGAATACAAACTATTCACGACACGATTGGGCATTTACAACACCGAATGTAGTGTCGGTTTCGGTCATAGTTTCGGCGGGTTTGCCACCGAAACCGAAACTAAAGCGAAACTGACTTTTTTGCCGAAACTCAACCGAAACCGAACTTTCGGTCGGACACTAGTATACAGTAACTATAAACACAAAAATCTCTTAAAACAACTACCTCAATTAACTCTAAAATGGATTTTAATAAGACAGTATATTTACCTTTTTATCAGGACTTTCTAGTAGAGAAGAGCAAAGTGCCCCAATTCTAAGTTTTTCATGTTGCAATTTGTCTCGTCTGGCCGCTAATAACTGTACAGTTGTAATTTCATCCTCTTCAGGTTTTTCAGGGGCCTCATTTTCGTCATTTTCATCACCACTGAATTCGGCAAATTGTAAATCACCATTTTCATGTTCATCTTCGTGCATGTCTTCTTCATCCTCAGATTCCGAATCTAAGTACAATATAGTAATTTAATATATAGTAAAGAGTTTCTTAACAATGATGTAGAAAAATTAAATTCTAATCAATATGATTACAGCTGTACATTAATAATGGTACTGAATATTATAATGAGTTTCAAGCCCTTACAAACCTTCATGTTCTTCAGCTCTTTCAACAACTCCATCTTTGGTCTTAATAGGCAACAATGGTCTTAATTTCTTCACTGGTCTTTCAGCAAGGTCTTTTTCATATTTTTCTTCCATATCACTATTGTCTGTATCACTGTTAGAGTCACTGGCTAGATCTGAATTTCCTTTTTTCACAGGTTTTGGTGGCTTTTCTTTCTTCTTGCGTTTTGTTCCTTGTCTTTTATTCAGGAATGAGGTTAACATTTTAAGTTTTATTTGAATATTAATAAAGTATTATAATCAATTATCAAAATATTTATATACATTAATTATTAGTGGCATATTGACTTTTTATCAAACTTTATATTCAACCTGCATGTGTTTAAAAAATAAAAATTTAAAACAAGAACATAATGTAAAGACAGTTTAATATTACTCAAAAATTAAGAGACTTACTTATTTTCTTTTTCCTCTTCTGGCACATTAGATAGCAATTGAGGTTGCTTGGCTAGTCTAGTGGCTATGTATTGCTGTTCCTCTTCATCCAACATATCTGCCCATTCATTACTTGAAGACTCACTCTCGCTACTGTATTCAGGCTGTGCTTGTGATGGCTGCTTTTGTTTTTGTAGTTTCTGTCTGTGACGCTGCAACTTCAGTTTACCTTGCTTCTTCATTTTGTTAGTCGTTTGATTGTTACGTTTAGTTTTACTTATTTTAGTTTTACCTTTCTTCTGTAAATAAAAGTTGTGAGTAGGTTAAAAAAAATAAAGAAAATAATGAATGATATCAATAACATAAATATAATATTTACCGCCATTTTGTATATTTGATGTGTTCAAGTTAATAATAAATAACTAGTTATTACACTATATTAAAATATAAAAAACAGAAACAACGTGGGCTCCTCGAGCACTGCCGATATTTATTATCGTATGACAAGTTGACAACTAACATCAAATGTGACATTTAAAGTTCGAGCTTCAAATACGCTTCGTTGTACGAAAATTAAAAAATATCTAAACTCTTTTATGTACACACGGAAACTATATATTTATACCATAATTTTTTCTTTTATTGTATTTACTTTAAATATCTTATTACTACGTATTTTTATACATAGAATGTTCTGAAAAGTAATTTAAAATAACAGTGTGTTAAACACGTGTGCTGCGTAAAACTTAAAAAACAAGTTTTGTTGTGAGTATATGCCGTTTTTGAATGTACTCAAACTTTCTAAACGTCAAGTCAGTTATAGGACCTCGAAACTTTCTTGCGCTTTGAAATTCTTGTTTTTCTAGTTTTCTTTACTTTGAATAATTCTATGACACACCTATCTATAAGTTTCAACTGATATTTTTATTTACAATAGTGCTGATATTTGCAGTTTTGTTATGTGAAACGAGATATTTGTTAAAAACAAGTACGCGATGGTGCCTCAACAGCCAAGAAGGAGACGCCGTAGGGCTGCTGTCTCACGAACAGCGGAGAGAAGAGTTGTGGTTGTAAGGGGTGCTGGTGGATTTGGATTTACGATAGCTGGCCAAAGACCTTGTGTTGTATCCGCTGTAGCCCCGGGAGGACCAGCAGAAAGAGCGGGACTTCGAGCCGGAGATGCTTTAATAGCAGTTGATGGGGCAAATGTAGCGCGAGCACCTCATGCATCAGTTGCCCGTCTTATTGCAGCCGCACCTGGACCCATTGCTTTAAGCGTGGCCCCTAGAGAATCCCCTCCAACAGACACTGAAGATACAGAACCTGAAGAAAGAGCGAGGACTAGGCGAAGATATCCTCCACCAAGGCGTAGACCACAACCAGCTGTGCTACATCATCCAGGTAAAGTCATTTGAATACATCTATATATTTATAAATAAAAAAAAATTAATAATAAAGCCAATTCAATAATAATGAGAGAATTTTTTTAAATGAAAAAAATTTTGATCACAACTAAAATTAAAACTAAACTGTTTTTATGGAAATTCAAATAAGTTACTATAAATTGTTGCTTACTATAAAAGCTTTAAAAATTCTAATAAGTTGCTCTATGAGTTGTCTTAAACTAACTTTTCATTCTATTTTTATGAAATATATTGTTACTAAGATACTATATATATAGTTTGGCAGAAAACTATATTTCATATATAGACCTTGAACTATAGTTTCATTAAGTGAGTATAATTTTTACAGATATACTAAATCTTACATGGAAGTATTTACATGTAAGTGCTTTTGATGCAATTTGATCACTGTGTTGTATGTGTGGCACTAATTAAGTTAGAGTACACAAAACAATGTGTATTTCTTAAATTTTACTTTTGCTAATTTTAGAAGCACTGTAGGTGAATAAATGTATTCTTCTAGTTTCTCTATGCAGATAGTTCAACTATCTTTTTTAATATTACAAATATTATGTTTAATAGCACTTGAAAGTATATTTATGATATACAATCCACATTTCTATCCCACCATTATTTATTATATTGTAATTTTAACATACTTGTAATTTTTTTTTTTTTGGAATGTCCTCTTTGTGTTTTCCTATTTTATTAATTTTGCCTGCAAATATGTTATAGTAGACATCGGATTATATGCATTTGCATGTTTGCATATGCAAATGCATATAATTTTATTTTTATAGCATTATTGCATATTTTGGTACATTTTCGTTGATAGTGCATATTTTACATGAGGCCCGACTCCAGAACGCGTTGGTGAAATGCGTCGTGGGTGCGAGGTGCTTCACTCACACGCTTAAAGTAATTCAATTGCTTTTGTCTCACTGTATTTATTTTTATACAATAATTAATGGAATTTTAGATAAAAAAATTACCTAGGCCAATTTAGGACTGAAGGCACTGTTATTTTTAAAGCGACAACAACTACTGCCTCATAGTTCGTCTTCTAATTCAGATGAAAGTTTTTAGAAAAAACAATAAAAATAAGTCAACAAAGATTTATATGATAGATACATTCATTGTAATATTCGTTTCCATCAGTATGCTGGAAATTCCTTAAGAAATATTGCACTAATCAGATATTTCAGAAAGAATCCACAATTAGATAAAACTAATTGTTGTCTATTTACAAAGAAGTAGTTAGTGAAATAGGCGCAGATCTGTCTGAGAATTTAGGATCCATAAAAAAAGTTGTTGACAAAATTTCATAGATCAGACACCATCATAATCAAGTCAAATATATGTTATAATAATAATAAAAAAAAAACAACATATATTATATATATATATATATATATATATATATATATATATATATATATATATATATATATATATATATATATATATATATATATATATATATATATATATATATATATATATATATATATATAATTATATATATATATATATATATATATATATATATATATATATATATATATATATATATATATATATATATATATATATATATATATATATATATATATATATATTATGATATATATTGTACATATTTTGCAATTTTTTAGTGCATATTTGCTTGCATATTTTGGCCTTTATGATAGTGCATATAATCCGATGTCTAGTTATAAGTGTATGTAGTATATGCAAAGTTTTTAAGCACAGGGTTTTGCAAACATTTTGTTTTTTTTTTTCACTGTTTTCCCAGCTGCAAATACTAATTAATTTATTGTAAACAAAGTTTCTCCATATTATTTCAGGTTGTCACGCAGCGCCTAGTACGTCAGGTGTAAATGAAATTTTACAGAATTTAACTCAAGCCCAACTAACACCTAGTCATATAGCTCGACTAGAGTGTAGAGCTGTTGTAGGCTACTTGGGGACGATAGAAACACCTCAGGCGACTGCTAATGCTGCACCCGAAAATGTAAGAACAGCTGTACGAAAGCTGAGACAAGAGAGACGCACAGCTGCACCTGTCTTACTCTCTGTTCTACCCAATGCGTTACTATTACGGCGTCCTAACGGTCAAGTCCTCGCTCAGTATCAAAGAGAGAGGATTGTCTATGCAGGTTGTGGTTCAGAAGCGGATAGACGGTTCTTCGGCCTCGTAACGTCAGCGGAAATCACTGATGTAGACGCTGAAGCGTCACACAGTTGCCATGTCTTTGCCGTCGACTCGCGTTTGGCTGAACACGAGGCACATATTGGCAGAGCAAGAGAGTTCCAAATATCTTGTACTAGAGATCCTGTTGCTGAACGATGTTTGGAGTTTCCACCATCTGCAGAATATGTTGTCGGTGTTATACGCGGTATGTACTCTCTACCGCCAGATGATTGTGTTAGTCCTACGATACAGCAAATATCAAAGCTAGCAATAAAAGGGGATAGCCCAGCTATTGGAAATTTCTCAAGAAACAATCGACCTGTATTTAGGGTACCGCGAGATAGAAGACCGTGCAGGCACGAGGAAGTCAGAATTGAACCGGAATTTGTGGCGAACTCTCCCCAGCCTAGTAATCATAGTGAAATAACCACCACGTCCAGTAATAGTGATTCTGGCATAGGCTTCCATAATGATTGCAGAAATATTGCGGACAGGATACTCGTAGTTGACTTCGCTGGACAGCCAGCAGCGCCGGAGAGATTTCGACAAGATGTGCCTCGAAGACCGATCGGCTTAGTAGGTTGTAGCAGCTTCGAAACAGAAGGATCATTTCTGTCCAATACTACTCCAGTTGTAGACGGATTTGGAGGTCAAGGCAGGCCTTTAAATATGGATGACATCATCCTCAACGCGAATGACTTACCACGTCCTGTTAATCTTAGAAATGATGAAGATACATACAATTATAATAACATTTATGGCAATCTTCCATCTAGTTCTAGAAGTTTCAATGGGGGCTTGTATGACCAAGTGTATACGGAAAATGAGGGGCATTACGAGTTCGTTCCTTCACAATTAGAAGTGGACGACATAGACAGAGTATCAGAAGCTTTCAATTCAGTGGACATTTATGAGGAAAGGCAACGTCGGGTAGACTATCAGTCAAACGAATCAGTAGAAAATGTGACCGTTATCTCTGGTACCAGTAAAGCGAGTGTAGATTCGGTTTCAGTTTATTCTTCCAGAAGTCACGAGGAAGCTCGTCCTTCTAGAAGGAAACACATGCAAGCGTCATTAGATGACATGCTAGTGCTAGGATTGCGGGATCCACCGCCAGCGGATAAAGATGATGTGAAGTTTCTTCATCCAGCTACTGTGAAATGCAAGGTGAGTTGAGATTATTGTATTTCATGACACTTCATTTGTCTTGAAATCATATTTATATATTAATAAGATATTTACTCACTTATGTATATTATATCTACTGATCATATTTTACTATATAAATCTAAAATAATACTATTTTTTTGCTGACTATACTGTTTTTTATATCTACGCATACTTATATACTAATATAATGAACTTAACTTTTTTCCTTGGTTGAACGCGCTAATCTTAAGAACTATTTTTACGAAGACAATTTTTTTTATGGCCTCTTTATCGAGAAAAGGTACCTATACCTTTTTCTTAGCCTACAGACCTTACCTCAGCCTCTAGGCTATATTAGATCAAGTTAATCGTTTCGATGTGACCCGTTGTGCTCGCGGTCAGAGTTACATCGGGCACTTACATTAGACTATAAACTAGAAGCCGAGACTATAAACTAGTTGTGTAATAATCTTCAAGTATATTAAGATTTTATATTCACTCTACATGATCTCAGCATATTTATTATTTTTAAGTTATGATAGTACAAATTTAAAATGTATTAATATATTTTTTCTTTCTACCGTCGTGGCGCAGAGGCACAGCGTCTGCCTGTAAACGCGACGGTTTGTGGGTTCGATTCCTATTTGGGGAGAATGCATTTTGTTCCATTTTCTTCGCTCTGACATCAAGGAAAAGCGCGGCGTTGATTTCCGCCACACAACACAATGCCTCAATGGGCAGAATGTGGGGAATGGAGTGTCTTAACACTAGGTTCCTTCAACTCATGGTTCCCTCTGCCAATCCTGCTATGTGCGGGATACAGTGTGAAGCTAAATATATATATATATATATATATATATATATATATATATATATATATATATAAATATATATATATATATATATATATATATATATATATATTATATATATATATATATATATATATATATATATATATATATATATATATATATATATATATATATATATATATATATATATATATATATATATATATATATATATATATATATTTTCTTTATTTAGACTTTAGACACTAATGTAATAATCACTGGCAGATACGAAAATCAAAGCCCCTCAACATATTATCAAAAACCAAGCACATGCTGTCAGGAAAATCGGATAAGGAGAAAAAAGACAGTGACGACAAAATGGATAGGCGGAGGGCGATAAGTGCGAGCGCGGGAGACGTGTCTGGAGTGGGGGGGCGCGAGGGGGAGGGGGAGGCGCTCACGGCGGCTGCCAGTGAACCGGACCTCAGGGATGCACAGGTTAGTGTGTAGCTCGCTTTAGTTCAAAGTTACCTTTCAAAATAAATATGAGCAATAATGTTAAAAAATATTTGCTACTGTTAAATGTAAAATTTTAAGAGCCTAATTTGCTTTCGTTAAAAATCACTTAAGGCCTATTTGAATTTGAATTTCGAATATAAAATATAAAATATTTTTTTTCTAAATCATAACAGAATATAAATAAACTATTATAAGCATAGACTACTACTAAAAGTACTAATATACTATTTTAGTGAAGATGTATTTTTAATCTGCAAGTCATGATTGGATCCCGGTTGGTAACAAAATACTTTTAGTTACACACGTCTAACTCATACGTGTATTCATTTAACTAAAGATTTTTACTGTTATATTTGTTTATAAAATATGTGTTTAGGATTGCGTGTGACGTCATCGTCATCGTCGGACTGTAGACTCGATGTTATGAGCTTGATCGCCATTTGGGAGAGAATTATTTTCATTTCTCCATTTTGAAAAGACAAAGCGCGGCGTTGAGTTCCGCCATTTGACACGCAATGCTATGGGTTTGGGCGGAAAACGGAGAATACAGTATACTAGGTCTAGTTCCCTCCCGCTATACATGGGTTTAAGCGTGAACTAAAAAAATCCAATATAGTAATTTTATTGTTACGCGGTGAACCGTCTTTCCAGTTGTGGACCAAACATTTTTTTAAACAAACATGAAACACATTGAATTGACACAGACAGCAGCAGACAGCAATTATTCTTTTTAATTTTTACACTAAAGCCAAGAATTATTGTGATTTAGAAATGCACGAAGATCTCTAAAACTTTTATTAATTAAAAGGTAAGGCCTTTTTTTGAATTCTTATTCTTAACTAGCCTTATTAGCCCAGGTGAGGTTTAAGACACATATTTACGTTAAAAATAAAAAAAATAGCAGACATTGTCGCTTAAAATTTTACGAGTCTTCGATTTTTTTATATAGCGCACGGACGTGAAAGGTTCGATTCCGTCCAGGGGTACGAATTATTTTCATTCCCACGATGTGTAATATGAAGTCGAAACGATATAGACTTTGAAAGAAAACGGAGACCAGACCGTCCTAACAATAGGTTGTTTCTGCCATCCTTTTTACGTATTTATTAAATATATTTTTTAAAGTTCCTAATATTAGAGTTAATAAAATCTTATTAAGTACTTTAGTGTGTATTTTCATGTGTATAAATAAACATGTAAATTAATTATGCCAATGACGTAAGTACGAGAAGTTAATCCGTGATATATTTTTGGACGTAATAAACTATAAAGATAGTGTCTAGTTATTATATAATATTCTTTATTGTACTAAAAAAAACATAAGCGTAACAACATAAAAAAAGAAAAAGTAGTACACAAAGGTGGACTTATCCCTATAAGAGATCTCTTCCAGCCAACCTATGGTAGTGGATGAGTTTTTAAGCAGCGGGTAAGAATATAGTACAAATTATTCTATTCTATAATTAGAAATACATATATAATTAATTATTAATTATATGTGTGTTGTATAATTATATGTGTGTTTTGTTCATTTAACGTAACTTACTTTTTTTTTTTTCGTTTTGTTCTTATTTTTATATTTAATCGTGTATCATATTTTAGATTATTGATTTATGATTTTGTATGATTTGTTGTCACCCTCTTTTGGTATATACAGTACATGGCACAAGTAGTTTTCGCTAGTACTCAACATACGTAGTGAATTTGAGCGGAAAAACGGAGAGAGGACAGTAGGTTCACTCTGCTTTCCGTGCGTACAGGAGATAATGTGTAGCTGAAAAAGAAAATGTGAATAACAGTGAAATGTTATTGCGTCAATAATATTTAATTATCAATTATCAAGAAATAAGAGACATTGCATTTTTTATATTTACATAAATTTACAGAATTTATACTTCTAATGGGATTTTGTTTGCAATTTATCAAATTATTTACATGAAGTAAACTCATTATACCTAAATTTATAAAAATAAATATATATTTTGGCATTAAGTATTTTCTTTATTTTAGCATGTTAGTTTTTATTAGTTTTTAAATAATATTTAATGAATTTCATTAATTATACACATGCTGTGAACGGTCACAAACTACCATTGAATGGATGACGTACATACAACACTGATAAAGATACTGGGTATATATATATATATATATATATATATATATATATATATATATATATATATATATATATATATATACCCAGTATCTTATGTGTATATATATGTAGATTGCTATATATCCTTTATGGACATTTATATTGATATAATGTAAATATACGTGTATACGATTTTTACTTATGTTTGCTAGTCTTCTAAATTATCCGTTTTCTATTACACTTTTTGTTAGACTTGTTCTGCGGAAGTCGTTTTAAGGTAATTTTTATGGCCTATTGTGGATCGGCAGAGAACCTTGTGTTGAGACACTGAATTGTCCGCTTTCCGCCTAGATTTGTGGGCCGCAACACGTTTAGCTTAATTTTGAAGCTATAATATATATTGATGGCATCATAGTGTGATTGCGGGATCTACATAGAAAACATCTGTTTTTTCATGACTCTATCTTTTTCCTTTGTCTTTGCGTATATTTTTTGTTAGTATACTTTTTATTTAGTAAGAAAAATGAGTATGAAAACTCATTATTGTCAGTTATTTCAGCATGTCTATGTTCAATTCGTGACGATAGAGAGAGACGATACACGTGCTCATACGAGCTTGTATATACCATCTGCCGACACAGTGCCTTGTCTGTTTGAAAATCTGAATATAGAAGTACCTACTGTGTTTTATTATATTAGTAACTTGTTTCGTGGGACTTGGTTTTTGTCCGTCCATTTTATGATGTTTAATATGTTTTTTTGCGCTAAAAACAGCAGGGTAGACAGAGGAAACCTAGTGTTGAGACTCTTCAACTAACTTTGCGCCCAATTTTGAGACATGTTGAGTGACGGAACTCAACGCCGAGCTCGGTCTCGTTACCAGAACGAGGAAATGATATAATTCATTCCCCACGTGTGGGTATCGAAGCCACAACCGTCGCGTTTACAGTCAAACGTTCATCCACTGCGCCACAACGACCTTTATTATAAATAATTTCTTTTAATACAATGCAAGTGTAATTGGGTATTGTAAGTTTTGAAGCACGCTCAGGAGTCCTTGCAAATATCAGCTCCGGTGTTGGTTCCGTTCTTCTTTCTTTCAGGCTTGGTTGTAGTACCTGCATACTTCCTAATACGTTAGCATACATTTTAGTTCATAAGAAAAAAGTGCATTATAATGCAACAGTATGTAGTTGTAAATCACATTCTATATTTAAGTGAGGATAATTACAAAGATGTCGGCGGAAGTGGTCGCTCACTAGAGCACACATTTTAAGTGGCTGTGACAAATTGACAGTCTTGCCGCTGGACCCTTTTCTCTTACGGCTTGATCAATAAAATTATGGGCTATTGGCCTGTGCTTCAGATCTCGTGGTGTTGATTAATGTCTTAAAAGTTATACTAAAATAGCTTTTTGCTCGCAGTTTTGTTCGCTTAGTTTTTTAAATTTCCTTTTAGATATTTTCTCTTGGTTGGTACAAATTAACCAACAGTTTCCAAAAATCAATAAATATTTAACTATTTTCCCGAAATTTTTATGTTTTTTAATTAAATACAAACTATAAACTCCTATATAGTCCCGTGGCTTGGACTACGCATTGATGTCTGGGTATAGCAGTTCCTTTACGGTTTTAATATAATAAAATCGCCAATGACAGTTTAGAGGTGCTTGTTTTTACAAGCTATGGTTAGGTGTAGTTTCGATCTGAAAATTTGATTACCCCATAATAATAATAACCCCATATTAAAAAATATTATAAGGCCATCACGGTGCAGCGGCACAGGATCTGAATGAATCTAAATGCGTCGGTTCTGGATTCGATTCCCACTCGGGGAGAAATTATTATTTTCAATTCTTCGTTCCGGCAACAAGACAAAGCGCGGCGTTGAGTTGCGCCACTCGACACGCAATGTCTTCAAAAATTAGTCGGAAAGTGAAGAACGGATATGTGGTGTTAATTTTTTTTAATGACGTCATATCATTGTTACCGAACTTATTGTTAGCATATTTCTATTGAACAGGAATACAAAATGTGCCGAAGAAAGCTATGGAAGCCACTAAGTCACGATCACGATTTTGATGTCAATCATGCATCATGCAATGGCATTGTGTGACTAGTTATTGCCATCAGAGACAGCTGTTACTGTTTTAACCTTAGAAGAGGTATATGCGCACGAATAAAAATAATCTATTACAATATAGAATTTGTATTGAAAGTATTTAAAATATTATAAAACGTAATATTTTAATAAAATATTCTCGTTTTATTCAAATTTAATAAATTAAGAATTTAGTTCTTTGATTACTTTTTTTTTAATTAAAAAGGTGTTGCTCCGTCTAGGGTGTAACGTCTCGAAAATAACTAGAATGCTGAGAATAAAGTTGTCAGATTAAAAGAATGGTAGATGTTCCGCTGTCGAAATATTTTCATTTTTCTTATTTTTAGTATTTATTGTTATAGCGGCAACGGAAATACATAATTTGCGTACGGTTGCGGTTATGAGATACAGCCTGATGACAGACAGACAGACAGACGGTCAGACAGACAGCAGAGGCTTATTTAGCTTAGTAGTTAGGCATGGTAGTTTTTAAAATTTTTGTTTATTATATTAACGGATATTCACATTTCATTAGATGACATAATCTTAGTATCTCTACAATTGTCAATTCAAAGATTATTGTTGCAATACAAAAATTTCGATGAAATTGCGCAAGAAATCGTTTAAAAGAAAGAATCTGCTTATTAAAGCTCAATGTAATGTACGATTAATAAAGTACTACTTATTAAAACGACAGGCGTACAATAAACCTTTTTTTTCCTTTGACGGAGAAAAAAAATTGGATTAGCGGATCCCTATTTTTTTTTTCAAAGCTCAAGCCATCTACCCAAGGCTCAAGCCTACTCAGCTGGCACCACCACAATTAAACCTAGCCAATTAGCCCAAAATCTATCCAAACGAAATCGCACACTTTTGACACAAGTGTTAATTTAGTCCTGTTGTTGAGTATTGTATCCTTGAAACATATATTTTTGGCCCAATCATTCTATTATATTGCACTGACACCGACGCACCGGCAAACAAAACAAAGCCAATATTAAACAAGAGCGCTATATTTAGATTTGTTGACCGCGCGATATGAGATGATACCGATAGCCTGTCGATATCAAATAAATAGCACGTGCTCTGCATGTGAGAAACTTTGGATTATAAGTACATCAAGTAAATAAGCGTATTTTTTTATAAGAAATTAAGTTATCTTCACTTTCCTGACGGCATGCCTCGGGAACCTGAAGGAACCTGATTGTCTTGTCCTACTTGTCCATTTTACGAGAAGACAGTGTTCTCGATAGTATACCAAGGTTCCTCATGCACTCGCTCTTGCTTGATATATGTTCCTTATTGTACTGAATTGCAGCACCCAATGACAAACTCATATTATAATCTTAAATGGTTTGTTTAAATTTGCTTAGATTAAATTTGTGTATTGTATACTATTACGATTTCTATGTTCTAAAAAACAGATATAATTTATAGTATTTATGCAATAAATATCTATCTATTTATTTATTGTCAAGAAGAAAAAATATTTGTATATTTATATAATTATAGCGACTCTATTCCTTTTCAGTTATAATCTCCTCATTGAAATAACAATCGCTATAAATAAGTAGACTATTGTTATATGTATTATTGCTAAGTTATTTCAGTCTTGAACGGATATTAATAGCGAATGTCGTTAGCAACTATGTACGTTATATTACTATTTACATTGAGGGTTCCTTCGAATAAGAGCTTCACGAGGTTTTCTACTTAGTGTTAAGACACCATTCCTAGCTCTCCCTAAAATTTCGAAGGTCTCATGCTCAGGTGCGGAACTCAACGCGGCTCTTCATCTACCAGAGCTGGGGAATAAAATCATCCTCTCGATATCCGTATCGAACCCAAAACTGTCGTGGTTCCACTGCGCCAGGTGGGCTTTCGTCTTTATTTTAAGCAATTTTAAATGCATGTAGAATGCAAGTGTAAGTTATTAATAACTTGTGACATGTTATTTGTAACATCGTGATGAAGTGTCCACGAACAGATAAATAAGATTACGACAAATGTGATCATAATCGAGAACAGAAAGTACTCCGTGTTTAAAAATAGCAGATATTATGTACGTATGTATGTACGAGTATGTAATACGTACATTTGACGAAATCAGTGCGTGATAAAAATAATGCAATATTATGTCGAGATGATGATAAGAATAACTATTGTTCGTGCCTGACTTGAATTAAATATATATATATATATATATATATATATATATATATATATATATATATATATATACATATATATATATATATATATATATATATATATATATATATATATATATATATATATATATATATCATAGGAAAAACTCTCTTAGTGCTCCCCTTGACTCTACATGTCAATATACAGGTATCTACGCTCAGTAGTTTTGGCTGTGCGTTGTCTTTCTGTCAGTCAGTCAGTAACGGAAGAGATTTATATATATTGATTTCATGTTTCTCCATACGTGACATATATCAGATTTCAAATATAGATTAAGAATTGAGCGCATGCTAGCTGCCATTATACTTTATCTTTTTCAATCTAATTGATAAGAAGAGAGATGTTATCAGTATTTATTTAGATTAAATTGATATGCATCTATTTAAAAATGTTATATCAATATTTGTTTGTAAATGTGATGAGGATGGCTATGGTTGGTATCCCCATTTGGGATAGTGATGTTTTTCACTTCTGCACTATGGTATGGCAAATGCGTTGTATCAGTGCCTCGAATCCGGGAAAGTGATGGAGGGTCTTCACTTTAGGTAAAGTCGGTGACCTTGCTATACGCGAGATATAGCGTGAAGCTAAAAAATGATTCTCTTGAGAGAACCATTTACTTTGAAATCATTTTGTGATTTTTCGATGAAGTTTATTTTAACAGCCTTTACTTACAATAAATAAGACATTTTGTAGATACTTGGTATGTCTTCTAATAGTTAAAACTAAAATACGAATTCAGTGTCTACTTACATTTTTTTTAATGATGTGTTTATTTAAACTGTTTGGCTTCTATATTTATAAGATAGGTATAGGCAAAGTAACTAAAATAGTTAAATGGCGATATACATAACCAAATAGTAAAAAAACGCTTTTATTTTCTTTTATTTTGTTAAGGAACATTCATACCAAACCAGCTTATTATATATTTTTAAATCACTGTAAACATACATACATATATGTAACATACGTACACACATACAAAAGGCGCCACAAACTAGACAGATGCGGCGAGCTTAATGTATCGAGGCTGCGACCTATATACAGAGGCGCAGAAACCACAACTTGTCAATATACTCGGTATCTATAACGTACATACATACATACATACATATGTGTATATACGAGTACTTGCTCGCAATAAGACGTTTATTAAGGGATCACGTCTGTGTAACATTTGTAAATATTGGTGGGTTGTTATTGCTATAGGTCTCTAGAGCGGTCCGCTAGATCGATGTCCTCGGTTTTATATTGACATAATATGCATTTATTGTACATATGTATAAGCGTTTTTATCATTTCCTTTCGAATTATTATGATCTATGAAAAATTATGAAATATATATGTATATATAAATAAAATTGTCATTTTGTATAATATTAAGGCGGAAAGTACTCGCAATAATCTTGGTTTGTCCGCATATATCCCGGATTTCGCGGTAATTCTGGTATAAAAAGGGCCTATATATTGTTTCACAAACTCCTGTGAAAGTCACAAAAAAATTGATTTCGACGTTCAGGTGATTAGCTCGGACAAACAGACAAACAGAAAGACTGACAGATCGACATTTTTAATAACAACATCAAAATTAACACATCTAAAAAGAAAATAAGAAGAATAGACGAAGTAAAGAAGTACTGTGTAAATAATTAAATAATGTTTTCAAAGGGCCGTGTAGAATTTCAAAATGTTACTGTTAGGTATGTTTTTTGTTTTTAAGTTTTTTTATGTAGTATGATTTTTTGATTTTTTTTAAATTTTATTTAATAATGTGATGTTGAATTCTGCTATTTTTGACTGACTCTATAACCCGCATATGTATATATATATATATATATATATATATATATATATATATATATATATATATATATATATATATATATATATATATATATATATATATATATATATATATATATATATATATCGCAGAAGTAAATAATGTAATATAATTTTATATGGCGGTCGTAAATTAAACCTCGTACACTGGTATGGCGCCTCAGAGCACATATTGACAATCTATGAAGTATCTATTTCAATGCTTATTACTCAATCACGCATACCGCATGTTAGGACGTTCTCACCGTTTGCCGAATTCAAGTGCGTTTTACATTCGAATAAAAAAAAATAGCCTGTTCAATTTTTGTGATTAAAGGGGTGCCTAATAAAATTATTATGAATGATTTGACCCATTTAATAAATTTGATTATACTTTATAATAGCAGTGTAGTTAAAACACAAGTTATTATGTACATATTTAGAATTTGAGCAGGGACAGGTATCACTTCTCTCCTATATTCGATAATTTTACTTATACTTTAGAAGTATTGCGTTGTAAGAGACACTGGTATAGGTACGTACTTAACTATAGAAAAGTTTACATTTATAAGGAATATATTTTTATATATAGAATTTTAAATTCACAAATACATTACACATATATTTTTATAGATTTTAGATTTTTTCGATTATGGCAATTAGAAGTATTCATGGTTTTTATCTCGCATAACGGCGTGTAAGTGGCTTTTCTAAAGGTTTCAGGGATTTTCATAGTTATCACTTAATAAAATGTAATGTCTTGGAAATCGCTACGTAGAATTATCGTTGTCGTTAAATAAATAAAATTATATATCGTCTTTTTAAATATTTAAAAGGCGATGAATGTATTAGCTTATATTATTGTTAGCTCTCTCTTTACTGTTATCTGCTCATAGCGGAGTGGGCATAGAGAACAAGCAAGCTCCGTTTTCCGCCCTGTTGTTACCATTCGTATGGCGGAACTCAACGCCGGAGTTTGTTAGTGGCCTAATCAGAATGGCGAAATAAAAACGTCTTTTTTTCTCGTTATTGCCTCTACTTATATATATTCGAAATTTTATTTTTATTTATATACCTATTATTTTTATTTATTTTTATATATATTTTATTTATATTATAGGTTTTTAGTAATTTAAGTATTAAAATATTGTTATAAAATCATACTTTCTTCATGCATACGTTCCTAAAGCACGGCAACGGCTTCAGAGAACTATAGCAAAATAAGTAAATGTGTTATAAAATAATTTGCCGCGCTCGATTGCATTTCGATTGATTGAGAGCAAATATGTCAATTACCACAGTTATCTATGAAAGCGCTCAGTTTTTTTTTTAACTTCACAATGTATCTCGCATGTGTGGGCAAAATCTAGTGGACTTGGTGTTTAGACACTCCTTTGCTTACCTTTTAAGCATAATTTTTATTTTTGTAACGTAGCGTGTTGGGTGGCGGAACTCAACCCCGCGCTTTGTCTTGCTAGAGGTAATGAAAATTCTTTCCTTTGAGTGGGAATCGAACCCAAAACTGTAGTGTTCACAGTTAGAAGCCATTTGCCACGACGGCTTCAATATCGTTGACGAAACTTCACTGGGCGGGCCATTTGCTCCAGCTATTGCGATAACCCGGTAAAATTGAAACTCCGAAACTTGGTCATCTTCATTGATAAACGTTATCAGCGCTAATAAAATTATACGACTTATGTATCGTTAATTTAAATTTTATGTTTATTATATTTGTTCTGTGATCATTTAAGAAATTACTTATTAAATATTTCAATTATTAAAAAAAAAATTTTATTGACATATTTTTTTAATTTTTTTTTGAGGCATCACGATGAATTGAAATAAGTTTTGATAAAAATATCAATATAAAACTCTTCCGTTTCCGATACCGACTGACATAAACGCACATGCACCCTTGAAATTTTTCATATAAGGCCCTTAGGGAGTATAGGGTAGCTTTATTTACTGATTGCCGGCATTTCCTGAAATTCCAACGGAAACGGAAAACAACGGAATTTTACGTTTTATCGTAACGCAATTGAAATATTCGGGCTACTGTTCATCAATAATAAAATATCTTCATATCTTTGGATGTACAACTATTATTAATATCTTTTTATTATGTCAACTTGATATCATTATTAATCTTCCATATTTACATAAGTCTTACAAATTATATAGCACTATTGAATCTAATTGCTACGGTCAGTATAAAGTGAAAAGTCATTATTATCAGTCCAACGGCTCGCTTATCTTTGTGATTAATTTTGCATACATTACATGGGTATTTTGTCTGTCTGAGCGTACCAGTTACCACTAGTTCCTTGCCCTTGTGAACAAAGTAGATGAAGTTTTATTACACGTACGTACTGTACGTTTGTATGTGGAATTTATTGCTGTTTAATCAGTGTGTTTAGTATTAGCGCTAATCTTGTATACAGTGTATACTTGTTATTATATTCGACGTCTTCAGGATGTGACAGTCTATCTATCTATGTAAAAATCAATAGAAAAAAGATAGACTGTAATTTGAATATGAATTTTTGGTACATTATTTTACACGGGCGGGTATAGGCCCTTACAAGTTATGGAACAATCTCTTGTGATTTTTAAACTATTGTAGTTTATTATTAGCATATATTATAGCATACCAAGATGGTGGGTTTAGTCTAATAGTAAAACATTACCATGAAGGCCGCCATTATAAAATATTTCATATTTGAATTTCAATAATAAACGATTACAAAATTTTAAGTAATTTTGCTAGACCATTTGTCTTTTTTAATTGAAGCATAGGAGGATACTCCTATGCTTCAATTTATTTTAAATTGTAATAATGTAACTTCGACGTATGAGTCAATTACTTAGTTTACGCATCATGGGAGATGACGCAAGGTCAAAAATGTATGCGTTTGAACATGTTCACGTGTCATTTTTACCATATATTTTGTAACAATATAGAATAATAACATAAATAAGGTAGTTTTGTTATTAGTATCCAATAAAAAATCTACCTTTTTTATTTCAGGTAGGTTTTTATTTTGTATAGGTAGGTAGACAGAGTTTTATGCGTACAAATAGATATTTTGTTTCATAAGAATATTTATAATAATTAATTTATTTCTAAATTATCCACCTATCATAGAAGATGTTAAATAAACTTCCATTTTAACGTTCGTAACACGCGCTGTTCATATACAATCAATTACACAGTAATTCCTTTCAGCGTTAGCTTCACTCGTCAGCGGCCACGATTAATGTTCTGCGAGTTTACAGCGTCCCATTATATGGAGAACGTGTCGCACGTATTCTGTACCGTGTCCCATGGGAATAAGAACTTTACGACGCAAACCGACCACTCACTACAAAAATGTCCAAGTAATCAGTCTCTCATGAACCGCTGCGGATGAAACACGCTATATGACAATTTAAAGTGCGGAAAAAAAAGTTACGAAAAATATATATTTTAACTTAAATATACTGATTTTCTTATAGTGTGTTATTCTATTTGAAATATTTTCACGTATCTACTATGAGTATGTGTTTATTGTAACGTGATATTGGCGATGCCTAATTGATGACGATTGGTACGAGTTCGAATTCTTAACGGCTAATTGAATCGACTGATTTGTAACAATAGGGGATATAGGGGTTAAAGCTCAAGTGTGTTTGTTTATCTCAAGTGTAATTATAAAGTGTAAGTGATAAATAATCAAAAATGGCGAACAGGGTGATGGGATATGTTATATGCGGTTACAACTCTGTCGACAATTTAATGGTGAGTCGCTAATTAGGCTAAGCTTAAGCGTTTTCCTGTTGTTGCATTATTTAATTGAAATTGTATTGTGGTCCTGGTGTTGAGACGTCCCCGCGGACTTAACGAAACATTGTATGGAAATTAATGTATACAAATATGTATATTTGTGCATATCGAGCTATATTCTTGTTTAAAAATTAATTTTATTGAGGCCATTGCGATTACGTCTGATTGTGTTTGTGGTTGTTTTTTTACTAAGGAGAATGGTTTTCGTTTCCACACACTCGGTAAGATGAAACGCGGCGTTGAGTTCCGTCACTCAACCGAATTGCTACGGAAAGCGGAGAGGATATGGTGTTCACACTTTGGTTCTCCTTGTATAGGTATATGCTTGCTGTACGCGGTAAACTAATGGAATTATTATTGTAATCTAACTGTAAGCCTCTTATAGTTAGTTTTGGTAGTATACAGGGAATGCTATGAAGAATCACTACGCTTAATACTTTCCGTCATATATATTTTTATATTTTATATAATGGGATTGGAACCCACTACCTCATATACAGTCACACATGTACCAGTACGGCACGATATTTATATAGATACTCTAAATAATAAACTTGTATTACATCGGCAAATAAGAAACCAATAGCTGTCGCTGTCGAGTAAAACATGGGAAATTGTCGCTCCTTGTTATTGTTACAAGTGTTCTTGTTTTTATGATTCCCATAATATGATAGTTACTAGCGTCTGTCACGTGATGGTGTTCAAGTGAAATTTCATAGAAATATAGTTGTTCACATAATGGCATGTGGTTTCAAGTCTTTATGGGAATTGATTGCTTTCCATGAACAGACGTACATGGAGGGTATACAAAAAAACCTTATTATGAGAGGCAATTATCAATGTAAAGAAACCTAAAACTTGACTTTTTAAATGATCTCAGAAAACGATTTAACCGATTCAAATGCAATTTTCGCCGTTATATCACGGTAAATTTAAGTAATTGAAGTACAATTTGTATAGAAGTTTTATTGTATTGGCTGAAATTTTAAATTTAATTTTCCACGTAGACAGAGTCGCGGGCGCATCTAGTAGTTAAATATATTTATGTGTTTACTAAGTAATGTATAGTTTTTGTCATTTAATTTTTGTATCGGCCGAATATTTTTGAAAGATAAAGGTTAAGTAGATTTAATTTCAACTACTAATATAAATTTCTTCTAGATTTCATATTTAAATTAAAAAAGCTTGGCCTTTAAAAATTCCAAGGAAAATATGAACTATGAGGTTATAGTGTTACGACACAAATATTAAAACAGAATGGAAAAATGCATGTTATTAAAATATAAAATAGGCATGAATATTTGTTTATTAAAATATTTTCAGGGAAATGAAAGCAAATAAAAGTTGTAATGATCATTATGATGACACGTGACGCTTTCTAAGCGCCCTAAGTAACTCTAATCTCAGATACAGTGTGTTCGGAACCACCATTCACTCGATAAATAAATAAATAAATAAATTGTCCAAAACTAAAATTACTTAGCGTTAGTTCTTGAGATAACGTCTTCAACAAACAAACTCCACCTTTATTATATTTAGTATGGATAAAAATAAATTGATGCTTTTTCCGCATACAGAGGATTAAGTAGAAGGAACCTGTTGTTCCCGTTTTCCGCCCAATCGTCGATGCGACATTGCGTTTGTTTTGCTACCAGTGAGAGTTGAACCTACAACGGTCGCGGTTACTACAGTAAGACACTATGCCGCTGCGCCGCGATGGCGGTCGTAAATTATAGAATATTATATCCCTTTCTTACGTAAATTCTTTTTTGAGTGATTGATTACCTGTAGATAGAACATATTTATATATTATCTTTATCTGTGGATACAGTGTAATATAAATAATTTACTTGACGTTATCAACAACACTTCTCATAATAGGCTAGGCTTATAGCCCATTTTATATGTTTTGTGTTTAAAACATATTCAAATTATATAATAAAATTACATACAAGTATATAATTTACGTTACATTTATTTTTTTTTTAAATTCGAAATTTTCATACAATCTTCGTAATGATTACGTCAAAGTGTTAAAGCTTTAAAAATATCAAAGGAAAAAATATGATCCTAGGCATCGGAATTTTAAACGATCCCAGGCCGTTTGATCGTGGTTCATGAATCGTGAAATATACTACAGTACTACACTACCCGGTAGTGCTCCTGAAATAATCCACATGAATGACTTCTATTTATATACGTAATGCATTACATTCGGCTTGTTGTACACATTATTGACGGCTTTTTAAATATGCGATAGAAGTATTCATGTACGGTTTCACACCACTAGGCAGTGGGTGTGGGTGGGTATTTGGAGTTTTTTTATCTATTACATTTGGGTACACTTTGATGAAGACTTCTCGTAGACATTCTTATAAGAAATGATAATATTTTTAGGTTGTTATTAGTTTATGCCGATAGCTAGCGAGCGGTTATGTATGGTTTTTTTAAAAGCATATATTTCAGTAATTTTTTTTTAATCTTTTAATTTTAATGATTTTTTAAAGCGTTAATGAATGATAATACCGCTGCGTTCAAATATTTATGTTTTCTTTAAGTATTTTTTTCTTTTTTTCTCATATCAATTTTATCAAATCCACATCGCCATTTTGTAACTTAAAAAAATATACTTTATTATTTTTATCATATTTATCATAGTTTAGCTCATAAAATTTTCTGGTTCCTTGTGTTATTGCCAGAGCGAGGAAATCAAAATAATTAATTCCCTCAAATGAGAATCGAACCTTCAAGTGTCGCCTTTATAGTAAAACGCTATGCCGCTGCGCCGCAACGATCTCCCAACAAAAATATACCTAATTCTCTTTTTAATATATTTACATTTTAACTTAAGTGGTGATACAATAGAGTAGGTCAAGACATTTTCATTACACTTTTGTAGGACGCGAAAGCTATAATCTTCTATTGTGTGTGGCTTACGATACTTCCTGATGGCGAGAAACAACAGTCGTTAAATGTAATTCTTTAACTGAACTAATCGCGTCGATTTATATAGTTATGGAAAACTGACCTTACACAAACATTGTTAAATGTGTTTTAATCTCAATTATATCAAAGTTCTAATTAGTCATTAACTTATATAAAATTTTAAAGTTATGATTTTTTTTATTATTTAAAAAAAAATATTGCACTCATTTTAAATTTAAACATTTCGCGATAAATAATAAAGGAATATCTAGACACATCGTTTGGAAATCTATGTCTTCATTATCTCGCTCTTATCGCATAGATGAGTATCATCCGATATGATTGTCCAATAGATACATGACTGTCAAACAAAGTGTCAAAAACCGCGTAAATATATTTAGTGCTTATTGGAGAAGAGAATTTGTAATTTATCACTTTGACTTCTTCTTCTTCTTCCTGGCATTAGTCCCGGCTTTTTGCCAGGGTCTGCCTTCCGACTAAGACCAATCGGTCCATATGAGTGGCGAAGTGGTTTTTTGTGGAGCGATTGCCATCTGACCTCCAAACCCATTACTGGGAGAAACCAGGAAGGAAAGGGAATAAGAGGCAGAAAGACTTGGAATATAGGGGAGGGACACCACTTACATGGATTGGATCGGGTTATGAAAGTGGTGGCTCGAGGTCCCGGGGTCGCGTACCCGTATGCCGGAAACCAAATATCGGACAGATAATTGGCTAGACACCCTCTGAGATGAATTTATCACTTTGACTGTTAATTGTAATATGTAAAACCTCTATATATATATATATATATATATATATATATATATATATATATATATATATATATATATATATATATTTGTATTTGTCTTTATATGATTTTTTTAAATAAACTTTTTAATTCTTGAGCGATTCCAATTATTGTTAACTAAAAAAAACCAAAACTAAAAATTGTCGTATATATTATACCTACATATATGTATATACTGCGTATAGCAAGGTAGAGGGAACCTAGTGGAAAAATTGACGAGTGGCGAAAGTCAACGTCGTCTTGTCCTGTCACAGCGGGGATTAAAATTTAAACCAATTTTTTAGTGGGAATCGAAGCCGTAACAATCGCGTTTTCATTCAAACGCTGCCTTATTGCGCTATTATATAGATGTTTTTCCTCTTCGTATATTGGTACATGAGCTTTAAAAGTTCTTTTAGCTTTAGTCAATTAGGTACGTCTAGTCTACGATAAGATATGGTGTTCTTTAAACTTTCACTTCCTTTTGTGATAATACATTTGAACTTTGCTATGACAATTCAACCTTAGTTGAAGCTTTAGATAATAAAAAAATGTAGGTACATTTTTCAAGTCGTCAATAATTCCTTTATGTGGTTTCAATTTATGTCGTATGTGGCCATAGACAAAATGAAATACCATTAAGTGTAATATTTTTTATAACATAATTATAGCTTAAGCTCTTTATTATGTAAAATATTCTTTATTTATATCACATCATCATATTGTATTATGTGTCTATTGTCATTAAAGTACTTCCGCTTAGGTTTCCAGCTATTATCAATCTCGTTGTATGCGCTGGTATATATGATGAATGTTCTAAAGAAAAGCGTTTATTTTATAATATATTTCTTTTTTTAATGAATACGCTAATAATTTATTGTTACATTGAAATTTGTTTTCTTCTTAAATAAAGTGTTCCATGTAAGCTATAGTATAGTATTAGCTTGAAATTTAGTTCTAATTTTCACAATGTAAAGCTTACCTTATTAAGCTTTACTTAAACCGAAACTTTTTTTTTGTGTATGGGAATAAGCAACTTAACAATGTATGTGTTGTCTATTGGCCGATTGTTTTAAAGACATCATATGTTGCATATAGAAACAAGTGAACGTCAACGCCGCATTAATAAGAAGAAAAAAAAAAGAAAGAAAAAGATTAAAGTTACATAAATATAAAGATATAAGTATAAGTCGAATCCACAACCGTCGCGTATACTTACAGTCAGCCACTGCACCACCGCGCTACAGACACAATTTAATCTCTTCTATAAAAATCTCCAGTTACAATAATACCCGTGTCGCTTAAGGGGGCTTTGCCCTCGGCGCGTGCACTGCAGTCTAGTCTCTGTACGTTTCGAAACTTGGTCGGAACGTTTTTTGTCTCAAATAGCAATTTGATATTTTAGCGTGTCATAATTTGTGATCGATATCGTCCGAGTATAACGTAATTACTATAATTTATCGCGTTAAAAGCGATTTTGACGTGTATGTTTTTTTTTCCATTTTGTAAGTGTTCATGTACTGTTAACAAGCAACGTGTTAAGATCTTGGGTTGTGATTTGTCAGTTGCCATGCTTTTACAGATTTATGGCGTGCCATGGGTACTTATGGGGTAAATGTGATTGTTAAATGAGATTAAATGTTTCATATAATTTTGCGTTTTAATTTTTATATTTTTTGTTATTAATTTATAATTGTACTCTTATCCATTTTATCTATAGCTCGTATTCTCAATTAGCTTACTGTTCCTTTAAATTCCTCGAAGCGTGAAATTCATTACAACTTACTAGGAAGTAGTTAATGAAACGTCTCTCAGACGAACTTCCTTGAACCTTTTTTGTGAACATAAAAAGTTATAATACCTAAAAGGAACTTACGTTTTATCATTATATGTTTCAAAGAAACTAAATGTTAAATTCTCCTACATTACACTGTCTACATACATAATTCAACACTGAACTATTCAGTTTCAAATTGAGATTTAAATAACAAAAGTATTTTACAATATAAGCTAACCTAACAACTTAAAAAAAAACCTTTCAAAAAATATATGATTTTTTGAAATTAAATCAACCCAAGACCTTTTACTTAGAAGCCAGTATCGCCGCCAAACAATATCTACTTCAATTCGAGATTTAAATAACAAAAGTATTTTACAATATAAGCTAACCTAACAACTTAAAAAAAAAACTTTTCAAAAAATATATGATTTTTTTAAATGAAATCAACCCAAGACCTTTTACTTAGAAGCCAGTATCGCCGCCAAACAATATCTACTTCAATTCGAGATTTAAATAACAAAAGTATTTTACAATATAAGCTAACCTAACAACTTAAAAAAAACCTTTCAAAAATATATGATTTTTTTTAAATGAAATCAACCCAAGACTTTTACTTAGAAGCCAGTATCGCCGCCAAACAATATCTACTTCAATTCGAGATTTAAATAACAAAAGTATTTTACAATATAAGCTAACCTAACAACTTAAAAAAAAACCTTTCAAAAAATATATGATTTTTTTAAATGAAATCAACCCAAGACCTTTTACTTAGAAGCCAGTATCGCCGCCAAACAATATCTACTTCAATTCGAGATTTAAATAACAAAAGTATTTTACAATATAAGCTAACCTAACAACTTAAAAAAAAACCTTTCAAAAAATATATGATTTTTTGAAATTAAATCAACCCAAGACTTTACTTAGAAGCCAGTATCGCCGCCAAACAATATCTACTTCAATTCGAGATTTAAATAACAAAAGTATTTTACAATATAAGCTAACCTAACAACTTAAAAAAAACCTTTCAAAAAATATATGATTTTTTTAAATGAAATCAACCCAAGACCTTTTACTTAGAAGCCAGTATCGCCGCCAAACAATATCTACTTCAATTCGAGATTTAAATAACAAAAGTATTTTACAATATAAGCTAACCTAACAACTTAAAAAAAACCTTTCAAAAAATATATGATTTTTTTAAATGAAATCAACCCAAGACCTTTTACTTAGAAGCCAGTATCGCCGCCAAACAATATCTACTTCAATTCGAGATTTAAATAACAAAAGTATTTTACAATATAAGCTAACCTAACAACTTAAAAAAAAACCTTTCAAAAAATATATGATTTTTTTAAATGAAATCAACCCAAGACCTTATACTTAGAAGCCAGTATCGCCGCCAAACTAATAAGCCATTCAAACAATATCTTCATCAATTGTGTCCAAAGTGAATTAATCTAACGCCGCGCTGTCACGTGTGTCAAGGGTAACGCTGTATGAAATAATTGGTTTTTAGTGTCCGCTTGTTATGGCTTGTTGTGGGGGACGGGGGACGCGTACAGAAGCGGGAGGACGTCCTGCCGTGGACGCTCATTGTTTTCAATGCTTATGTAATATCCGGATTGGTTGACCTTCGAATATAACGGACTAGTTATGGTCAGTAGTGACGATGCTTTTGCGGATTTTGTTCAATCATCATGGGTTCAGGATTGGCAATTTTAATCTATCGTTTTAATTGTACTTTCGTTTGTGTTATACTACAATAATACAATTATTTTTAATTTCTAACTTTTTCTTATTAATATCATTATTTTATTTACTGTAGTTAGATTAGCATTTTGATGGAAATGCATAGTCATATAAATGTTACTCAGCTATACTTTTATCAGGAGAGCTGACCCAGATAGTGTGATTTAGGCATCGAACATACAACCACCAGCATCCCATTCATCACTAACCTGAACACCAGTCGCTAATTAAAGCTTCGCCCACATTTATGCTACCACTATAATGGATCTAAATGAATTACTCAAGATCGAAATCATATTTGATTAGCGCCCACGTGACCTTTGATTCGTCTCGATTTATCAACCGCGCTCATCCAGGTCATAGAGTCCAGATCGGTGTCGTCGAACTCTTGCAAATGAATTGGGACACGAAATGAAATGGACCGAAATATGTATATATGTATATATGTATATGTGTATATATATATATATATATATATATATATATATATATATATATATATATATATATATATATATATATATATATATATACATATATATATATATATATATATATATATATATATATATATATATATATATATATATATATATATATATATATATATATATATATATATATATGTAGTATATGTTTGAAACTGTTACTAGGATCGAAGTGATAATTTATATGTTGGCTTCATAGGTAAGGTATGTCTAGTTTGTTATAGATAAGCGTTAATTATAGATATAAAAATATCAGTTTACTTTAAATAGTGTCAAATTGTATATTTTATTCACGCATTGCCAGTGTTTTGGTTTGTAGACAAAATAATATAAGATAGAGAGTCTTGAGTCTTTTCACATTTTGCTAGGGCATTGTGGTTCAGAATGTAAGAGATTCAAACATATAAACACATGTGCATGTTGGCACGCTCCAACTGTTAAAATGGCATTAATCAAAATCCAATCCATAAAACAATCACAATCAACATAGTAATTAAAAATCTAAAACCGTAGGCCGCTTTGTTTTAAGATTCATTAAATTCTACTTTTATATTTATCCGGACGGACTTCCTTCCTCTACGCTTCCATTGTTATGTAAACACTCAGTCATACAGGATATTGGTTTCGTAAAAGTACCTAACAGTGTTTAGTATGCGAAAATACTCTGAAATTACTATGACTGGACACATAATATAACAATTAAATGGGTTAGAGCAGTCTTTTAATGATTAATTGGCATAAAATTTGTATACTGAAATTTCTTATTTAAATGTCAATTAAATATAGATAGACCGTTGACGTCTTAGAGTGCGTAAATTGCGTATGTGTGTATGCGTATTTCAACATGTACCTACCACAAAATATCACATGTGGTATTTTTTTTTACAGTATTTTTTGGGGATAAACAACAGTACGGCTAATGCTCTAATTTGTGTCACGTCTGATTTACCACAAAAATGTTTTTATTTTGCAACGAACATTTACATTTCTTTGATGTGTAAAAGATTTTAAATCTTTCACGCAAAAACACAATAACATTATGAGCTTGTGAATCTTTTGGTGCTAGGAGGTACATTTCTTTGGTAGATGGTACGTATTCATCTCAGGAACTACTTATATTAATCTATATAGTCTTATTATTTACATTATGTATTACACATCGCGTCGGTAGTTTCATTGTAACCAACTATATCTGCGGCCTGTTACCTCGGTCACTTACAATGTGTCATGGGTCGCACACAACTCTAGTTATTTTCATTTGAGACGAGGGCGAAAAGGAGGAAAGCGGAGAACGGAGTGTCTCAACACTAGGTTCCTACGGTTCCCTCTGCCTACCCTCCCATGTGCGGGATACAGTGTGAAGATTTTATTATTTTTGTTACGAGAGCGAAGTCACAGTTAAAGCTGGTATCATGTAAAACTGTGAAAGCTTTTCGGGATTATTTATCTCGTATTTATTTTTTGATGTTTGTGTTTGGTTGTTTATGCATACGATGTCGTTTTAATGCAGGACATAAACACTATAAATAATTGAACAATAATAATTTTAAATGTTTCTTGCGTTATTTAGACACGTTTTAGTCGAAAATATCTTTCAAATTGCCTTAATTTTTACTATTTCAACTAAACGTATATGTCATTACAATGTTACGTACTATCACGTTATCTAGTACTGTAGAAATACTTGTACATGTACATATAATTATGTCTAAATGCGTTGGAATGCGTGTGTCAATGGGCGCCGTCTGCCGCTGATTCACCGACGCCCTTATGTTCAATTGAACGCTCTCAATGAACGTTTTAGTGTCGTACTCGGCAACGACTACCGTCTAGTGACGTGCTAGTTGGCTCTGGAATGGAAATATATTAATTTTCATCGTTCTAACAGTGGGTGTGATGTGTGACGTCACTAGCGTTGAGTCAGTTGCCCTAAAATGACGTTAGCACGTAAAGTAAATTGTTGTGTTCGTTATAGACTTATATTTTTTAATCATTATTATTTTAATGCGGATGGATTATCAGGCGATTTTTCTATGAGCTAGCCGAGACAGTTACTTTTTTCGCCCATGTCTGGTATTTTTATTGTATAGGCGTGGATCTACTAACTCTAGTGTTTTGTACCTATTTAATATACAAGAAAAACGTATCGAATAATGATATATCTTCAATAACATCTACATGAATAACACCTTGAATATATAATCCACAATACGTGGAATCCACAAACTCTTTTCTTTGTTTCATTATCAAGCGAAAGTAAAGTAAGTAAGCGAATCATTGGTTATCTCCGCACAAGGAATCCTAGTGAGATATCCAAGGATATTCTTACTCAAAATTTGTTATGTAAATTTTATAAATGTGTATTGTAATAATGTGCTGATATTGTTAATAAATTATAATAAATTTTATTGTAATTGAATTATAAATAAATATATAAATATATATATATATATATATATATATATATATATATATATATATATATATATATATATATATATATATATATATATATATATATATATATATATATATATATATATATATCTGGCCTCATTGGCTAAGTAATGATTAACATACTTTTTACTTACATCATTGAACCTCGGAACTAATTTAATGCGGACCAAAAAGCTTAGATTTTTGTTTCAAGTAAGTGAGTCAGGATAATAGTGCAATAGGGAGGTGTTCAATTATTCACTGAATGTTAATAAATTAACACTCCTAAAAAAATCATCCTGCCGTACGTTTCTACTACTACTACTTCTAAGTCCACTGCTGGACATGGGCCTCAGCCAAGGATTTCCACGAATATCGCTCCTGCGCTGCCCGGCATCCAGTAGCTCCCGGCCCCCTTTAACCTAATCGAGCATACTCTTGGGACCTGCGCACTGAGCGGTTCTCGTCGGAGTCGGTTCTCGTCCACTGCCGTCTCAGCTGAGTAATTCTTCAAACAATGTCGGCGGCTTTTTTTCCTTCTACAATTGTCCGTATTTGATTCTAATGTATTAATAGGACACTATGGTATCTAGAAGTAATTTAATGGTTTGTAGTAAGTTAATAAATAAAAACAACAACTTAAGCTAGAAGTATATGAATAAACAATAAAAAAAATATTTAATGGTTGAATTGACTCGTATCGAAGCGTAAAACTAATGATAAATAAGGTAGAATATAATCTAATAATTCTAGTAAAACCTTCTCTTGAAACTCTAGTTCAGTTATTTGAGCCAAATTTCTAATGCGTAAATCAATTTAATTGTGTATTTCGATAATATTTTATGGTTGCGCTTGACATTATATTTCATATATTGAATGTTTAACCATTTTACTTTAAAACTTTGATCGGTGATTTTTCTGTTTTTATATTTGTTTCAAGTCGTATTGTAGAAAAAATTCTGTTCTTATTTTCATAATAACAAAAGGCTATTTTCTTTTCACAACTTTAATAACTTCAACCCAGTCATCAGGAATACATATACTTTTGACAGTTTCATTTTCTTCCGAATGCTTTATTGCCGGTGGCGCACAGTAGAACTGCAAATTATGAGCTGGACTTGCCCTGTTATCTTGAAATTTTAAGCTATTTTATGGCAAGTTGCCAAGAAAAAAATATTATTTCTGTATGTATATATTTATCGATAGAACTTGCTTTGTAGACTATTTTCACTTTTTTCACTTATTCAAGTTTTCGTGATGAGATCCTCTAATCAGAAAGACTGCCGATAAAAAGTTTTTCACACAATACTATTTACTATAGCGATCCCTTCCTTTCATTTCCACGATGCCTTTGTGTCATGATTGTAAAGTTTGTGGACATTTTTGTAAATTTTTCAGTTGAGGTGAACTACTGCACTGAATCCACTGTTCACCAGGCTTACTGGCTAAATAGGATTCGGTATATTCCAGAGAAATTACATCATCGTCGTCGCCTATATCTGAAAGATCATCGTCATTCTTAGTTTTCTTACCCTTCCCCTTTCGTTTACCTTTGCCCATGCCTCGTTTTACCTTTTTGTTTTTTGGGCAAGAGTACAGTGGGTGAGTTACAAGTAGATTAATTAAGGGCGTCCTAAAGCCCTTCTATTTTTTTTTAGAAATACAGTTTTCACTTCTTGCATCACTAACTTTTTCCGTGCAAATTGTCATATGGTTTTTCATTTCTAAAGTGGCAATGTCAACTTCATCAAAATTCAGATATTAATTCCCGTTAAATCTTGGATCCAGTAGTTTGCAATTATTAGAACGGGATGTCCCTTGACGTATGCAAATATTCGATTCATTAATTCATGCAACTATGTTTTCCTGGTTTTCATTATTTCGTCTCCAGTTTGCAGCTTTCAATAGTGATATCGGACAAATTGCAAGGTTATCCATGTGACAGATCAAGTGTAGCTTTAAAATAATCTTGTATATATATTTAGTATCTCAATAAGGATTCTTTATAATTTCCCAGTCCGAAGGCAAAAGAATATCAATACTGCTATCATCGACTACTCGAGCACCTAGTATAAGTTTAAATTGCGTTTTGGTCCAACAATAAAATTACCAGTCAGACTTGGTCTTGATTGAGCATGTTTTAGGATTTTTAGGATAGCATACGGAGGATTAGTCCATATATCACAAGTCCCACTGATTTGTTCACATTTAGTATTGTACTTTTTAAAGAGATTTTTCAGTTCTGAGATATTTCATAAAGATGTGGCCATTTTGATTTTGATGATTTTAAAGTGTGCGCGATGTCCATAGTGGTTACTGAGTTTTGTGGATCATATCGCTTTTTATATATATAACAATTTAGCTTCAGAAAGTGAAGATTCTGCTTATTAATAAATATATAAAATACATAAATATACCTAATATATACGCTATATAAAATACATATGTATACATACTCCTACTTATGTAGATATTAGTATTCTTTATTGTATAAAAAGACTATGTTGAAGTACAAATATACAGAAATATTTGAATTTTAACAAAGGCGACATATTTTTAGCTGACATTTTTGTTAAAATCGTGTAAACTGTTTTAATCCACCCTAATTTTGTAGATTGACAGTTTCAACTAAAGCTTCAGTCTTCATTACGAAATATAAGTGTTTAAATGCATTTTAAAATGCAGCTAGGCTCTGGTTCTAGCAAATTCTTACAAAGACAATCATTACCATACACATTATATGTACGAGTATATATAGTATATTTATCTTGATATGTAAGATCGTCGGACTGATTGAACAATGTAGAATGTTCCCACGTCCAATTCTCGTGTAATTGGTGAAGGAGAGGCCTCGTCGTCTGCAATTTGTCTCGATTGTTTCTACTGTTGCATTAACGTATCACATCCTGGGCGTTGTTACTTCAAGCTATTTCCAGATGTATTTTATGTATTATTTAGTTAATTAATTAATCTATTTAGTGAAATAATTAATGTTTATAAATAATTTCTAATATATATCTATATACGAGTATATCTGTAATTAAGGCATAGTGTAGTGATGGAAGCAAATTCTTATTGTTTTTTTTTTTCAATTTAGAGAATAGAAGAGAGATTTCAGTAACGATAGTACTGTTTTACTGTTTACAGGGGTACTGTTTACCCCTTTTCGCTAGAATTACTTTTTCGTGTTCAGTAGCGGAGTTCAGCTCCGCGCTTTGTCTTGTCTGAGCGGAGAAATTAAAGGAAAATTCTATCCCTGAAAGTCCAGAAACAAACAAGAGATAATAATAAATATTTGTACCCTTTTGCCACCTTAACCTTAATTTGTATTTAACAATACATAAGACACTCTTGGAAATAAACTAGGCAAAACCATTTTTTTATTTTAGTGGGTCTTGCAACTCTTACACGCCTCACGTTCTTTAATTAAACCAGAGAAATGAAATTACTTTTGTCTATACAATATATACTAATATTATAAATGCGTAAGTTTGTGAGTGAGTCTGTGACTATTTGTTACCAATATCACATAGACTACCTAGCTACCTGCTAGGCATTTATCCCACGGATACAGGATAAACGTGATATATTTATCTTAGTAATATATATATATATATATATATATATATATATATATATATATATATATATATATATATATATATATATATATATATATATATATATATATATATATTCTAAAGTAATAAATGTGAGAGTTTGTTCCGATTGCACTCAAAAACAACTAAACTGTTTCACATGAAATTTTGCAGTAAACAGCTTTAAAACACTTTACTATTAAATAAATATGTAACTTTGTATTTTAAGCGGGCAAAGCCGCGGGCGAGTCGGTACTAGTATATAAAAATCACCGTTACATTATTAATATTTTTAATACCCTAATAATATATTCTCATTTGTATATGCATAAAAAAAAGGAATGTTTGTACGTATATTTAAATGTAATCTTAGTCTGCTCGAAATGTGGTTTCCATTTCGCTCAATTACCGCCAATGCTTCTCGTATGTTGGAAAGTACGATTGACATGTGAGAAGAAAATGTCTTAGAAATTGGAAATCTCAGATGACAGTTACTTGTAGTCGATCGTATTGTTTATCTGTTTGCGCTATATACATTAATATCTAGATTGATTCTAGTTCTAGATTTCGAGTGGAACATTCTAATTTATTTAACTTTTCATATAATTTTCAATAAACATGTTATAGTGATACTTTTTTTGGCTTCTGTGTTGTTCAAATTGCTGTCCTTTTTCTCGGCTTCACGCTGTGTATATCACGTTGTGATCTACTCAGTCTTCGCCAGAATTTAAGACATTGCGTGCTAAGTGGTGGAACTCAACGCCGCACATTGAATTAATCGCCTCTTTTATTTATTGTTGGCATTTCTGTTTATGATATATTAATTATATTTTATACATATAATATTTTATATATATTTTTATAACTAATAATTTCATAAATTTATTTTTTAGTTTGGTTTTTTAGTCAAAGGTCATAGTGTTGGCAGTTCCGTTATATTCTCACCGCCTATTTTAGTTCTATTGCGGATATTTAAAATAAAAAAAATATTTTAATAAAATCCATAGATCTTGACATCGATTAAGCAATTACTTATGACAATTTATATCCATGGGAAGTAATCAAATAGGTGTAGCTCATCTAAAATGGTAGCCATTAGGTGCTGCTATTAAGTGTATTACGGAGCTAGAGTGGTCTAATTACATAGTTCTCGTGCAGGAAGCAGTTGTCTACGCGGATGCTGCGGATAATTAGATACACCATAACGTATACTGTTTATACACAAAGTTGTTAACTGTTTAGTGACGTGGAGTGTAGGTAAGGGGTTCGATTCGGGTGTTCAATTTGAGTTGTTCTTGTCTTTTATAAAAAAATATGTTAGTAAAATTGCACATAGTAGAACTATATCAGTGATTTATTGTTAAAATTTAATAATATACTTTTTGCTTCACTTTGCAATAAAAGTTTATATAGTTTATGCAAATAAAGTTTTATGCAAATTGTTAGCTAAGTCTGAGGTTTAGTTCTCATTATCTAGTTTAGAATACCAATTTCAGATACCAATTGATTTGTTTTTTTTTTATAATTAAAGTGGGTAATCATGCCCTGGTTTTTAAATCATTAGAATGTGATTTTATTAATTTTATTGTATGGAAATTACAAATTTGAATAAATTAAATCACCTTTAACAACTTTAAAGTTCTATCAAACAAAAATTTAATTTGCTGTAGTTTCATGTATCTTGTGATGACAAAAAATATTATTATGTATATGGATATTGTCTTTATATGTTGCGGAATATGGAGAAACCGGAGTGTCTTGCCTCCAAGTGGGCACTGACATAGTATATTCATTATTTTTAGTAGATAAGAATAATAAAATATGTAATTTCAATGTAAGGTAAAGTAAAGTCATGCTCAGAGCAACCATTTAGAATAAGTATGCACAATTTAAATAAAAATAATAATGAGGAAAAGGATGAGTCTAGACTGAATGTCTGTAGTATATACTAAATTTATATAAATGAGAATTAGTAAGTTTACCTCTATGCAGTCGGTTGGTAACTTTTTGTATAGAGAGCAGGCTTAAACTTGAAACAAAAAACCTTCAATCAGTCGTCTCTTATAGCGCTCCCTACGGCTTTACTTATTCCAGAAATATAAACAAAATATAATGCATTTCACGGTCTTTGAGTGACATCCCAAACGGGGTGGTCGTCGAAACCATGCGTCGTTCTAGTCTAAACTAACTGAAAATTATTTATTTTAAACCTTATGTGAAAAAGCATAAAGTTTAAGTTACAATAATATTTTTTCTATACTCCATACATATACCTATCATTACGTGCATACTGAGTTCACATATGGTGTAATTATAGTGATGTTCTAGTGTGTATTCGATTCGGTATTTTTAACTTAATATCATAATTAAAATTAGTCAATATATTTTGGTTGTTTTAAGAGTGTTATAAAATTTGTATTAAATCACTCCTTTCTCCGTTTTTCTAACATGGAAATATTAAGTGCTACAGTCGTATTATATAGTGTTGCTAGGCCTATTAACATAAAGGATAACAGTTGCGTAGAGTACTAGTAGTACTAGTAGTTGTAGTAGTGGATTCCTATTTGTTTTTGCTTTAAGTAAATTAGTTAACTTCTACATTAATATATATATATATATATATATATATATATATATATATATATATATATATATATATATATATATATATATATATATATATATATATATATATATATATATATAATAAGTGTATAATAATACCTTTGTTTGCATACATTCAAATATCCTCTATATTGATTTTAAACCTATAACCGTCGCCTACAATGTGGCACATCAAAATAATTTATAAATATATTATGTGCATCAGGAACCCAGACCTGGCTATCTGTTACCGTATGGGCGTCATAAATATCATTGATCGCGCAATGATTTAGGCGGTTGCCATAAACATTTAAAACATTTTTATGTGATTTTTAATTTTATGACGCAATTTGCTATTTTCCATGTTTATAATTACCTATAATAATATTACCTATACCTTTATTACCTGTATACAATTGAAATCATAAAAAAACCCATCCCATTTTATAATAATCCGCGAATATACGTCATCCTCAAAAGGGCGGTTGGGGCACCGGTGCGCGTACACAGCGAACTTTAAACTTAGTTCACATCGTGTAGTGGCAGAGTGTAGTAGTGTTATACTATAGCAGTATAGTCATAGCTAGTGATGTTGTGCGGCTCGAGCATGCCCGGCGCGGTGGCGGCTATGGATCGCGCGTACATGTCGCTGCGCGTGCGCAGGCCTCAACCGAAAACTACGGTGGGATTAGATTAAATAAACTTTTAGATTTAGAGAAAGTAGAAAAAGCAAATGTTGGGACCGATCAAGCATTGAACCCATTACCACCTAGTATACACTCCGTGTCAGACACGTTCTAAATACACTATTTATAGTGTGCTTTGTGCTTATATATATATACATAAATAATTTTAATTAGCTATCTTGAAATTAAAAAAAAATGTATATATTTAATTTACGTGTCTTATATTAAAAAGATTATCGTTTAGGTCAAGTAATTATATTTTTTCTACAATAAGCAATAAATGTTAATACATAAGCTATTCAAGTATGCATGGATTAAGGAAAAAAAGTAGGCATAAAAAATAGGTATAGCATGATATTGAATTTTAGTTCTAATTACATACACTATGCCGTCGGCGGTTGTATATAATGTGGTTGAAAACAATTGGGTATAGTTATGACTAATGTCTATGGCCGCTACATCAATTCTTTTATAATTTATAATTTTAGATGGATTTTATTTCTCTTTTACTCTTATAATGGTGTTATTATGGTAGAATGGAACAACATAAGACAACACAAGAACAGCTAAGCATTAAATTATTATGACCTCATTTGATAAAAACTATTATATACCTTCTAGTGTTCTAGTTGACTTCTAGGAACAATATATATATATATATATATATATATATATATATATATATATATATATATATATATATATATATATATATATATATATATATATATATATATATAAATAAAAAGCATAGCTCTCAGTGACTTCAGCTTCTAATTTATAAATTATTTTTGTTATGGACAGTCTATGTATAGAGGAAGGCTATATATAGGTGGATTTCGTTACGTTAATTATTTATTTTTTTTAATTTAAATTTTTATATTTTCTTTAAGTATTTTTTCTATCCTTAGTGTGGAGTAACACATTAAAAATCATAAAATAATAATAATTACTATAAAATATTCTTTAAATATATTGTTTATATATTTATATGTTATTATTATATTTTATGCTTTATCTTATATATAATAAGATTAAGCATATTTTTATATGACTTTAAATAAGAGTGATAAAAAAAATCTTGAGGCCATCGGTGCATAGTGTGTAAGCGACTTGGGGAAATATTTTCATTTTCTGTTCTGGCAAAGCAGATATTACACAGAACGTAGTGTCTTGACACTAACCTCTCCCTTCAAACCCTGATATAAACGAGATTTAAGAGGAGGAGGATGAGAGAGGAGGACGAGAGGAGAGGAGAGGACGAGAGGATTTAAGCTGTAGTTTTATATGTTGACAGTACATATCTAACAATGCCTAATCTAATTTAGTTCGTCCTTATCATCCAAGAATGTGAATCTTTATATATGTAGATGTCAAGTAAATTATGAACTAATCGGCAAAACTTATTAAAAATCCTCGATGTAATTTGAATGACCTTTCCTTGACATTGGCTAAAATGTTAAGGTGTTATCAGCGTCTTATGCTTACATCTCACACACTTACATCAGTCTTGTCTATTTATAACAGTAAAGTAAATAAGTGCCATAACTATTTATTATAAAATATAATAAATTAATTCTCAATTTTGAAAAAATCACATTTAAATATAGTTTATAGGTCCGTAATAGAAAAAATGTTCTTAAATTAAAAAAAAATTATAGTATTTTAAAATCTAAAAAAAACAACAAAATCTGTAGAAATATTATATTTTAATAAATCTTTTGTTGTATTCTTTACGTAAGTATCTCGTAATTTTTTCCTGGTACTATATATAAATAGAACGTATATTTAGAGGACGGTTTGAAATTGTAATCTGTTAATGCGCATTGGTGGTTACTGTCAGTTACGTAAAAATAAAATTATATAATAATATATCTTAGATATTTTATTTTAAACTTGTTGGGTTGTTATTGTACTTAGTAATCTTTTTTTCTTATCCATTGGTATATCTATATGTTATATATACTGGGATTGGATTGGAAAATTGGAATCTAAAATAGTATCTTACTGATTTCAATTTCAATTTTTTATTAACTTCATGCTGTATACCGCATATAGACTGATGAAAATAGTGTCAAAACGCTTTCGCCCAAATTTGAAAATACTGCCTATTAAGTGGATAAACTCAATGCTCAAAGCATTGAGTCTTGTCATAATGGGAAAATGCCATAATAATTCCGAGCGGGAACCGAACCTAGCACCATCGCGTTTACAGTCAGACAAAAAATATTATGTATAATATATATATATATATTTCTACCTCGAGTTACACTTCTAGGCTAGTATCGTACGGCTATTAAACGTATAAGGAGTGAACATTGCTAAAGGAAAACAAAGTTCTCACATTACGAATGCAGTATTGAAGTAAAACATAAGATTTTGTATTTAACGGTTAATTCCATCAGGTGGTACCACACCTGCCCGTCACGGCAGGTGGTCACCCCACCCCACCAACTGCGAACTTGGGGATTTAGTAAGGCTCTGTATTGTACTTGGTGTATGAACCGAATTATTATCAACGTAAATATACGTAAATGTATGTACGTTTGTGATACGATAGTGAGCTAGGCTCTTGATTTCGGTGTCATTTTCATTATATAGGGACAAAATAAGATAAAATATGTGGATTCTTGAAAATTATCTAAAGTATCATATCATATATATATATTATATTATAATCTAATATAAAGTCTAAAATCTAATATAATATAAAATATAAAAAATAAAAAAAGTATAAAAAGAATATTAAAAAAAATCTAATATAATATAAGGTATCATATCATTACGATGTGTTTTACCATCACCGTGAGGAAACTCTGTTACGGGTGTCCCGATGCAATCCATCCTAGGGGAGTAAGGACTACTGAGAAATTAACATACCAATTACTGGTATATGACTGACCTTATGAAATGCACAAAATATATTATGTCGATAAGAAAGTTCTACTTATCGTGACTTATTCAAAATATTTGCTGTTGACATATCTGTCGACCGCACGTGCTCCTTGCCAGCAATGATCTGTAAGAATTTATTTATCATTTTTATAACTTTTTTAAAATATACGTATAGATAAGATATGAGATTATATCAATGTCAAATCGATAATTTCATCAAACACCGATAACCACTTTGAACCAAACTTATTTAGAGATTCTTTTTAGGGAAAAAATCTTGTTAATGTTTCAAGTAAACATCGTGTGACAATATTTAGTACAAATACGCCTTAGATCTTCATCTATAATGATACTATATCGATTCGGTGACGTGAATTGTGGATATTCTGCATTACTGCGTAAAAAAATATATGGTTAATGTACTAAATTTTAAAAGCTTTTAAATTGTATCTTTTTTATAGATAAAAAAAAACATTTCACTCGCTATGTACGTTAAAAGACAAAATGAAAGTAATCTAAATAATAACGTATTTTAATTAATGTTCGAGGCCTTAGTGGCGCGGTGCGACTGTGTATGACTCCAAACTCGGTGGTTGCGAGTGTGATTCCCACTCGCGGGAGACAATCATAACTGCACTCTGGTCGGAAAAAATGCGGCGCTAAGTTCCGCCATTTAACACGGAAAGTAGAAAACGGAGTGTCGTAGCTCTCTCCACCTGGCTTCGTATAATTGGGATAAGGTGAAGCTATCAGCATATATATAATATATAGTATTATTATATGTAATTTAAAACATAACTGTGCTTCAATTTTTCTGATTTTAAGAAATGCAGATTGTGCGGTTGCTAGGCTACTCTGTAAAGATTTGTAAGATTTCAATAAATATATATTGTCGTCATATCTACTGTGCGCTGTCATGTGATTGGTATACCTACTGTAGTTATTAGGTAAATTATTATAACTAATATTTGTAGTTTTCTACCTCGTAATATTTAAATATTTAGCTTATATATGATTTCTTTAAATGTAAAGTAGTAAAGATGACTTATGATCACTTCTTGTGAACATCACCTGTTTCGCTTTTCCTTTAAACATACACATTGTTTAAGTAGTCACTTTTCAAATTTGACGAACGATTTCTCTATCAGTCATTGCTTTGTTTTTAAAAATATTCGAACTACACCCATTTCTCACATCCTCAGGTAATCTGTTATGAACTTCTGAACCCTATTCCCCATCCCTATTAATTATAGCCATTTTTGATTAACTTCGACTGATCGCAACTAATTTTTCATTATTTGTAAGACATGAAGCGCTATGCTGGAAATGTCGTGATTCTGAATTGTAAAAAGTATGGCCGGGCAGAGATGTCTTTTGGTATCTATATAAACTAACGCAATTGGATCTGTAAACGGATGATTCCCAGTAGCCTTACCAGTAGTACTATTGAGAATTTCCTTCCCAATACTTACTTACTTGAAAAACTACTGGGAATTTTGATCCGAGTAGTCTTACCAGTAAAACAAAACAATATTAATATGTAGACCTAATCATTTCATGGATATGACTGATTTTCTCTTTTTGCATTTTTATACATATTTGTTAAAAAAAAAATTTTATCCTATTTGTATAATTTGAATTTACAATTTGACATGAACGTTTGCTTTGCTTGTCACCAGCATTATAAATTAAAGTCGTATAAAAAAGAAGCAGTCATATGGCGATGCGCCCTATACCGAAAAGTTAAATGTGTCGGATCAATTACTGTTAATAATAATATTGTTTTGAAGAACACATCACATTTATCAACATGCCACCCAGATTATGCAATGAAATATACATGAAGGTACAAGACTGTAAAAAACAAGTTAGTGAATCTGATGCGGTGTCTGTACCTAATGTCTACAGATAATCTGTGGGCTCGCTTGAAAATTCTGGCATTACCATTATTTTAAAAAAATACCACAATTCTCTAGTGTTTAGTCGACGCTTTACCGACACAGAAATAATACACTGGAAGTAGATAAAATGTATTATAGAAAATTCACAGATATTAAGGCTCCATGTAAATTTAATCAATATCGTAACGATGGAGCGAGAGTTTTAGTGTTTGTATCTTCGGAGACAAAAAATATATGAAATAAATGTGTGGATTATTTGAGTGATGACACATTCGGCCCTTTTTCAAAATTATTAATATATCTCTATACCATTAATTGCGACCTGGGGAGTTCTTAAATAGCCACAAATATTATACCTGTGATATAAGCTTTCCTGCCAGATAAGACTTTCCACGCATATATAACACTACTGGAATTAATAAAAAGCCAAATACCCGAATGGAACCAACCAAACAATTTAAAACTGATTACGAAGATGCCATGATAAACGCTGTTAGGGACGTTTTCCCGGGTGTTATTACCACTATTGTGAAAGTTTAAATAGAAAAAGCAAATGATTAAAATTAAACAGAATTGTGTCACTTTGTAAACTTTCACCGTTATTACCTAGTGGACGTGTCTTAGACGGCTGGATCTATATATTAGATGAGTTGGAAGGCCATATCGAAGAAGAAAAATACAAAGAATTATAAAGATATATGAAAAAAAAAATTGGTTACCAAAAAATAAAATTACGAGGATGTGCGTATTTGGCCAACGGCATCGCACTACAAATTATTTGGTATCGTGGCATTCTGTATTAATTAGCGAGGTTGGTAAAAAAAGATGCATCATATCAAAAAGTGCGTAGCATCCAAATAAAAAATAAACCCAATCTACTTAAGAGACAAATCTTACATAGACGAGACTGGCTCATCCAAAATGCCCAAATGCAATTAATTAACGGTGTATTAGCGTTGGTCACTTTTTTGGAAAAACTTGGTAAGAGACCTAAAGTACCTAATATAGATATTAATGCAAGATGTTTTTAAGCAAGCCATACCCTTACAACTAGATGTACCTACCCACATCTTCATCTGTATCCCGATTAATTACGCTATTACTAAGCTATTATAGATTCGATTTTTTTTTACATCTTTAGTTTTATAATGAGTAAAACATTAGTTTTATAGTTTTGGTAGTTATCGAACACTTAATGTAAAATTTATAATAATATATTTGTTTTATTTGCAAATTGATTAAAATAACACACTACACACACATACGAAATATAAAGGGTAGCTTGCCAAAACATAACAGCGAATGCTGCTTGAAATTTTTTTTACTTACATGTGATAACATTTTCACTCACACAAGAATAAAAAACAAAAAAAATATGCTTGTAAAATCTAGTTATTCAAAAAATAAAATTAATCGCTTATAAGTTTTGCTTATAAACGCCCGTAATAAAATTCCTATCAATTCCAAATTTGCCGCTACACGAATTAAAATAATATATTAAAAAATAATTTAAATGATAGAAATGTTATTTGAATATCACGCAGGAAGGCTACCATAACGTGTGACTCAATAATAAGTAATAATTACTTTCTTGCTGGATTTTCTCAACCTAATTGTCTTACTTAAGTTTTTTTTTAATTAAATTTGTTTTTTTTTTTTTTATTTTAATATTTTGCTATTTTAATTTTATTTTTTAAATTGCTACTATCTGTTAATTAGGAAGTCTATGCACTTTTAATAATTTTCACAGTATATTATTGGGAAAATATTAAAACTATTGGGAAGGAAATTCTCAGTGGTAAAACTACTGGTAATCATCCCTTTAAACTGATTGTAATAAAGAAAAAATTGGGCTGTTTAAAAATGTCGAATAAACCTTGAACACGGAGTTTTATAAATACAAATCAATGATTAGAGCCCCTTGCAAACTGATATGTTTTGCCCCAACAAAACAACTTCGTCTCATTTGTTTTTTTGTATGGAATAATACTGTAAGAGGCAATGTACTTGCCCATTTTTGGCTTAACATATAATATATATATTATATAGGATTACTACACATTTTTTGTAGTTGCTTTTATTTAACGCCCTTATAATTTATATTCAGGCACATTTATAGGCAACTTCCGTATAAGCTAATGATGCTACCTCGCTAGGTACGTGGTGACAACAAAATTAATTCAATACCTACCCTATATATGTTTAACTTAATTGGTTTACTTGGTTGATGTATATACCAATCGTAATTAGGGCATGAGTTGTATTCTTAGTTCAAAGGGCATAGAGCGTCTGGTTGTATACGCGAAGGTAGAGGTTTAACTTCCACTCGGAAATATTAGATTTTCCATTTCCTCGTTTTGTTATATCAACAATATACCAATTTGTCTAGTTTGGATTTGAACGAATGTGCGAGATGTCCAATGATATCAGGCTCTTAAAACCAGAGCAGCCTAACTACAATGATATGTATTAACGATATGGAGGAAAACTACGCCGTAAAAATTCTTCTCGCTCTCTCTTTTTAAAGCTTAAAACAACAACAAACACAACACAACAGTCGAGTCATCAGGAATAAAAAATATTTTACATAATTTCTTTTTCTTTTCAATCAACCCAAAATCTTGGTCGCAAGCTAAGTACGAATGCCCACTAAGAAGAAAACTTGTGATCAATAATTTCTACTGGTAATATACTGACACAAAACAGCCATCTTTGTTTCTTATTTGTGTAGCACATTGATCTGAGTAAAGAATTAGTTTTTTTGTACTAACATCTTCTTTAATATATTCTACAAATATGATCCTCTTGGTCTCCTGAGGGCCTCTGAATGCTGCTGTTTTGTCCCATAAGCAAAGAGTGTCTTTATCTGTAGCCTCTTGTATTCCAAGACAATAAGTCTTGTAATGACAAACGCTTGTTGAACGCGGAAGTAGACAGCGATTTCGTTAGATCAATTACTAATATTAAGGTGTTTCCATCTACTTCAGCCTCTTCTTGAAGCTTTCTCTGAGTATCGAGTTGGCTTTCTGAGGAGTGTATCATGTTCTGTACAATATAATGTATTCTTTATATTTTACTTGTCAAGTCCGGACGCAAAATTGTCTATTTATAGATTTATGTAAAGTATAATGAGAGCCATATGTAGGACATTTTTCTATAATTGATTTAACATCACGCGCGCTCGATTTTCACTAGTTTTGTTTTTGGTATGTGTGTCCCTCTTTGGTCTTGTGACTGGACTGTGATTGGACTGGAAATAGATAGTTATTTTTAAGCAATCTAGTGTTTCTTCCATCACTTACTTGAAATAGATGTTAGAAAATTTTTTTTACACATTTTCGTTGGTACGCCGTCGAAGTTTGCAACTTTGTATACTCTAGTATTAGAACGCACAGAGACATTGATAATTCTTCTTGGTTAATTGTTGGTAATTGTCTTAATTTTGGAGTTGTTGTTAGTCTTAATGTTTGTAAACTACAAGTATAACAGTATTATTGAGCTTTGAACTCAAAATTTTTTATACATTTTTTTTTATCAAGATTTATTTTAGTGTGCCATTTATTTATATAAGAACAAACTTTATTATATACCATCAATTTCTCTTGGGAGTTACACACTACGTTTGGTTTTTTATGTATTTTATACATTTAGTTCTGTTAGTCTGTCGGATATTCTTTTGCCATTTCTTTGTTTCCAGTTTACGTTTTCTTGTCTTTTTTAGTAGGTACATCTTGACATTGCTCGGAAAAATTCTAAAATATATCTATAACCAAAAAAATAATTACAGAAAGCAAATGATTTGAATTAATCTATTACATTCTCCTAGGCTATCGTGATATACTGCCACAGCATATGGCCGCACGTCAAGCAGATACGTCATTACTTTAAATGTTAATACATTTATATAAGGAGATCTCTAAAAGAAGTATCTATATATTGTATTAGTATATAATTTGATTGATATGCACGTAACGTATGATACACGTGGAATATTGATGGTCTATAACTAAGAGCATTATGGTAAATTACTATGAAAAATGCTGACACCATTTCCTTAGTACATTTTATATGGAACTGATCACCATTACAAATTGTTGTGTTTACTTTAGGCCCGTCCTAATATTTGTCATGCAAATTTATTATTTTTGCTTCTTGTCTTAAAACTAAATTGTCTCTATGACATTCTTTTTGTGTAAACTATATGCAAAAGATATGTGAAGCAAAATTTTCATATATGTATTATTTAGTTGTTGCCATCGCTGTGCAGTAAGACAGTTTTTGACCTTAAACGCGAAAATAATGGCTTCGACTCTCACTGGAGGTGATGAAGTATTTTGATATATAGTTGAGTTCCCCTATTAAAATGTAATGTCTCGATTTACAGCGGTCTCTGTCCACCACGTTATATGTGGAGCAAAAATATGTAGTATCCGTTCGTAAAATATTAAGAAAATGTAGAACCAATTGTGGTTACATATTGTGGATTTTATTAATGCAGTAGAAATGTGATATCTCTATTGAATAGGCGGTACCAACTTGTCTGATATAATACTAAATTAAACCACGGTATTCGATATTGCCCATGACCACGGATTACTGAAAGGGGTACGAAACGTCGGGCTACAATATAATGTAACACAAATATATACGCTATTATTTTGGTTCAGGAGTTTCATTTAAAATGTAAATATATCGCAGAAATCTAATATCTTATTGGACGAATGATCATATGGCATATATTCATATGTAGATAGTAAAAGTTGAAAAATGATGATGTGCAATCCAAAAGAATCTGTGATAAGAGTGATAAGGAGGTGATGAGAAAAAAGTAATTAAAAATGTATAAATAAAAATACATTCAATGATTTTTGTGTAAACATAAATAAATGCATATTTGTTTATTTGTATGTTGAATACATACAATACAAGAGAAGTACTTCCGTTATCAAAGAAAAATAATGAAAGCTTTAAAATTTATTGAGATGGCATCATAACAAAACCGCATTGTTCTGTAAATAGGCCAACGGGAAGTTGAATAGGATTCAATCTATGGTTTTTGTTCGGATATTCTGAGAGATCTAACTGTGCTATAGTATTTCACTTTACCTTGTAATTAATAGATGTTTTGTGTTTTTTTTTTTGCTAAATAAAGGACTGGATAGGTATAATAGCACAGGTGTATATACTCTGATAGAGTCCCAGAGGTAGTTAAATTTTTTGTTTCTCTCGTCTCGTTCTGATAGTAGCAAGTCACGCATAGCATTTTTTTATACAACACCTCTAGTAGGTAAATAAGTTACGTTAAGAGTTTAGCAATAATATTGAAACATTGAAATTTTGTGATTTGCCACTTGTTTAGTTAGTTAGTATCATAATTAATTATATCAACTCCATCAGAGGTAGAGAAAATTTCCGCAAACACTTGTAGCCATAATGCTATGTTAATGAATACGTAGTAGCGTGTGTAATACCCAGGTGGCCGGTCTTAGTACTTGTGAGTATACCATTTACTCACACTTGCGAGTTGCGGCTGCTCTAGGAAATGGGTGACTTCTTTTTTAAGAAAGTAAAGTAATGCATGTACGCTTAATCTTGCCTTTTTTATATGAATATGTGTCAGTTACAAATGGTGATTTTGTTGTTATACAATTTTTTTTTTATTTCCTTGACATTATAGCTCTCAGACCAGGCAAATAAACATCTTTACATATTTATATAGTTTTACATATTTATATTTATTTATATAGTTATTATTATATATAGTTATTTATATATAGTTATATGTTATAGTATAGTCATACCCCGAAATGGAATCAAACCTTCAACCAACGCGTCTATAAAAAGTATCCAATTGGGTCATAATAGCTTTACTGTTTGTAAAGTAAATTGTGTTTCTTATACAACTAAACCACTTAGATTTAACGGTAAACCAGTCAGTGGAAACTGTTCTAGAGTTGACATTTAATTAAAAGCTCTAGATGTCCAGAGATCTGAACAGATGGCAGATAAGGAAAGAACAGGTGCGGTGACAGTTCCCGAGATATATTGTCTATCCGTTTTAAATGTATTTAATTATATGTAACTTTAGTAAGTCATAGGTGGTTGGACTCATAGATATATAGCGGTCTCGAATATTTATATTAAGTGTAAAATAAATATAAAAATTATTATTAAATGATGAAAATATTTAATTAGTTAAAAATTTCAAATTGTTTTTAATTCGGAAACGATTTACCTAATAGTACTTTGACAATAGAATTTTCATTCCCGTTTTTATATTTTTTTGTTCTAGACGTATTGTTTGTAGGTATGCTTTTGTTTTATATATAAATATACATATACATACATATATATACATATATATATATATATATATATATATATATATATATATATATATATATATATATATATATATATATATATATATATATATATATATATATATATATATATATATATATATATATATATATATATATATAAACATAACTGTTTGTCCTTCACTAGTGTGGTAGCTCGTTTCGTTTCAAAACGTCTCAGCAGATACGGATAACGTCGATAACACTAAGCCAGTGTCGGTGACAGTTTTCAACATCCACGAATAGACGTTTCTGTTTGTTTATCTTGTATTACATTTAATACAATATTGATACAGAGGAACAAATACAGTAGCTAAACGTCAAAACATAGCCCCATGTACTTGCTTAAAATTAGATTAGATTAAAACTAGATTATTTTGCTTGAAGTGTTCTCAGAATCTTTAACATTTAATATTTATTTAATTTTTTTAAATTATTACTAGCGATTTTATTGCATTTAACTCGTTTATTATCTTGTCAACAAAGTTTCAAGATTTAGTTGTTCACGAACATTTTTAAATGATATTTTATATTAATAATTATCAAGATCCGTCGTGGCGCAGTGGCACAGCGTCTGCCTGTACACGCTAAGGTTGCGTTTTCGATTCCCAGTCGGGAGGAATGATTTGAAACAAGACACAGCGTAGCGTTGAATTGGCGGAAAGTGAGGAACGAAGTTTCTTCTTAAGACACTTAAAACAATTTTATTTTAATAATTGTCTATAAAATATTTGTTTTTTATTGCAACTATATTTTCAATTATTATTATTAAAATTAAAGCTAGTTTTATACATGTTGTAAATAAACTGATAAATGTGCGGAATTTCCAGTATAAAACTGTGACAAGGTTTTATATTACTTTACAAATGTAGCCTTCTATTTGATATTTAATAGTTATAAACTAAACTATAGAAACATTACATAATGTTAATATCAATGTTAATGCCCTCGTGGCGCAGTGGAAGAGTGTCTCGCTGTAAACGTGATGGTTTTGAGTTCGGATCCCCACTAGTTGTACAGCTCTGGAAAAGCATATTATTGAGTTAAACATAATATCTTTAATTCTCACGGAAAGTGGAGAAAGGTGTGTCTTAACACTATGCTTTCTCTGCCAATCTCACTGCAAGCTGGTCAGTGTGAAACTTAAAAAAAATTCAATAGAAATTTACTATCTATCCGGTAATAAATGAATAAGAAATACCTATATCATATTCTTAATTGCAAAACGCCTTTATTAAGCTCTTTTTAATGTCTCTTTGTAGAAATTGTCATATTTTCAAAATATATGACATTAATCTAACAATATCCGTGCTTAAGTTTATCTGGAGGATTGTCGCCATTGTTCCGCATCACATGACTTGCTACGTAACGTGAGCGTCCTCAGTATTCTATAGTAATAGTAGTTACCATTTTCATGTAAAACTAAGTCACGCTTACGCTAACGTTTCGAGTTGTTCAGTAAATTCAATTCATTCAATAATTTTCTATAGTACACATATATTATACATATTTACTTATGAATACACTTGTTGCAAACGTTTTATAAGAGGCAATTTGTGTTATTTATTTTGTGATATTGACATTTTTCAGATTTGTTATAATTATTTCTTAAATTTGAAATTCTATCTATCTATCGTTGCGCTAAGCTATCGTTTGTAGGCTCACGTCCCATAGGCTATTGTTGCGCAATGGAACAGCCTACAGCGGAGAGTGTGAGAGTGAGAGTGAGAGTTCCGCCACTCAACACGCAAATATATATATATATATATATATATATATATATATATATATATATATATATATATATATATATATATATATATATATATATATATATATATATATATATATATATATATATATATATATATATATATAATAAAACATTTTAAATATTCTCATTATTCCTAAAGAATGTAACAGTTATTTTACAAATATACAAAATATTCATGTATAACATTACATACTATATTATATTACTTGTTTTAACATTTTGTGTACAACTGACTCCATACAATACCTTGGCATTTTGGAGTTATTGTTTTCAATTCTATTCTGCCATATAGTAACAATAGAGTGCCATCATTAGTGCCGGCAATTACCTCGTCTTTATCCTGCACTTTTGTAATTGCAGACTTTGAGCTCTTTGTTATGATAATCCTTTTCAGTTCTTATCATTTAATCGGTTCAAGATGTCTATTGCCTCGGAAATACTGATAACACATTATCAATGCAGCGGCCATGAAATGTAAATGGACATGTTGAAATGCTGTTTGGAAACTGAAATGTTGGATTTTGAAAATAGATTAAATCTTTTTTTTTTTTTATATTATGTCTGGATTTAATAAGCAACCAAGTAAGCAAAGCACGAGAAGCTGAGACGTTATGATACTTTTTGAAAAAAAAAATATGATTGTCTTTAATGTACAGCTAAGAGTATTATCTACAACGGTAATTTATATTTTTTTTATTTCAATTTTTTGTAACTCATGACTAATACACAATATCCACAATATATTGAATTTTTTTTAGTTTCACACTTGACCTCTTCCTATATTAATTTGATTGGCCAACAATCGAGATAGCTTTTTGCGTAGTCTATTGTATCATGATTAGGCAAAGTTCTGAATCAGATTGCCTGGGGACCTCTATATGGTGTTGTCATTGACGTCATATACAATGGCTCATTTTGAATGAGTACGGTGCAAGAGTTTTAATTGTTGTGTGGTGAATAACTTGTCACGTAGACACTTTTTGTGTGCTTTTTTTATCTATGGGTCATCTATTTTTTTTATTTTTATATTCTTTTATTTTTTCTTCTTTATCAAAAAAAAAAGTTCTATTTATAGGAATAATTTTTTTATTATATTATTATTCATTTCATTCATTTATTATTTATCATATTAAATTAATATTACTTTATCAATGATGGCAGGAAATTTATTTGCGATTCGAACCGGTGGTAGATCATGTTCTTTACAAGATGCAAAAGTAGAATAAAAAATATTTTGAATTTTATTCCTAGTAATAAAAATATTATATATTCATTCTTAAAAATATTTTTATCAATTTTTTTTAATTAACATACGTTGTATAAGTCTGCCGCAAAAATGTCCAATACGGGCCGTGGCTTGGAAAAACCTGATCTTGCCTGTCTAGATCAGGTTTTCCCTTGTTCAATAGTAGTCAAGACGATTGTATGACAATTTAATGCGTGTATACTTCAGATAGTTGATGTCTGCAGATTGTTTATCTATCTGAATTGGCTATGAAGCTGTAACTCGTAATGACACATCCTTGAAGAATGCTTGGCTTAGTGGTCAGAGCGCTTGGGCGGTTTCCATGAGGCGCGGGTTCAAACCCCGCTGCGTTAAAATTTTTATATGCTTGATTTAAGTGTTTTTTTCTTTAAAAATCATAATATTGTTTTCTTTTGGTATATACCCCATATTATAATACTTGTTTAGATATATTTTAATTTAATTTATGTGAATTATGTTGAGGCTGTAAGAGCGACGGTAAATATTATTTGAATGTCTTTTTTTTTCAAAGTCACATGCCATCGTTATTGTAAATTGTTATTAATTAGCATAGAGTCGTAAATAAAAGATTGCTACGAAGCATAAATAAAGGTTTTGGCCATTCATCTATTTAAATTAACCCCATGGTCACGCAATCGCTCCTGGTCGTTAGGGTCATGGGTCGAATCTTTGATGTAACTTTCTATTCACAATATAGGTATTGAGTGTGGATATTAAGCCCTGGATATCAGAATATAGTAAATATGCAGAAAATGATAAAAAAAGTGACCTTAGACATAGACATTTACGTGAAAATAAAAATAAATGTCATATAAAATCATGCTATATGTACTATATCAGTAAATCGATAAATTCAGATACACTTTACAAGCATGTCCGTCATGCCAAGGAAAGGACGCTAGAAGCCGGCCCAATTAAATCTATTTCCACATCAAACCGAGACGGTCTAAGTAATAACCCAATTTCGCGGCATTGGTGTCGCTATATCCGCCTTGTGATATATACTTAAAATAAAAGCCAAGGTTGCATTGATAAGAGGATTCCATCTCTGTATAGAAAAACTTATTCTTTATATCTTTTGGAAACAATTTAAAATATTCTGACGAAACTACTGTGCACATTTTTAGGAAAAACCATACTACTCGTAGGTACAACGTGCGGGGGAAGCGTTACAATTATAAAAACACTTTCATGTTTGAAATAACCAGGTGTAATGTATATTGAAAATCCATTCATATTCAGAATGGGTGCTGTAAGAGCGTCCTTCTGTTACAAAAGAAATAAATATGAGATGTGCGATACATTGCAAGCGTAGCCTTGAGACGTTTATGTACTCGTCTAGATAATTCGTGATCGGTGTTAAGGTTATTGTACTGCCATCCTCGTGTTGCTTAACAGCTCTTGCAACAGCCTGTATTTGTTTGTTGAATCTTCTTGTGCTCTTTTTTTTTGTCAATTGTCTAATAAAGCACAAATTATTTAGTTGATACTTTAATATATGTACAGTATTTTGTATGTACAATTTATGTATATATATATAAATCGAGATCGTTGTAACGTAGTGGCACAGCGTCTGACTGTGAACGTGACGGTTGTGGGTTGGATTCCCACTCGGCGACAACGACTCATTTAATTTCTTCGCTCTGGTAACACGACCTATTGCGGTATTGAGTGTGGAACGGATTGTCTTAGGTTCCCTCGAAGTTCCCTCTAGATATCTATAGGGAAATACTGCTTATAGCAGGCTATACCTGCTATAAGCGGGAAATAGCGTAAAGCTATTTAGTTATTATATTTAAAGCGTGTTAACAACTATATGTAATGTTTATTATTATCTTATAGTAGCTGGGAAATGTAAATTATTCATACCTTCGAGTGGATATAGAACCTACAACTATCGCTCTTAAAGTGAAACGCTGTTGCACTGCGCCACAAAGACCTTATGTTTGCAAGTTTAGTTTGTTAGTAAAAAATGAATCGGAAGTAATTTTTTCTTCATTACATACCTACCTACCTATTGAAGTTACCCACTTTATTAAAATACCTATATATATATATATATATATACCTTTGATGTATCAAACATGTTTATTGCATCTATACATTGTCAAGTTTTGAAGTAAATAGTGTAATAAGCATACTAACTCATAGATAGGTATATACTATTGTGAATCTGCAGTGACCAAGCGCTCGTAAGGTGCTAACTGCGAGCTCATCCCGGGCATCGTGACCGAAGTGGGCGTTAATGTTATTAACATATACAGCCTAATTTACCTGAAATACCAAAATTTAGAATTTTCCGAACTGTTTATTTTTTTTTTTAGTTTTTTTTTTCTAAAAATCTAAAAAAAACTACACAATACATAGTGTGGATACAATCTAGTGTCAAGACATTTCATTGTCCGCTTTTGCACGCGATGCGAGACGTTGCCATATATCTGGCGGAACTCAACGCCGTATTTTATCTTACCAAAGCGTATTTAGTCCTTCGATTGCCTTAAAAAATTAATTAATTAATTAATTGTAAAAGTGTAAAATATAGTATAGCAACATGAACTTTCCTTTGAAAAACCATGTAGAAGATATACCATATAAGGTATAACGTTTTAAATCATGCAGTTAAAATAAGATTCTGCAACAGGTATTTTTGACAGATTATTAATTTTATTTGTTAAACGAAAAGTCGATATATAAGGTAAAGAAAACAGTACTTTCCGATGGTCTCATTGTTACGACCCGCGAGAGGTAATCACAAGGTAGTTAGGTAGTACGCGGCGGTGCGCATTCGCATACACTGTCTAATCAGTACCGCACTGCTGTGTTGCCTCACGCCGCTGTGTGATAATTTAAAGTTGTGTGATATATAGATTATGATTGTATTATTTTGTTATTGAATAATATAATATATTTATTTATGGAATATGGAAGCCGCCTTCGTTTTACATCTACAAATATACAATGTTGCCTTACGCCATGATGGATATGTTAAGTAACGTAACTTGTTTTTATCAGCTTCCCACGTTTCCCCTGCATATAGGAAAGTGGACAGAACCTACTGTTGAAACTCTCCTCTCTCCACTTTCTGACACATTACGTGGCGGAACTAAACGCCGCGCTTTCAGAGTGAAGAATTGTAATAATTCATTCCCCCCCGTGTGGGAATCGATTCTACAAGCGTCAGTCTCGAGTAACACACAGAAATCAATTTTCGGTGGCATAAAAGAGAAATTCCACTCATAAATTATAGATTAAATTCAATCACAATGCATCGATGTTGTAATTTAAGTAGTCGGGAGCGCATATTGTATGACACAACACAGTAATCCCATGATAGCGGCCCACGCCACCACCCCGGTATCGGTATCGGGTAATTAGACGCACCGCGCTGACGGGGCTCTTTATATAAACATCAGGTACGATTCTGAACTCAGCATTGTTATAAATAAATAATTCTTGGAACACTTATCAGCAGAAATGTTGGTACACTTGTTATTATAATAATTATTATTTAATTGGAAACTTATGTGAAGTCGTCATGGCGGGAGATATACCTGTGAGGTTAGTCTGTGTTTACTGGAAAAGAATAAACTAAATTCATGAACAAGCTATATTGTAAATTTTGATATTTTGTCCTCTTAACTCAGATCAAGAACTCAAGACTCAACTCAAGAACATCATAAAATATATCAATTATAACAAATACTCGTATATAACAAATACTCGTATATAACTGTAGAACTAGTTCTAGTTTCAGGAAGCTCTGCCATTTCTCCTAATATAGCAGTCAGTGGGGCGAAATAATAAACCATTAAGAAAATTGCCTGAAAATATAATAATTTCAGCGCTTCGTAGAAAATTACGGTGTGGTTTAACGATATCCATACGTCGGTGGTGGCGTAGGAGATTGGGGAAGGCGCTCGCCTCGCGTTAGTCGAATGCCATCGTGCGATGTGAGCGAACGCGTGTACTGTTGTACCCAGCAATCATTCCGATTTTAAAGTGTTTTTATAATTTAAAAAAATGTCACAGTTACCTACAGTTCTTGATATTTTTGACAATTTTGTGTATATTTTATGACAGTGGCTAGATTTCTGTTTCAAGGAACTTCAAGGACAGTCCTTTGTGTTATTTTTTGTGTTTTAATTCCTAGAACGTCTTGTGTTATCGAATATTGACTAACTTGAAACATTTATTATTAAATAAAATCATTTTGTATTTAGTGTAGTGAAGTTGTTTAAGTTTTATTTTTGGATTTTTCTACTCAATATTGTATTTCGAATATGGCACGTTTAGCAACAAGTGCTGTGCAGCTCTGTCAGCGTCTTCAGGAGCTGTATCCTCAAAAGTTTCAATTTCCAAACAAACAGGTCAATATTTTTATTAGATAAATTTCTATTTTAATTTTAATTTCATTATTAATTTATCAAAATGCATATTTATATATACCCATCTTCTGTTATTGTATATATAGGTGTATATATAGGTAAATTTTATATATAGGTAAAGTATGTACTAGACTATATTTTTAAAATTATTTTAATTATACAATAGATAGTCTAACGCAATTGAACCCAGAACCATTGCTCACCAGAAATTTTCCGGCCACTCTCCATCAAAATTATTTTATATATGAACGTGTAGGTAATTATTTATTCATTTCTGTTCTGGAAACCAGATCACATATAAGTGGAGAGAGTAAATGCTTGTACCAGCACGTCGCTCCTTAGAATGTATGGCATGACGTTTGTGTATGTATGTATGTATATACATATGTAAGTATGTAAGTATGTATGTATGTATGTATGTATGTATGTATGTTCTTTCAGATATGAAAACTTATTAGCAACACTTTGGCATCGTGATACTCTCATTTGAGGCGGATAGCTATTGTTTTTCATACTTTACTATGTTTGACAACACCTTCGCTAAGTTAGACACGTATTGACTAAAGTTTTTAATATACAACATGTTTCTTTAGTTCAGTTCTTTTAGTTCAGTTCAGTTCAGTTTCTTAATATTATATAAAATATTAACAGATCAGTTGTTTTAAGTACGCCAGTCATTTTCTTCTTCCTCTTTTTATACTCACATTTTTAATCACATCGGATATTTTATTTAAAAAACAGAGATATCGCAGTAAGACGGTGTCCCACAGTTAGCGCTGGGTAAATGTCTTAAAGCTTACAATATTAGAAACATGTTATTCGACTTTGTTCTAAGCTTTTAGCGTTAAGCGTATTTATTGTATGTCCAAACGATGATATCCATTGTAAATGGTCTCTTGCTTCGATGAAAGATTAAACGCTTATTGTTTTATTGCACTTGATTAATTTTTATAGCGTCTGCCTATTATCTATCGTTATGTGCTTACTATTTAATGGATTCTAGAATTCCAGTTTAAATGAAACTTATAGAAATTGTTATATTGTTTCCCAATTTTTGTCTGTTTGTGTGTTTGTTCCGGCTAATCTCTGAAGCGGCTGAACCAATTTTGACGGGACTTTGCCTGACAGGTAGCTGATGTTGTAAGAAGTTACTTAGGCTACTTTTATTTTAGAAATATATATATATATATATATATATATATATATATATATATATATATATATATATAATATATATAATATATATATATATAATATATATATATATATATATATATATATATATATATATAATCATATCTACATACACCGTCAAAATTTTGAATGTATCATTTAGCTTGCCTCGGTTTCTTGCTTGCAATAAAATATTTCCGAGTTGTCTCTGTTTTATAGTTCAGTGGCCGATGCTTTTATTGCAACATTTTGGCAATAACAAGCGCCTATCTACGTGGCGGTTGTAAAAACGTTTGCGTTAGGCACACTTTTATAACCGTTTTGTGGCTTCAAACAATTTTTGTTACTTGGATGTGTGGTATGAAGGTCACATTGGTTAGTTTATTTATTATATATTATTTTGAGGCTGTCGCGCCGAGGTGCGATGTGGAGATTTGGTTCAGTCTTCGTTTTCGGGGTAATAATTTCTTTTTATACGCTCTGGTAAGATATAGCGTAGCTTCACTATTAGCTTTTGGGCGTGTGGAGTGTCCCGACACTGGATCTTCTCTGCCTAGCCAATTTGAATTATTTTAATTTGCTTCTGTTAATTGTATTGTGGGCGGTCGTCGCTTAAAAATGAATGCAAATTACAATAGAGCTGACGTTATAGGCCCAATAAACTATTTGTAAACAAAAAAGAAAATATGTATACGATTCCATTTATACTCGGGGAAGATAAATGAAGTGTTTGAAAAATTCTAAAAAAATTGTTTTAGTACGAGTATAGTATACATTATTATTGCTATTATCAATTATTCATGTCTAAAACGTACCTCAAAGGCAGCATTAGTAGAATCATTACAAATTCGGTTACGTAGAGAGGGGAGCTTTCACAGTGAAGGTGATCGTTAATGCGAATTTCAAAGAGGACCTACACTTGGGTCACAACTCCCGGGCACTCTACGCTGCTCTCCCTACAACGGGACAGACACCGCGAGTGAGTCCATGGAATGCTAAGTAGTTTCTTCTAACAATAGCTTACATTTATATACAATATTTATATTGATATATATAAACAATTAAAATATTTATTAGAATCATGAATGTCAATATTACAATGAAGAACAACAAAGGAACTAAAATAGACAATATCTAACCGCTACACAACCTCTTACAAATGCACATCTAAACTTAACCGCAGTCTAAACAATTTTCAGTACAAATTACTTTTAATTGTGTCAGAGCGTGGACATGTTTCGAACGGTTAAAATTAAACGTGACTCAGTCATCTTCCCCGAAACGGTTTGTTTGGCACTTGACGAACTGGAGCAAAACAATAAGTACCGAATAATATAATTTCCTTAATATTGTTATTATGTATATATTGCTTAATTCAATATATGTACTTGTATGTAACGTTTCATTTAAAACGCTTCATTTTATATATACATACGATTATATGAGGTGTGGTTATGATTAATATTTGACTGTACTGATTAAACACAATTTTTCTTTACCATTTGAATATATTTTTTTTATATGATTTTAATGCTATTGGCCTACTAGTCTTCGGTGGGGAGGGAATAGCGTAGGCTGACCCTGAGAAATTGCAAGGGAGCATTATTTGGCTATCGAACGTGACTGGGGAACCCATCAAATACACAGGTGCTTACTTAAAACAAAAAAAAAAGTAGAAATAAGTTCAATTTGGCACCGTTATATTGCAAAATAAGCGAAGCGTATATTTATAAAAAACTACTTTTAAAATTTAAATCTATACCGATTTAAATTTATATCGATATTAATTTAAATCTATATCGATTAAAAAGAGGACGAAGACGAATACTAATTGAAATGAACACGCCTTTTTGTAATGTTATACTTTCAATTTCTTAATCGTAATATTAAAAGTGAAATCGATTCATTGACTCTAAATAGCTGGGTATCTTGGTTATCTGTTTTGTGTGTGTTTTTAGTATCAGTTTGTTATCATTTTATAATTTTATTAATGGAATAAAATTATTATAACTAGTATTTATTATATGAGCGCTTGCTCACGTACCTATGTCTTTAATAGTGAGAGTCTTACAATATATCTATAGTTTTATAGTTTTTTTTAAATATTATAAAGCTGATGCGTTTGTTTGGTTGAACGCGTTTATCTCAGGAACTTGATTGAAAAAAATGGCTATAGACTATATTATATCAAGTTGATTGTTTCAATGGATGGTACTCACTAACTTGCGGCCGGAATTACCTCAGGGACGTAGACTGCCTCGTGTGTCATACATACATCTTAATTATATTCATTTGACCACATGAACGAAGCTGAAGATGAGACAAGCTAGAATATTTTATTTTAAAAGCGGGGATATTATAAATTCTACTGTAGTTGGTCATTATTAAAATATTTACGTTTACTCGCAATTAATAAATTGTGACAAAAATTTTGCATTTTTCTTCACTGCAACAGAGAAATATGTCGATGGATATATTTAAGCTTAAGAATATTTGTTTGGAAATTATAAAATATTTTTTTAAATAAAAGCCACATTCATATCAGGAAGGCTATAGCCTATTCTACTTTACCTTTAAATATTGACACTAGTAAAGTCAAATACGTCAAGACTCCTGAAGTCGACAACTATTTACGATATTAAAAATAGCTAGAATGATTTCATAACACATGATCCTTTTATGGTGACAGTAGCGTGGGTGCGAAAACGTTGTTTAGCGATTAGCACGCCACTAAGCCGATTGTGATAAGAATCCGCACGTTGATAGTGTGACGATCTCATGCTTAGACGTAGGCGGAGTAAACAAATACATATATATTGAACAGTGTCAAGGGGAGGTAGGCTGTGGGCTGTGCTTGAGCTTAGCTTAGAGTACGAAGCTTGGAGCTTTTTTCTTTTCACCTTGTAGCAAGATAGGCGAAAGAGAATCTAGCGTCTAGCAGTATGTTGATGTCACTTTGCCAAAGTGAGAGTGTTGAAATAATTAATTCCCCAAATACGCATCGAACCTCTAATCATCTCGTTTTTCAGGATTACTCTCTCTCTTTTTTGTCCACATATAAAATGTTGGATAATAAGTAAGTTTTTTTTATATATATTGAATATATATTATATGAATTTAAAATTAATAATAAAGAATAAAATAGAGAAAATATGTTTTTAATTAATAATATCTATAACGTATTAAAGTTAAGTTAGAAATCAATTAGAAAGGTGCACACTTCAAATCGTTTATTGGAATTTTAAGTGCCTTATTTATTTATATTTTATCGCATACAATTTATTTACAGTAATGTTTATATTCTGTTAGAGGACGTCGTGGCTCAGTGGGACACCGTCTGAGGTTCGAATCCCACTCTTGGGGATGAATGATTTACATTTCGGGTACTATGGTTAGACAGAAGGCGATATTGAGCTCCGCAACTCAACACGCTTTGTTTCGTATTAGACGGAAAGCGGAGAACGTTTCAATATTTATTCTAGATTATCGCTACCTTCCTTCTCATATGCAGGATAAAATGTAAAACTAAAATAAAAAAACAATATTCCTTAATTTAAGTAAGAGTCAATAAGACCATACTTGTACACTTAATTAAGTTTTCTAAGGAAAGAAAATCTGTTGTCAGTCAGTCATTAAGATGAGTTAAAAACTGTATTTTATAGTAGCGTAGTGTATAACCGGACAAATAGAAAGTACTTAAAGGTAAACCTAAACATCTACTGTTAGGCGTTTACAACAGATAATCTCCAGTTGTACAAAGCTCTGGCCCCAGGGTTATATCGCATATAGCCTTCCTCGATGAATGGTCTATACAACACGTTTTTGGTTTCAAATCCAACCATAGCTACACTTGTATTTGCTTTTCAATTCATAATAAGTTCATAAGAATATAAAGATAATCCAAAGTCGCCTCCACTTCTGTTATAAAAAGCCCCTCAAATGCCCTGTCAAGTACAATATGTATATACGACAAATGATTACGAGATTCTTGTATGCCTTCACACTTAAAATAGTGATGCATATCTACACAGGCCCTGTTATCTTTTGAAATTGATTAAAAATATTAAAATTGCGATTGTGTTCCGCTTCACGCTTTATCCCAACTCCACTATGAGACATAGCCATGGTATATAGGATCCATCCAGACACACAACCAAGGTATATAGGATCCATCTCCACTGTGAGACATTTTGATTTGGACATGGGAATAATTAATAATTAATATACGCGATTGATCCGGTTATGCTGTTTTATTTAACATGTATAAACAACGCGAAAACCAAAAAACTTATTATGAACATGGGAAATTTTCTAATTTAAATAGTATATATAAATTGTATAGAAAATCATAAAAGTGTTGACATATTACGGGGCTTTCTTTATCACCCGCCATCACCACCATAGATTTTCCAAGGGCGTCGGTCCAAATCTGGAAACGTTATATTACGTTTTATTTATTTGGCTTTTAGCATTATCAATTCATCGATCTTCAATGTTTTGTAAAAAGAAACAAATATAAAGGGATTTCTAGTAAAAATCTACAAAGTAGTAGAATCAGATAACGTGGTCATGGAATAAACAATATGGAGCTTCTTGCGTAAACATTTCTCCCAGCCAAGGCTAGATGAATGCGATGATACTCGTATGTTGCCGAGTTATAGTTACTGCGTACACTTGCGATATGCGTTTTGTTCTTGTGAATCACCTTGCTAATAGCTAATAGCTACTTGACATATAATTATTTATTAATATTTTTGGTTTTTCTTTTGAATTCTTAACACTTGTCTTTGAGGTGGTATTCGTCTGTCAGTTGATACAATTATTACATCGATCATCGAAATTAATTTCTAAGTTGGCTCAAGTAATGCCGTGTATTCTTAATACTTTAATTTAAAATACATTAATACTTAAAATGTAGCTCTATTAGGTAATTCATAGTTTCTCTTCATAGATGCATGATAGACGACATTATTGCGGCGTTTGTCTGAATAATAATAATAAAAAAAAAATATTTGTTATTACTCCTTCTAATAAATTCTTCTTAATAAATAATCTAACATAGATTAAAATAACTGTCTAAATTGACATGACAGTGATATACAAAAAATGGTAGAAGTACACGTGAGTTATGAAAAAGTTTCGGCGTTGAAAGAAACATACGGTATAGGCTCGGGTGCGCTCCGTTACACGCCGTTATTTTAAACGACTAGCAACACTCGTCTGTTCACTCGTAGTTTGTGAATCTCAATTCATTTTGTGATAGTTTAAAATGGTACATTTTTGTATTTTCTTATAATTATTTAACTTATTACACAAAATGTTTCGTATATATGTATATGGACTTTTTTAAAATGTTTATATGAAAAATTTCCACATATATGACAATACTTAATTACTCAGAAATATATATATATATATATATATATATATATATATATATATATATATATATATATATATATATATATATATATATATATATATATATATATATATATATATATATATAAACTAATAAAATCAGAAAAGTACGGATACAAGGCGGATTTATCGCTTAAAGCGATCTCTTCCAGGTAGTCTTTGGATGTTGGAGTTGTATAAAGATATACAAACAATATATAAATGAATAAATACAGCCATTCATTTACACACACATACAAGTATACATATAAATAAATTAAATTTATACACACTTATACATGTGGATTTTAATTAACTTAATTACATTATGTCATTCCACCTCAACTCATGATATTGATATCACTACTTTCAAATTAAACAACGGTGGTATAAAAAATAGATATTACCAGATAAGCAAGTGCAATCAGGACATTCAGGTCTTAAGACCTACTATGACTAGTTATCTTTTGTTATATTTTATTTATCATTTATTATAGGAATATTTTTACCTTGGTATCGAAGAATATCTCCCCGATATTATAAGCTAAGTCATAAAAAATAGAGTGATACTTTTTTTTGTTGTGAGATTACTGCTGTTAGCCCTATAGGCCCTGACAGCGACACCGGTTGTGAAATAGCAAACACTATCGTGTCTACTTGAGAGGAACAGCGACACTAAATTGGACAACATTATGGAACAAACTGATCTGTCACTAGTTTCTCTTAGCAAATACAGAATAACAGATGGTAAATAAATAAATATCAACATATTTACCTGCAAAATGGTGAAGCTAATTCATTGCTCTAATTCACCAAAGCTCGCTCCGGTTACAGTTAGCCGACAACTGACAACTGCGTCTATTTTAGTCAGTCATATCGTTTACCGGTCATGTTTACGTTACGCGTTTCGTTATGCGGAAGAACAACGGCAATGTGCAAAGATTTCGTGTTAACTTGTAATAATGTGTAATGATTATCTTATATTTATATAAAATTAAATTTTTTGAGACTTGCACAGTACTATTGGAGCTTGGTACGTGGCACTACAGTCGGTACAGTACTATAAGATAAACTTAGTCATGTTTTTTGAAAGTTTTTTCCAGGCAAGACGTCTCCGGTAGGCTAGTAGCAACAATAATTGTAGTTTACTCGGCCTTGTCAAAACCAGTCTTGATAAGTGTTTTATTGGGTAAAGTGGTACGTCACTCAATATTCAATTATTTTTAAATGAGCTGTAAATCTAGAACTAAGTGACTTGCCAGGTACTTGCTAGGTAGATCCTCTCCATCTAAAACGCGTGATGCACAATAGGCTCGTAAATAAAGAAGAATTGTTATCTTGTGTCAGTATACGAGATAAACAGTCTTGTGTGTATTCGGTAAAACCACTTGAACACAAACTGTTGACATCTTAATACGGTTAAACAGTGATCGGCGATTTTTCCTTTTCAAATATTTTGCCATGACTTCCAAAACGGAAGCTGATTATTTGCTTTAATGTAAGTCACAAGACTGGTCGTTTAGTGTTACTCATGCTGATTGGGTAATTATTGCATTGGACATAATAAGAAATGTTCAAAGAATGTTTATATGTAGGATTTATGTTACTATCCAAGTGTATATATAAAATATTATATATATATATATATATATATATATATATATATATATATATATATATATATATATATATATATATATATATATGTGTGTGTGATTATGGACAATGAGACAATGATAATTATTTATTATCTAGCAACCTTTAAATAAATTTTGTTATATTCGTCACGCTGCCTCATTGTGTATTGTTAATTGTCCAAATCAATATATCTTGCGTGTTAGATGCGCGTTGAATAGAAACTAGTATGAAATCCTTGACTTTGTTGCATGACCGCGAGTAATTTTAAATATACAAAGTTTTCTTATTTTACGTTTTTTTATTTATTTTAAGTTTAATTACATGCAACTATAACATATATTGTGTAAGACCTAAGGCTAATGTTCGGGGTCCTGTTTGAACAAATGTCGTTTCGTATGTTTTCACAGCGTGTCGTCGGCGCGTGCGCATCGCGTCGTTGAAATAAGCCAAGCTAATAAGTTAACAAATATATGTTGTAAGCGTTGATTAGTGTGAAATAAGATCTTGATTCTCTTTTGTCATCGGAATTACAATTTTACAACGTATCGTTTGTTAAAACTAGCATAGCTTTGTTCATAAGCTAAGCTTAATTTGATATTATTATAATTTATGTACATTTATACAATAATATTTTTCAGTAGATACTTTTTATATATTTAAATTCTTAGTAAAAAAAGTGTATGAGTCACAAAATGGCACAATAATCTGCAGATTGCGATTTACCGATATAAATTTCTGATACAAATATTTGCTTTGCGCGAGTGTTGAACCCTCGACCTTCGCATAAGGTATACGTGCGCCAAACACTTGCACATCTGCACATACTCTTAATTAAGACGAGCGTTTATTAGGCGATTTGCAATGACGTTTTATTATGATAAAATTGAAAAGTAAAATAAATTGTAAATTAACTTAAACTTTTCACCTTACTTTATCATCGTATTTTATTCATTTTATTGTTTCACGCTGTATCCCGCGTATACAGCGGGAACTAAATAGAGGGAAGCTTATATTAATACACTCTGTTACTCATTTTCTGCAGAATTTTCTAGATTCAACTCAAATGAATGGAATTAAATGGAAATAATTCCGTTGCAGGAATCGAACCCACGACCGTCGCATTAACAGTCAGACGCTAGAAATTGTGCGCTTCAGAGTCTACTATGTTTATATCTACTATTATTCATCGGCTCTAATTGAGGATATTCTTTACGCCCTTGCAAAGAGAAACCAAATTGAAGTGTCATTGCTTAATAAGTAAATGACGTCACCGTAGTCTAACAAGGATGTATCTGACAACACGATGGTTCTAGATTCAAAATCCACACCCTTCAATAATTCTTACATGTTTATTATATAAGTAAAGGAGAAGAAAGAGATAGCAGAGAAAAAAAAGCAACTAACGTATTAGGTTCTAGATTCTCTGTACTCTCCGAGATGCGGGTTAAAGTGATTATCTTTTTTCTCTCTGTGCCCCTCCAAATGCGGCGAGTTCATAAAAATGATAGGCAAGTAAGTAAGTACACAATTAATGTGGGAATGTGACGTACACCGTGACGGCTTAGTTTAGGCTTTGTTTGAACAGTTGCAATCCGAACGCAGGCAGTGCTGGGCGAATCCGACGCTTTTCCAAACTTAATATAACCTTTAACTTAGAAAAATATATCAAATATATACTTTATGTGGTTGTGATAAGAGTGATGAGTGATTTAAAAAGCTGCTTTTCGATGTGTACGATACTGGTTCTTAGTGTATTGTAATAAGAGCGTTGCTGTATCTAATATTAGTAAAGCTTAGTTTGTTCTAAGAGAAAGTTTTTCGTTTTTCTATCATAGTTTGTTCAAATATGAAGTGTGTTTTCTAAGTCATAAGGTGCTATTTGGATTATCGAAAGCTCTGGATCGTAGTTCATGAATGAACATTCTCCAGGTATGATAGTTTATAACGATATGAAATTAGTAGAAAAAATATTATAATAAGTATTTTGTATATTACTAAGTAATATATATATATATATATATATATATATATATATATATATATATATATATATATATATATATATATATATATATATATATATATATATATATTATATATATATATATATATATATATATATATGTATTTCGGTTATGACGTGACTGACAGACAACGAACAGCCAAAATGACGCAATGGAGAAATTTTAAATTTAGCATATATGGCCTTTGGAGAATGTGGAGAAGAGAAACGATTTCCCCAAATTCAAATTCAAAATCCACGCAAATGATATTGTGGACCACAGTTCGTTTTATTATAAAACTTATTGTTTAAAAGATTATTTTTTCAAAACTTTAGCTTATAATTTAAATATTCGATTATAGTGATATCATGATAAAGATTGATATTTTCTTATTAATTTATATACAAATGAGTTTTAATGTACTATTGTAGATATTTTAGATACACACGTAAAAGTTGTACGCTTTTAAATGGTGAGAATATTTTGATATTGTAATAAAAAAGAAAGTGCTTCAAAAGTAATTTCTTTCTTGAACAGCACTCGCTTTTAACTTAAATTACGCTGTCATATGAAATGAAAATAATAAATAATTAAGTAGTAGGCTGGCTTTGATAATAACAATAGACAGACAGACGGACAACAAAATGTTGTTCAGGGTTTTGGTTTTCTTGTACGGAACACTAAAGACAACATCTTGCTTTTTCCCGTTTGTCAGTTATATATATATATATATATATATATATATATATATATATATATATATATATATATATATATATATATATATATATATATATATATATATATATATATATATATATATATATATAAATATATATATATAAATATATATATAAATATATATATATAAATATATATATATAAATATATATATATATATATATATATATATATATATATATATATATATATATATATATATATATATATATATATATATATATATATATATAACAACAAATTCAAATACAATATACAAGATTAATTCGTTTGATCCAGTTACGTCAAAATGGCATCATGTCGTAATGGACTCAAATCAAACAGTATATATTAACTTTTAGTTCTTAAGAAATGGCATTCAGTCATACAACCACAGGAAAATCTATACTAATAGTAATTTATGTGATTCACTTATTTATTTTTGTCTTCACGTCGTTTCTCGCATATAGCGGAGTGTAGAGAAATCTGGGTTAAGTGTTTAGTTAAGTGCTGTTCCCAGCTCTCCGCCCTTCCAGACTGCGCGTTCAGTGGCGGAACTCAACGCCATGCCGCTGCGACATACGGACGGTCTTATACTACAATTTTCATTGAAAATACTGACTTCTATATCTTAACATAATGAATAGTATTAAGATGAGCCAAAGATGAGACACGGCTGTTATTCACTTTTATAAGCCTTATGCTAATTATAGTTATATTTTGAAATCATTTCCAGTTAATTTGTAGACTGTTGATTTTTTTTCTATTTCTATACAAATTTCTCTCTTTCTTTCTCTTTTCCACCATTATATATTGCATTTTTGTAATTAAAATTCTGAAATTATAATTGTTAAAATATTTTAATTAAAACTATTTGACCATCGATCGTAGTGCAATGGGACAGGTTCTGACTAAAATCCGCATCAAATCCGCATGCACAGTTAATTATTTTCTTTTCTCCGCTCTAATATACCTAACACAAAGTGCGGCGTTGAGCTTCGTAACCCAACGCAGTGTCTCGTAGTTGCCGGGAAAGTGGAATACGGAGTGTATGTTCGATATGAAAATTTCGATTTTTTTAACACTTTCCTTATAATATGTTATCTACTTCTTCCTCCTCTCTTTAGTTACGTTATCTTTAAAGTGGTATTTACACTTTAAAGTAAAGGAAAATATAGTATAAATTATACACTATATTTGCGATTTACTCTAGTAGTACAAGTAGTACAATATGTGGTGAACTCGAGTGTTTACAATCGTGTCTCGATTTATTTGCCCTAACGCAATAAAATATGTTTAACACAATGTGTTTACAACATTATAAATAATAAATGATAACATTTATTTTATTATTGAACTGTAATCCTCTATTTTTTGTATTCACTTGCATTGTTAGACTATCTGTCACTCTGTACGTTATCACCAGAAGGTTGTGTTCCTAAAGCGATGTCACCTATATGCTATATACTAGATATACTTATCGTATCTTCACTTAGATATGTCAATTAGCATTTAATTAACATTAAATCAATATTAAGCCGTAATCTTCCTAAAAACTGAACCAAAGAAGACAAATTTAAGGCTGCTCTTTTGGTTAAGGCGCAATTATTAAGTTAATTAAATTAATTGAATCATTTTGTCTGACTTTATTGATATTTACAATTTGTCAGTAAAGAGAAACACCTAAAGTAAACTGGATCGTATGGACGTGACAGCTTAAACGATAACGCGAAAAGTTTGTTTTGAGATTTAAAAGAAACTCACTGATACGTAAGTAAATAGTAAAACCTGCGCCCTCGTTTGTTCTGGAAGAAGGCTTTTAAAATAGCTAGTTTTTTTTTTTTGGTTTTTTACTGTAATGTTACCAATAGTTCCTTTTACCTGACTTGTTGAAAGTATTACCGATATTATTGTAAGGCTTTATATTTATATTTACTTCTGAATGTAAAATTTTAGTTTTTTTTTTCTATAGATTATACAATACTTAGGCTTAAAGATAACATAATTTAATTCGAGACAAATTGTCACTTACATGAATATACAAACTTAAACTAGGGCAATACGTCAATTGTCGTTGTTCGCAGTACGATAAAAAAAAATGCAATAATAACAAATATTTTAATTAAAACGCCGAGCACTTACATGCTAGGATAGTTAACATTTAAACACATTCAATTAACTTGATTTTGAAAATTGAATTGAATTAGAAAATTGAATTGAAATTTTAAAGTAACAAGTTGATTTATGGCTTGGCTTAGGGGTATATTTATATTCGTATGTTATTGGTGGTTAGGTTATATATTATTAAGTTAGGTTATATTATATAACTGTGTATTAAATAAGTTAACTGTTAACGATGTGCAATATATTTATAATTAATACAATGCTATATTCGTACGTACATAGCATTGTATTAATTGTATTAATTGTAATACGGTGTAAAGCATGGACAATTAAGCCTATATATTATAAATTATATATTTGTTCATGCATGTCCATACATCGCTCTGCAACTAACAAAACACGTAAATTCTATATATATATATATATATATATATATATATATATATATATATATATATATATATATATATATATATATATATTCTTCTTCTTGGCATTAGTCCCGGCTTTTGCCAGCGTCTGCCTTCCGACTAAGCCTACTCCACTTTGCACGGTCCTTAACATCCTCCGTGGACAATCTATTGGCTCTCATGTCTTGTGTCACGACATCCAGCCCTCCCTTCCTTGGGCTAAAAAAGCGACGCCCTAGCCATACCCAGCTTTTTTTCAAATCGGTCCATACGAGTGGCGAAGTGGTTTTTAGTGGAGCGATTGCCATCTGACCCGTATGCCGAAAACCAAATATCGGACAGATAATTGGCAATATATATATATATATATATATATTATATATATATATATATATATATATATATATATATATATATATATATATATATATATATACATATATATATATATATATATACATATATATATATATATATATATATATATATATATATATATAATATATGTACTATAGTACCAGTATCACGCAACCAGTACGTGATAATCTGATAACAATGATAACAGAACAAATTAATCAACGCCCACATTGTCAACACCTTTCCAGCTTCGTTAGTAGCTGGTTGGCTCCAGTGTGAATAGCACGTGCTAATTATAAAATAAAAAAAAAAGAAATAATTATTGATAATATTGTAGTTTTAGTTCCACTTGTGTAATACTTGTGTTTTAGAAAAGTAAATATTTTTTTTATTTATTGTTTAAATATGTTATGTTAAATAATAGATATCGCGTATTTCGGGTTCCGCCTAGCAATATGCAATATGCTTAAAATGGCCGCAACGTGGAGAGAGTGTTTAAACACTAACTTCTGTCTACTTAGGGCTTACCCTGCTATATACGGAATATCAAGTGTCCATATATAGTTGATATGTGAGAGATCACGACTTACTACGACTACAATATGTGCGTACATATTCGGATGACTAAATATTATATTATATTTATTATTCCCACGGAAGTAAAAAGCGGCGGAAGTTGTGTTTTTAGTGAAACAATGTCGGTATTGCGATACGACAATTCCTTTTTAATCTATATTAAATTGAAGCCCGTTCGAAATTTCTTGGTTCGTTTCTTATTACTTGTTTAATTTTTTTTAATTTAATTGATACTTTTGTTTTTTTTTTTTATTTACAACAGGATGTAAGCTTTCTGATTTATTTTTAATTTTATCTGATTTACGTACAATTATTGTTAAATGGAATTCTTTTAATATAGTATATATATTGGAAATTAATATTTTCAATTAATTTATTCTAAATAAATGTATTTTTTTAAAATAAATTTAGAATTAGAATTTTTCATGTACGAAAGCTTATTTTAACATTGTCCAGATTACTTTGCAATTGTAGAATATATATGCCTTGCATTATTGACGGTGATAAAATTCTAATCGCGTTTTTATTTACGTTTTACAGCGCAATCAAAATCGATTCAGTCGTTAAACGCTTCCGCTACGTCTGGTCCTTTGAATGCTTGTTAAATATATATGTATATATATATATATATATATATATATATATATATATATATATATATATATATATATATATATATATATATATATATATATACCCGCATATAGCAGGAAAGGCAGAAGGAACCGTTGGCTGAAAGAACTAGTGTTAAAACACGCTGTTCCCCGTTTTCCGCCTTTCGAGACATTGCGCGTTGAGTGGCGGAGCTCAACGCCGCGCTTTGCCTTGTTACCAGATTGAGGAAAATGAACATAATTAATTGTTCCCGAATGAGAATCTAACCCAAAAACCGACGTAGCGGACGTATCATCTTAATTTAGATTTATTTAAAAATACTTAATAATACAGAAAGTGTTTTCTACCCATAGTTAATTTTAAAGACAATGCATGTTAAATGGCGGAACTTAAGGCGGTATTTTGTTAAAATACCGCGTTTTTTAAACTAAAAGTCCAGAAAAAACAAAAACTAAAAAATTTTATAAACTAAAAGTCCACATCTTGCAAGGAGATTGTATGGACTTCGACATTTCTCGCGAAACCCGTTAGCGCTTCTTTTTTATCTGCAAAGTTCTAAATGTAAATTATTTTATTCTTTAAAACACAGTTGTTACACAGTATTTTTTTTATTTAGATAATATAAAACATCGGCCTTGGTGTGCTTTGTGTATACCCTGCCTTACAAGTTACAATTAATTAGTGCCGCGATGCCCACACTCATTATTGAGAAGTTGGTGACGAAGCTTCACTGGGTTGTAAGTAGTCTGTTTTTATTTAAAATATGTGATGTTCTCATTTTTTTTCTCTTTTAGGTAAGTTATGGTTATACCTATATACATATAATATATATCTATATATATATATATATATATATATATATATATATATATATATATATATATATATATATATATATATATATATATATCTATATATATATATATATATATATATATATATATATATATATATATATATATATATATATATATATATATAGTATATACCTTACTTACCTAACTTACCTGGGTATATACCTAACTTTCTTCAATGATATTTGAGTAGACTATACAATTGTTATTTAAATTTATATATAAATATATTACAAATTGTAACAAGGCTAAAGCGATATTTTTTATTGCCCCGGATAACTACCTGTTGAACGCTTGTAGTCTTTTTTTTATTTTCTTATTTTAAGCAATTGGTTATGTTCATTAAACAAATACCGAATACAACTCGAAATAAAAATGAAGTTGAATTTGCAATTAATTATTTAATTTTTTTAATTTAACTTTTAACGCTATTAAAAAGATGAAGTAATATATTTATTTAAAATAATCATATCACATTTATCTATTTGAAACTCAACTTAATAATTATAATAATGAATTAAAAATAAGAGGCGGTCGTGGTGTATCAGCACAGCGTTTGATTATAACATGACGGCTGTAGGTTCCGAGTTCGATTCCGACTCGGGGGATTGACTTAATCCATTTCCTGACTCTGCTAAGAAGTTCGGCGTTGAGCTCCGCCACTGAACACGCAATATCTCGAATTGGGCGAAATAGTGTGAACGGAGAGTCATAACACTAGGTTACCTTTGTCTACAAAAAAAGAAGTAATATGCAGGAAAAAGTGACTAACTAGAATATTAATTACAAAAAAATCTTGGTTTTTTTTTATCTGTAGGTATATATGATTACTCCGCTTTCTTCTTTCAATTTAACACATTTAGCATGTAAAGAATTTCATATGTAAAACCGTTTAGTTTGCTTAGCTGTTGCCCGCCGTGCGTACGTCCGTGCGTAAGCTAAATGACTACGTGATCTACGCTCCAAAGGAAAATGTGCATTGTCAAATCCATATAAATTTAGTATGGCTATTTAAGTTTTTAATTGATATAGTCGTACTTCGACTTCGATTAGTATTTAATTGACATTAAACTAGTCGTATTGTATACTAATATAGTAATATCGATTTAATGCTACTTAAAGTATCATTGAACGGTAAGGCTTTAGAATCTAAATACTATATGTCTAGAAAATATGACACATACGAGTACTGTAGTAATTGCTATATAGACCAAAGAATGGCGGAATTGATCCACAGAAAAGACCCTAATTATAGCTTCAAGCTGTATCCCGCACATAGAAGGGTAGAGGGAACATAGTGCTAAGAAAAACCTAAATATACTAACACTCCGTTCCCCACTTTCCGTCTAATTTTGAGATATTGCGTATTAAACTGCGGAGCTTCGTCTTGTGATAGCGTGAAAATGAAATAATACATTCATCCCGTACGGGAATCGAACCCACAACTGTCTTGTTTACAATCAGACGCTATGCACGGTGCAGTTTATATTTAAAAGCAATTAAACGTCAAAGAAAGAAGACGTTCGTTAATTAGCCGGATTGTGTGCGTGTAGTGTTATTAACGGTAATATATCGATTTTGTAATCATATAAGTTTTTATTGTGAAATTATTAATTGTAAGAACGATGTTGATGTAATCTAAATATCCACTTGCTATTGTACTTTTGTTTTAAAGTTGTTACATACATAGGTCCTATAGAAGGTTAAACATATTAATATATATAATAAATAATATTATATTATACAAATATGTTCTCTTGCTCACGTAGATTTGTCTTTAAATGGGTGAAATGAGAATTCGTTTTAATAATGTATACGATATCCGATTAATAGATTTTCATACTGACATGAATGCCAGAATTCTAAAAGCGTACAACATATTATCAAGAACCAGCAACAAGAAATTTGTGCCCAAATGCCAAATATTTACTGGCAGTTCTTGTTAAATACTAGGGATGTTTGGATAGTTCCAGATCCAATAGCCCCGTTCCAGAAATTAGACTCACAACATCCTGGAACTCGTATCCGGGACCTTGGTCTCTTATGATGGACAGACCTTCATCTCGCTACATTTGTGATAAAGTATTGAAACGTAAACATCCTGAATACGGATAAAACTATGAATCATTTTTACATCAAATAGATAATTTATTTGAATGTTGCCCTAATATATGTTTTATAAGGAGCTTCAATGTTTACGATACACACTTTTATGCAATAAAAGTATCATTTTTAACCTATTTTACTATATTATTTTGATTTTGCCAGAATTGCTCTACTTTTAAGTGGAGCTTGGCGTTTTTAATTCTTGTATGTATTACAAAACTATTACTTATATCTAAATGTAGATTCAGGTTATGTAAAGAAATATCTCCGTTCTACAGTTTCAACTCCTATATCCGATTGCATATTTTCCTAATGTGGCTATGACGGCGTCTGTATAATAATAAACCTTTTGTAAACCTAAGCTTTAGATATATATCATATTAAATGGTATCTCTTTATTAGTCACTGAACTATTGGGGTCACTAATTGCGTCAATGGATATTGTTTAAAAGCTAGTAGCACCATTTATAGAGGACAATATAACATGTCCTCACCATAAGAGTGGTCATTCAATTCTGGACGGTAGCCAGGCTGATGGGCATTTGGTGACGGTGCTGCGTGTTCATCTACGTCATGGGCACAAGTCAGGAGGCACAGCGCTTAAGGAGATATCCTTGGCCCAAATTATTTGTTTGTATGTTTTTGTAGGCAACATTCCTATTATACAATATATGGGATGTTCTTGAAGCATGTGGATTTAAATTCTTATTCATCAAGTGAAATCGTTTTACGAATTTATGATATAATACGTTTCCTTGTGGTGTTAGATAAAATGCTGTAATGGTCTGAGTTATTAACAACATATATTTAAATTGAAGAGATGAGCGATTTTTTTTTATATACGCGTATACGCGTATGTCAAAATATAAAATTGATATACATTTAAAATGGAGGAAGTATCTACATATAATGTGGTTTCAGCTTTTAATCATTTAGATTTTATATTATCATTATTTATTATCATTATTTATAATAAATATATTAACGCTTCTCTACGTCATAGATTAACATAAAGGTCAGGTTGGTTTGCAGCTTCTACAGAGCGATATATCAATTCGACCCTGGCCTTCTTGGCAATTACTGCCCTACTCCAAGACGGTATCTATATAATTTGATGTTTGATCGCATCATCACATCAGCTATTTGCTTATCTTTGATCTTGAGTGAATAGGCTCACACGAAAATGTTTTCCACAAACACGTCTTTTATGTAAATATACATTGGGATATTCGTTACGTTACAACTTTGTAAATTTAATCCATTTATTAGCATACGTATTTTATTCTTATATTTTGAGATATATCAAATAAATACTCTATGATATATTATGAATATAGTTATTGTGTTGTGTATAGTATTTCCGACTTATATTTAAAAACAAAAAAAATTACTTATGAATATTACTTATGAATCTATTGCTATATGGCTTTATTGTTTGCTCTCTGTCTATCTATCATTATGTAGAATATGAGCATTGATATTAACATTGTTTTAATGTTGAATTAAACTATTGTACATGTGACATGTGACACATACTCGTACAGGTTTCCGCCATTGCCCGCCAATTCGTCTAATTTGGTCCGCGGCCGCCGGAAACGGGGCTGTTGGCTGTGATTGTCATAATAATTCGCATTCTGTACCTACTGTGTCTGTGGCTCGTGCAGTTGGTAGTGTGACGGGCGCGGTGGAGGACGATTTGACATAAATAAAAAAAATATATTGATATTTAAAATAACAATTTAGTGATCGTTAAGAAGTTTTAGTTTTAACTTCGTAGGTTGTAACAGTCGGTAATTTATTAGGAGTCGTTAATGGGATCAGTATTTAAGCAAAGGAAATTCTAGAAAGAGTGTTATTCCCCTGAAAATTTATTAATATTAGTATACAAATCAAAAGATTTCGATACATTTGTCATTCTATGCTTGATATTCGATTTATGTGCGTGTAAAATGGTTGTATGGTACGTCTCCGATTGGAAACTTGAGGTAATTGAATGTTTCATTTGAAAAAAATACTATTATTTAATTGGTTTTTAACAAAAATATATTAATTTTAATGTTTTAGTAACATTTATTAACACATAACATTTTATTTATTTATTTATATATCCTTTATTGCACAATATATATCAATTTCGTTCTATATATTTGTGTATAATGTTAAATAATGCTCAATATAAGTGTATTAATATACATATGAGTATATATACATATGGGTATATATACATATATATGTATATCATATGACAATATTAGGAAGAAGACCAAAACAGTCACATAACTTATAGAAGTCATAGGTATGTAGCATAGGCTACAAAGAGTATTTACAAAGTATAATATACCAATAAATAACTAAAGGTACATTTATTATGACTTTTAGTCAGTTAATCAACTATATTCATATTACAAATATTTTTACATGGCCCAATTTGAAGCTTTAAAAATAATGTATATATTTTAAAATAGTGTAAAAAAACTATTTTAAAATATTATTGAAATTAGGTACTCTTATATAATTTTAAAATGGATTTTCCTGTCTTCTGATAGTATCGACAACACAGTACTATTGTCAGTTAGGTTGCGTGATCTGCGGTGTGCTGTGTGAAGGCAGGAGGTTCCAGGAATGCAGATCGCTATCGATTTGACTCTATATGATCTTGCACTTACCGTTTGTCTGTATGCAACTACGCTTCAGACTTTTGAACCGTATAAATCTGAATGATATTCATAAATTTTATAAATATGTTTTATTTATTTAGGTAGAGTTTAAAAGGAAACTATTCTGCATTTTCCTAAGTTTTCGGTCTAAATTAGCTAGCTAGACAAGTTAACTGCAATATTGTTTACTGGAACACCTGTACTAACTTTGTTTCTCACAAATTCAAATAGTTATCTCGTTGAAAGCTTCAAGCTGATTAAACGAAATGAAAAACGAATAAAAATGTATATCATAGGCAATTTGCATGTATTTATGTTTGTTTTACCCATTACATAAAAGATTTTGTTTCGAAATAGTATCTGAATATTTTGAATTACAAGCAAAAATATAAAGATATTTAAAAACATATCGCCGCTGTTAACCTAATTTTTAATGTGTGTGCCATAAATATGTCAGTCAAGAACCATTTGCCATTCAGGTCATTAGAGGCCGTCGTGGCGTAGCGGCAAAGCGTCTTAATGTAAAGAATCGTGGGTTCGATTCCCAATCGGAGAGGATTTTCAATTCTTCGCTCTGATACAACAGAAAGCGCGGCGTTAAGTTCCCACACTCAACACGCAATGTCTCAAGGGTTCCCTCTGCCTAACCCGCTATATGCGGGATAATGCGTGATGCCAAAAAATATATGATTTTCACGAAAGCCCAGATTCGACACCCTGCGTCCTCTTTAAAATTCTTAATGCTAAACAAGTAAACAACACATTTGGGTCGGACCGTTTTGACTTGGCTCAATTTCTTAATCGTGTCAGACATCAACGCGTCTGTCAGTTTTGTAAGTAAGTTTACAAATAGTTGCGTTATTGTAGTTTTAAATATCAATAGATGATATCATTCGATGCCATTGAAGACGTTGAATTAATGCCTCATTGAGACGTCTGTCTGTCTTGGAAGTAAAAATATTGATTTTCCATCACAAAATGACTACCTTTCGATTTCTTACCTTAATAGGTAATATATATTAATTATTATGTATTAATATTTTATATCGTCATTTATAAGTAAGGTGTATGATTAATTCGTATTTATTGTTTTTCCCTATTACGTCAGAAATTGGACATTTATTCGATTTATAATTTTTTTTAAATAAATTTCCTCGTCGCTTCGGCTTTTAGAGAAGTGTTGCACATGACCTTCGATCATTCGCTCCTCGTCCCATTCCCACGATTGAAATTTGATCTATGCATATATATACCAATACGTATGTTGAATTTTTTTAGGGCTCAATGGTACTATTTAATATTTTGTCAAATTTATAATATGTTTACATTTCTTTATAATGAGACTAAGGAATATCAATATTTTTGATAACGTATAAAAAAATGTATGTAGTGGAAAATATTTATAATAGTTTTTTTTATAACTGCGAGCATGAAAATCTTGTTTGTTATATACGCTTATTAAATACAAGTGTGTTACAACATATTACTCGTAGTATCCTATAGTGTAGATTGACGATACATTATCGATTTCATTACAAAGTACAGGAAAAACCTGAAAATAATTAAAAATAATATCTAATATGACTAATTAAATAATGATCGATTACAATAACAATTATATTAGTAATCAATTATTTAAACACTATAGTTTGCTCAATACATAAGTATACTGTATCGTTTATTTTTCTTTGCATAATTGACTTGTGTAATCGTATTATCGATCGATGTTTCAATTATGTTCAATTTTTGTTTATTTAATCGATATTCTAGATTAGGGTTGTAGGTATGCTGAATATATATATATATATATATATATATATATATATATATATATATATATATATATATATATATATATATATATATATATATATATATATATATATATATATATATATAATATATATGTGTGTGAGTGACCTTTTAAGTCCTGATGATATAGTTTTACGGAGATTTTCACACATATATATATATATATATATATATATATATATATATATATATATATATATATATATATATATATATATATATATATATATATATATATATATATATGTGTGTGTGAGTGACCTTTTAAGTCCTGATGATATAGTTTTACGGAGATTTTCACGAAACTTTGTCACCTAAAGGTGTCCAATTAAAACGAATGTTAATATAAAAATAATGTATGTATATGTTTATAATCTTAAGTCTATAAATAATATAGATATTTTAATAAAACAATTATGTAACACATATGTTTGTTTGTCAACAGAGTGAGCAGTCGTCGCCATTCCGACGCTGGACGACGGGAAGCGGTGCCGGCAGCTCCTACCGGCATCACGACCATCGCGGCATTTATAATAAGGTAAATATTGATACATACATATATATCTAGCTCCTTTTATTAACAACTTTAAAATATACATTTTAAATGATTTTCTTGTAAATTTATTGATTTCATTTTTATGGTAAGCAGATAAGTCACTTTCATGGTATTGTTTGATCCAACAAAGCTCTATGCTGGTATTCTTCAATCTATGCTAAAAGTTGTAAAAAAAAGATTTAGTAATTATATTCGCAATCAATTTCGTATTGTATTCTTTCTAAACAATCGAAATAGTTAATGTTGCATATATTTTGTCAGCAGCAAATGAGCGAAGGTTCGGTTCCCGTGCAGGCCAACAACACGAGTTGTGGCGGCGTCGCGAGATGGTCGCTGGGCTTGGAGCATTTGCTCGCGGACTCGGCGGGCGCGGCCGCGTTCACGCACTTCTTGTCCAAAGAGTTCGCCGCTGAGAATATTAGGTGAGTGCGTTTTTTTTAAAATAAATAGAATAGAATTAAATTATTTGTGTTAAAATATTGATAACTAAATTTATTTCCTTGGATTATGATAACATATGTATATTAATCTCTTGAAATATCCTATTTCTCCCGTTGACATCAGGTTCTGGTGGTCGTGCGAGCAGTACAGGTGCTGCGAGCAGGAGGACAAGCGAGGCCCCCTCGCCATGGAGATATACCAGCGGTACCTGGCGGAGGGCGCCTCGGAGCCCGTCAACGTGGACGCGGCGGCGCGCCGGGCGGCCGCGCTGCGCCTGCACCAGCAGCCCCCGCCGCAGGACCTGTTCGCGCAGGTACTTGAGCTCACTCGAATGTTAAGGCCGCCTTTGCGCTATACTTTATCATATATTTAATATTATATTACTATTTTATTGTTAGTGTAATAGACAATTGAAAATATTTGGATTTTCTTAAGTTTGGAGCGGAGTTTATATATGTGCATATTTTGTTATTTTTTATTGATTATGTCAACATACTAAAGAACAATATATTAATATAAATACAAATTCAACACGGCAACCTTTCATCTATTATCCAATAATACTCGGAAGAGATTGCTTTAAGAAATACCGCTTGTATTGTATGTTTTGATTTTTCTTATTTTATATATACCTTATATATGACATACGTTTGAAATATCAGAATCTATATTGATATTACAAAGCTGAAGAAATAATTTAGTTCAACTCGCTAATAGCATTAATCTCAAATTAATCTCGCGAGCAAAGCGGTACATTAACATACCTCCGTCCCCGCCAGGCGCAGACGCAGATCTTCAACGTGATGAAGTTCGACAGCTACCCGCGCTTCCTGCGCTCCGGCGTGCACGCGGAGTGCGCGCGCGCCGACCTGCGCGGGCAGCCGCCGCCCTACGCCCACGCCCACACCGCCTCGCCGCCCAAGGTTGGTGTTCGTTGAGCATGTCACGGTTATTATTTAAGTGCTGGACATATCCGTGAGGCGCGGGTTCGAGTCCCGCCACGATCAATCTTATACATTAAAAAATGGCTAAGTGTATGCTATTTATCATCTGGTTTTATAAATTCTTGTACATAAAAAAACTTAATATTACTTCGCAATGTTTAATTATAAATATTTATATACTTCTATATATTTACAAATCTTTGAACATACACTCATCGTGTTGATGAAATTAAAGTCCGTACTGCGCTGTTAGGGTGTTCGAAGGTAATATTTCATTAGAATTATACAATCTTGTATAATATTGCGACTACAAATGATTCAACGTTTAAGTACACAGACTCTAAGGTATTTTATTATAAACTATATTGTTCAATAAACTGTTCTCTCCATATCATTATTTGGATAATGTTAATTAAAGTCTTTGTCGAGTCAAAGAGTCAAATAACTAAAATTACCTAAAACATGGTTATTATTTATACAATATTTTAAACGTATAAAAAAATTATAGTTAATATTAGTAAAAATTTTGAAATTTTGTATGGAAATTCGAATCAGTGTTTTAAAGTTCGTTTATAAGATTAAGTTCCAGTGAAGTCAATGTGAGGCAGAAACTCAATTAGTTATATATTAGTTTAGTTATTATATTAGTTTAAAAAAATTAGAAAATAAAGAGAGTTTAGAGAGAAATTACACAAGTGAGTGTTAGAGAGGTTGACCAAGCGAGGGTCAACCTCTCTTACACTCACTTAACTTCTAGAACCCAGTATCCATGTTACTGGAGGAAGGTCAGCCTTCGAAGATCACATATGAAGAGGTTGGGATAGTGGTGACACTATCACGCTAAGAATTAAGCGTAAACCTGACAAAAATGAACCATAAATCTCGTTACTTCTAGTTAAAAAAGTCAGCCTCAAACGCGTCAGAGCGGCGGCGCAGCGGGTCCCTGCTGCCGTGGAAGGGCAGGGCCGCGTCCCGCGAGCGAGCCCCCGCCTCCGCCCCCGGCCCCGGCGAGGGCGGCGCCGTCACTGACGTAAGTTTCTTTTTTTACTTTTTCTTTCTTCTCTGTTCTCGTCCCCAGAGAATGAAATGAGCATTGTGGCAGCTCAGAAGATGGTACATTGGACGGTCATTGACCGGCGGGGGCCGCGGCGGCGTGTCTTTGAGGTTGAGGAGTGTAGTGATGGGCTCATCGGGGTCTAGGAGGACGCTACGAGGGCGTCGAACTTAGATGCTTCGACTTTGAGGGCATCGGGGCGGAAGTCTGCGCGCTCGTAGTAGCGCTTGGCTAAGCCTTTGCAAAACCTCTTAAACAGTTCCAGTTACATATATTATACCAAGGGTATCCGGATGCCATTCTAAGAATGCAACGAAAATGCAACGAATGCAATGAAAAGGATGCAACTATTATATAATGTCAGCTTGTTACGATGTGATATTTTACTCCGCTTGCAGACCAGGGGGTATAGCCTGTTTAGAATGAACGTGGCTTTGGTTCCTGCGTAATGTGGGGTCGGAACGAAAGACGAGAATCTAAGAGGGAGACAGAGTGCCATACGGCAGAGGTTGAAGAGCAACCTTATGTGCCAGACCTTGTTGAAGTCCTTCAGAATAGTTTTGACCTCGTCTCCCTCGATCGGGACTGACGTAAGTGTCGTGTCTCTCTTAAAGCTCCTCTGCACTCCCAGAGGACTTCAGAATTTCAGGTTTCAAAGCTGCGTAATTTCGTGTGTGCGTTATCTGTCAGTCACTCGATAATGGAAGTTTTTTATATATATAAATATTAATTAAGAGATCATCGTGGATTATTGGGACAGCATCAGAGCGGAGAAATTGAAATAATTTATATATAATAATTTTCCTATATAGGTGTCGAGCCCACAACCTAGGTAACTCTCAGTTCTGCGTTTTCAACATAATAGTGATGTTACTAACTGCAGCCTTTAGCACGTATTTGTAAGAATAAGTAAATAAAGAGCTATAATAGGCATCGTAACAATAACATATACATACATACATACATACATACATACATACGTAATTATCTAATCGTGGAAAATCTCTCAGTTGTGTCAACATTAGTTCAATTCGCTCCATAATGATATTCATATTATTTTTAGATTAGTTCATGTAGAGCCATGGTCGTGGATTCCATTTATTTATACTGAGGTTTTCCTGATGGGTTCGATCCCCATGAGGGGGAATTGTTTAGGGGGATTCCGTGCTTTAGAAAACTGAAATGGGGCGATGAGGTTCTCCTCTCGATACGCAATAGAATACAAACAGAACAAATAACGAAGATTCTTTAGTCAGATCCTCTCAGCCTGAAGATGGACAAAACATGCAGCTTTAAACTAAAAGTGATAGCTTGTTTTTCATAAAAAAAATAAGATATATAAAAGAACTTCTGGTAGTGGAGCAAGGCCAGAGTGAGGATCCTTCTCTTGCTTTTGGTATATAAGAAATATCATCTCACGTATATATTTTTTTAACCAAACAAATAATAAAAATACCTCCATATATTTCGTCATTGAGTAAATTCAGATTTACGAGTGTATATATATTGCACGTACATACAAACACGTATATGTACATATAATGTGGGACAAAAATAACTGCGACACGCCTCTTATTTAAATTGTACGATAAATGGTTTATTTTTGTGTCTTATCTCGTATCGTGTACAGAGATTTTATATGCGTTTTAATTTAAGATTTGAAACGTAGGTTCTTTAAACTTTTATATTCTGTAATAATAATATAATTGCGTATAATTAAAACTGCTATTAAGTAATTAGTGGGTCGTAGAATGTCATAATCTAAGCATACATACATATATACATACACACATATACACACACATATACATACACACATGTATACATACACACATATATACGTATTGCTTGTAAATTTGGTTTTTTTAATGTTAATTCGTGATTAATATATATCTTTAAATCAAATTCCCCAGCGCTGTCGGCTTAAATTGTAATTTATGGGTGTTCAATAAATCCTAGTAAGGTTTTAAAATAAAAATTGTTGAACAAGCCATTACAGTACATAGTACATGTATACATATATTCTCTCGGCTCATGGCGCTTGAACTTATGTTTAAGTCACACAGTCCCAGTGTACCACACTGCTAATATTGCCGGTGGTGTACAACGTTAACACAATTCTCTCTGTTGGGAGCAGGTGGTGAAGTCGAGTCAGTCGACGAGCGGGCAGTGCTCGCTGTGCCGCGTGGTGCTCCCCGACGGCGCCACCTCCGTGGTGACGGTGGACCCCGCCGCCTCCATCGGGCAGCTGGTGGGCAAGCTGCTGCAGCGCCGCAACCTGGCGTGCGACACGTACGACGTGCTGCTGCAGGGCGAGGCGGGCGAGGCGGGCGAGGGGGGCGAGGCGGGCGCGCGCGTGCTGGACGCCGGCACGCCCTCCAGCGCGGTGGGCGGGCGCTGCATCGCGGTGGAGCGGCGCTGCGTGCTGCGCGTGGCGCTGGCGGGGCGCGCCGTGGCCGTGCGCTGCCGGCCGACGCGCCGCCTGCGCCACGTGCTGCGGCCGGTGCTGCAGCGCTACTGCGCGCACGCCGCGCCGCGCCACGTGGTGCTGCTGGGCGGCGCGCCCGTGCACCCCGACACGCTGGCGCAGGAGCTGGACGGGCTGCGCGTGGTGGTGGTGGAGACGGGCGGCGCGCCCCCGCCGGCCCCCGCGCCCGACGCGGACGACGCCGACTCGCTCAGCGACGAGGACGTGCAGGTATGCGGTAATTGATATTCGTTTATTTCCTACCTCTTTATAATTTTAAGAGATAAAAAAAGTATGTCTTAACATATAAATCCGTCCTTCGTTACAGAGTGCGAGTCGCAGCAGTGTATCGAGTACGTCGAGCTATGTTCCGGAAGGGGGCCTCGGGGGCCTCAACAATACGCAAGGGGCCCGGGTGCGCGCGGCTCTGCGACCGGGGCCCCCCTTGCACCAACATCCGCCCGGTTAGTTAGTATTAAATCTTTTTTTACGTCAAACTAAATCAACTTTGAAATTAATAATTAAAATTACAATTTAATTATAAAATTGAATATTGTAAATGAATTATTAAAAAATATAATTGTAATTATTGAAACATTATTAAAGTTTTCAATACAATAAATACAATAGATTTATACTGTAATGATATATACTAATTATAGATATATATTTTCCAACAGATTTCCTCGAGAACCTCCGAGAGACACAAAGGCAGCGGCTTCAAACCCGCACTCCTCCGCCGCTACCACCAAAACCCACACAACGCTCCGCGCCGACTGTCGTCTGAACACCCCTCTATATCTGCAGGACTTACAGCAATGCCGTGTGAAACGGCTCTTACGTGTCAAATAAGCGTAAAGCGCTTGTTATATTGTGTTTGATTAAACGCAGTTGAGCTAAAGCGCATGAAGCATATGCTTATCTTCTTCGTTCCCTCAATGCTGAGGATCGCGACCGCATTACAATCTCCTCCATTCGGAGCGGTTGCAGCATATGCTAAGTAGCCATAAAGTTCTCGTAGCTTTGTGCTTCATTAACGTAAAGCGCCAGAATTATTGCGCTTAGTTAAGACACCTCAAGTGTAGAAGCGCTTTACGCTGCTGGACAGTTGGCATTTATAATGAAATCGTGTTCTGAAGCACTTGAAACGATATAGTCTAAACAACTGTTAGACGAAACAAATACAAACAGCGATTTTATAGCTGTTTTATCGGACTTACAATTTTTTTTTAAGTCTTTCTATCCTTAGTGTGGATTAACACTTTAAATAAATCATCTAAGTAAGAAATTTACCTTTTTTGTACACTTTAATTAAAAAATATAACATAAAACGTTTGTGTTGTTATCGATTATTTCGAGTGAGATTTTTTTCATAAAAAAAAAATAAAATGTATACTTGCTAGAAGGCTGATATTGATATGAGAATGAATGGAACTGTCTAAAAATATTTAGAAAAGAAATATAAATAAAGACCTATATAATAAGTATAAGAGCAATCTCGTCATTTGTAGTATAGTTGTACTAGCTGGCTGGCTGGTTTTTATGTACAAATACATATATATTTTTAAAATAACAATGTTAAATGTAAAGACAGTTCATTAAGGCATTGATATTTTTATATATACGTAAAATTTATATTTTTTTTAAGAATCTATATTTACATCTTCTTAAAGCATCCCGTTTATAAATTTGCTGGATAACAATGTATTCAACACCGGAAGCAAATTATTTTATATATATATATATATATATATATATATATATATATATATATATATATATATATATATATATATATATATAATATATTGATTTTCTTATACAATATACTTAAAGTATTATAAATCACCTTATTTTTAAACTAATATGTTTGTCTAAAGTATTAGTATTAGTAGCCTTGTATATTAATGTAAATATAAACAACAAGAGATCTTACAAATGTCTATTCTTAATAAAATATTGTTTTTAATTATTCGTTATAAGGAAATAGTGAAGTGCATTTAGATATTTTTTTTATAGAAATATAATGTCATAAACAATTCTAGTTGTATTGTTTTTTTTTTTAATATGGCAACTACACTAATGTATACAGTATGTTATAGTCTTTATTTAGTTTTTTAAAGTTAATTAATTTATTGTAATATATAATTTTGACACTTGAAGCTCGGAGTTATAAAATATACTTATCTAATTATGAATTTGTTTTAATTTCCTACGAATTATTATTTAAAATAATAATTTCTAGATTGTGAATGTTACCATTAAGACAGTAATCACTGTCTTAATGGTAACAAGCGCGTAACATTGGGCTGATTAGAAATGCCAGTTAATTACAGTACTAGTTAGAAAAATAAATGAATGGACTGGGCACGGCCCCCCTCCTCCCTCCACGTTTCTTAGCCTCTTTTCGGTGGATTTAATTATTTTCATTTTTCCACACCAGTAGTACAGCTTGAGCATCGAATACCAACATATTTTTTCCCAGCTTCTTCAGCTCTATGATTGATTTATGAGTGTCCTCTCTACACGACAAAAACTATTGCAAAATTAAAACAACCTGAGTAATGCTACACTATTTATTCAGAACAATTACTTATCAGCTATGGCTGGCTTAGCTTCCACTTCCTCTTCCACTTCCACTAGCACGGGTTCAGGTTCAGGTTTGAGCCTCGTCAGCTTCGAGGGATCCTTTGGAGGTGTCCAGTCCGGTATTATCTTATCGTGAATCCTCCAAGTCCCGTACATATTCGATAGATGTTTCTCAAAAACTACATACTCTAGGACATCTTTAGCCAATATTTCACTGCCGTGGAGCAGACGACCGAATCTGTCGTACACGGCGAGTTGTTGACGCGTGTGGAAGCGGACCGTGATCTGGAAAAATATTTCAATATTCACGCTTTGTAGGGATAGCCTCTATCGCCTCGTCCACTGTCAATAACCTCTTCATACATGCCGTCCGAGGCGTTATTTTTTCGCTATATTCTTATATAGGGGAAGCGGGGAGACATACCGGTGTTGCACTTCTTGTAGCAACCAAATGGAAACATAACATATTAGAGTTCATTTCATGTCCAGATAGGGTAGCAGTGCTTAAATTCCGCGTTTCAGATACAAAAACAATAACTTTCATCCAGGTATACGCACCCACATTTTCACACCCAGATAGTGAAGTTGAGTAATTTTATAACATTATCAATAAAGCCTATGAAGACCATATAGGCACGTGGACTATCATAATGGGAGATTTCAATGCAAAGCTTGGAATCCGGCGTGAACTAGATAACCCCAAAATTCTTGGACCTTATGGTTTAGGAACTAGAAATGAAAGGTGCTCTCGGCTTCTACAATTTGCGTTTGGACGGAACTTAAGCATATGTAACTTCTTCTTTCACAAAAAAACCTCATCGCCGTTGGACCTGGTTCTCTTTGACAAGTACACTAAAAATTAAATAGACTTTTTCCTAACATCTTCTATTCATAAGCATCATAGTAAACAATATAGAAATAATTAATAGCTTCAAATATAAATCTGACCATCGACGAAAAATTCATAGATATCAAACATTCAAACTATCAATAAAATGCCTAGACAAAAGTACTTTTATTTCAAACCAAGGCGACTTTCTACTTGAATTAAACAACAGTTTTAGTGTATTAGATGATGGCGGCATTGAAAATAGTGTAGATATACGATATAAAAATATAAAGGACTGTATAAGAAAAGCTTCACAAAAAGTAAAACGTAAAGAAAAACCTCTAAGTAATACCACGAAAGCACTAATAGACGACAGACAAAAACTCACATTATATACCATAGAATGCAAAATTAAATCCCGATTACAGTAGGGGTTCACCAGGGCTCAGCTCTTAGTCCGTTCTTATTCAATGTAGTGCTGGATACTGTCTCGGCTCACATCCAATGCCAGCCCCCGTGGCTGATGATGTATGCCGATGACATAGTACTCATCGACGAGAACCGACTGATGCTGGAGCGTAAAGTGAACGCCTGGAAGGGTGCGCTTGAGAACGGTGGTCTCAAACTGAATGTGTCGAAGACCGAGTACATGGCTTGCGGGAACCCGGACTCGAGCACCATCCATATCGGGCCTGAGCCAGCCGTTAAGTCGGACAAGTTCAGGTACCTTGGAGCCGTTATGCATGAGTCTGGAGGCATCGACCACGACATCCATGCCCGTATAAACTCTGCCTGGGCCAAATGGCGGGAGGTCACTGGTGTAGTCTGTGATAGCAGAATACCGCCCAAGCTCAAGGGACTGATATACAAGAGCATGATCCGACCAGTTCTTCTATACGGCAGCGAATGTTGGCCAACATTATCTCGGCACACTCAGGAGCTTCACGTCACGGAGATGAAGATGCTGAGATGGATGTGTGGCGTGACGCGGTCCGACCGCATACGCAACACATTCATTCGAGGTAGTCTTGGGGTCCGTGACGTAGCGGATAAGCTCCAAGAGCGTCGCCTGAGATGGTATGGCCATGTTATGCGCCGATCTGAGAACTATGTCGGAAGGAAGTGCCTTGACATGTCTGTCCCTGGAGTTAGACCACCCGGACGCCCAAGGAAGCGATGGCTGGATGTCGTGACACAAGACATGAGAGCCAATAAATTATCCACTGAGGATGTTAAAGACCGTGCAAAGTGGAGTAGGCTCAGTCGGAAGGCAGACCCTGGCAAAAGCCGGGACTAATGCCAAGAAGAAGAAGAAGAAGAAGAAGCAAAATTAAATACAGAGAAGTTAAACGGGCCATACGCAAAGATATAAGAAATTATAATTCAAAACTATGTACACAAGTACTACATAACAAAATATCATTTAAGAAAGGATCAAGGAACAAGGATCTGAAGTAGGAAGACCATTATTGACAGACCATTTGGAGAAAATATCAAATATTAATAATTACAGACCAATAAGCTTAGTATCAGATGTATACAAATTATTTATTAAAAATATCGAAAGCAGACTTCGTAAGGATTTGGACGCTCAACAACCTGCTGAGCAAGCAAACTTCCGCGGAGGCCTCTCTACCATAGACCACCTACAAGCAATAAGCCAAATAATAGAAAAATGTATAGAATACAAGAAACCTCTTTATTTGGCATTCGTTGACTATTCGAAAGCATTCGATAGTCTATATCATCCATCCATCTTTCAATCCTTAACCAATCAAAACATCCATCCCACATACATTCAACCAGCCATCCAACTAAATTCCGTAGGCCCGTCATTTGAAATCCAACAAGGCGTCAAACAAGGAAACCCGCTGTCGCCAAAACTTTTCACGGCCACGCTAGAGGAGGTCTTCAAAAAACTTGCAGATAGTTGGAAAGAGAAAGGCTTTGTCGTCGGCGAGAGAAGATTGACAAATCTTCGTTTTGCCGACGACATCGTTCTGTTTGCCAACTCCGCCGCTGAATTGGGAGTCATGCTTGAGGACCTTAGAACAGCTAGCCTTGAGGTTGGACTTCGCATGAATATGGAGAAGACCAAGATAATGACGAACAGTGTCAAACGCAGGATCTTTGTGGGTGATGAGAAGGTGGAATTGGGCCAGTTAGTTTCCTTCAAAGAACGCTATGATAAAAAGGTTGCTAGACGCATTGAAAGCGCTTGGAGGACCTATTGGTCCTACAAACATATCATGAAAGACGTAGCACCAATCGTTCTAAAACGTAAACTCATGGATATGTGCATTCTTCCTGTCCTCACATATGGAGACGCAAGACTGGGCCTTGGTCTTTGACCAAATCGCATAGATTTGCCCTCGGGGTGGGCGTCTGCCAAATAACTGCAAAATTGAAATATGACTGGGCAGGCCACGTCTGCCGTATGTCTAATGACCGCTGGGCCAAAATCAAGGGAAGCAACCACGCGGTAGACCGCCAAGGCGATGGCGGGACGATTTCAAACATATAAGTGACTGGTACACAATAGCTCAGGACCGCAAAAATGGAAAGGAGGTACAGAGGCCTTTGCCCTGCAGTGGGACGATATAGGCTCATAAACGATATAGTATTAGGTATTATTATTTTATTTGCATAGATGACCATCGTGGCGCAGCAGCATAGCCTCTGACTGTAAGCGCGACGGTTGTAGGTTCGATTCCCATGAGGGGAGAATGAATTGTTTAATTTTTTTGCATCACACACACATCACATCATCTCTGGTTTCAAAATAATATAAACAAACATAATTAAATTTACCTGACCGAAAATGTTCTCTTTGCTAATGACATCAGTACACCTCGCATGGACTACTCGCGGTGGCTCCAAAGAGTCTAGGAACTTCCACCTTATGGTCTTCATGTAGCTATTATGCATAAATTCTGGATACGCTTTTTCACTTACAAAGATCCTCAAACCCTTTTTATCACCATTCATTAAGCATTCATGGGCTTTAGTATATATTTTTTGGGCTTCTTGAGCAAAGTCTTTAGTATCAAATTCTTCATCATAGGACTTGACTTTACGTATAGCCATCATTGATTTAGATTTCTTCTCCAGAAGTTCAACAGCTTGTTTGGCTCGTGTTGTTGATACTAATGATGCCTTGCCGTCACCTTCTGGAGGGACATAAGGTTCGAAGACTCCACCTTTAAGGAATTAAATTTTAAAATATTTCTGTATCAAAATAATATTATATTCAAAATTATAAAATACAACCCATATTACAAGCAATTTGTCCTGGTTGGGTGAAGTGTCATTTCAGAAGAAAATCATTTAAAAAATTATATAAAAAATTTAAATAGGACTTGAACCTGCACCTCTTTGATGTATCTATGAGCTGAGTAGTCCAAGCACTGTTGGTTTGTTATGACATAATATACTCTAATCAAACTATGTCCAAATTCTTATTTGAGAGGTTACAGTGCCTCTATTTATAAATTTTTATACATTTTATAAGCAAGACTCGCTAACATTGTTCATGTATAATAAAAGATCTATATATCCCTCAACCAGAATTAAAGACAACATTTTCATATGGCTAAGGCCTAGTTAAACAAACTAAACTTACATCAAGAGGTTGTAAAATTTCATGAAGGTGTAAAGATAAAAAAATTAAAACCTGTGGATGATATATAGAACGGGCGCTCGATCCAGGGGCGTGGAGGCAAAATGCCTCGTTCTTTCATTTTTTGCCTCATTTTCTCTGGACTCATTTCCTCATCTTCATTCATATCAGGGAGGTCTACCTTCAAAAACTTTTGGGCCCGAGCCTTCTTGTACTTTGGGTTGTAATGCTTCGATGTGGTCGTGCGTGAAGGTTGAATTGTACATGGTAGTTTCCATATAGGTCCAATCTGAAATGTTCAATCGATTGACTAAATATTGTCTAAATAATGACATTTGAAAAAAAATGTTCGTAAAACATATTTTAATTTATTTTCACAATATCTTGCGTCTTCTTAATGTTGCATTTAAATGTACAACAAATGTATAATTTAAAACTTACTTTGGTTAGTATGGAATTTGCCATATTGCAACTCTATGGTTTATGATGTCTAAAAATTAGATATATATATTTTCTTTTCCTTAGTATAATCTCTCACGTTTTCATAGTAGTAATTTTATTTTATAATTTCATAAGTTATTTTTAAAAGCAGTTTTTAAATAAATATAACCTCAAAGTATTTTGATATTAATTATCAATTGACATTTGTCAGAATGGCACAGTCTTATATCTTATCAAATATATTTTTCGATAAACAAATATTTTTTAAAGGATATATTAGCACCAAAATATTATAAGAATTATTAATTTATTACTTTAGATAGTTTCATTTTAAATAAATTATTATTAAGTATGGCATAATATTTCTATATTCATGAAAAGAGAAATATTGTCTATGAAAATTAAGTACTGCCATTTTTAGTCATATATTTTCCTTTCAAATCAAGATTTTCTTGAAAGGTCTTCCTAAATTTATTAAATTATCGTGTTGGCCATCTAAAATTAAATTATATTATCCAAGTTAATAATACATTCCAATACTGAGTGTAATATTTTTCTCTTGTTTACAATCGATACACTCATAACGCTTTTATTTAGAAGGCTATACAGTTTCTACATTATTGTGTTTTAAGTAAAAATTGCATATTTGTTTCGTAACTTGCTTTAAAATTTAAAACATCAACAATTACATTATAAAATTGACACACACGATACAAATCGATATTTGTGACCTACATAACCGGATATCCGGCGACTCCATACACGTTGTCTCTAGCTCCGACGGAATAGAGACCGTAGCAGCGTTTCTTTCTTTTCTGAACAGGCGCAGTCCGAGAGAACTCGCAAAAGGAGTAAAAGGCTCCTACATAACCTGTAACTATGTGAGTATCAGTGCACATCATATAAGTATAATTAAGTTTATTCGCGTTGATTATCCTTTTTGTGTTGAATTTACTAGAATCACGCGATATTCGCATAGTCCTTGCTGAGTCATAACCATTGTAAAGTGTTTCGAAGTTTTGTTAGAAGACAGTTCTTTCTTTTGGCAGTTTGCTAGTTTATTTAGTAAGTAAATGTAGTCTTAATAAGAGGTAGATTATTGTAAATACATGTGCATTAAGTTTTAATGTACAGGGGGCGATGACCCCCGACGTTACGCCTAACGGACCCCTAGGTAGCATTATCCTAATTGCCACGTGTGTTTGTTTCAGCAATATATTGTATGAGTCAGAAGGTAGAAAAACCAGTATTATCGGGTCAACGGATCAAGACCAGAAAAAGAGGTGAGTTTTGAAAGAATTTAAATATTATTAGCATTATTCTGTTTTATTCCTATAATCTGTTTTAAGCCCTAAGTTACTGACGAAACTACCAGGAAATCGTATGACTACGTGTTTACTTGTTCGTCATAATTTAAACAGCATTGAATAATTTGTTTCCCTAATTTTCCCTTGTTTTGCCTTAATTTACAATTCATATATTATTCTTATGTCACTTAACTTCAATAATTAGCAAAGGCCTGTATTCAGGATGAATTAACCTCTTTAGAAGGCAGTAATTCGTATAAAGTAGGTCATGTTCTCACTAAGTACTTGAGTTGTATTGTTTAATGGAAGGCACTCGAAATTTCGCCATGTGGTTGGTTATTATGACGATGAAAGTTTTGATTAGATTGACTTTTTATTTTCTTATATTTATATACATTTTAAATTGTTGTCAAATACCAACTTATTCTAGAAAATTGCAGATTTTTAGTTCAACTTGAACTAATTATAAGAATTTTTATGGTATAGTTTATAATTATTTTTTATTTGTTATTATAAATGTCATTTGATATTTTTCTCTTCTTAGGGGCTATAATATAATATAAAGTCATTGTTATATTAAAAACCAGTAAAACTGTCAAACAAAGCAGTTTCCTGTTTGTCTAAAATTTAATCTTTCTTAAACATTGTCCTTAAATTAATACTTAATACCAAACCTTTGAGATCTTAAATTGATTTCAGTTTCTTTTAATTATAAAATTGGTACATTTAATACACTATTCGAAACATTAAAACGTGTTTAAAGATGCAGGATTTGGACCAACTCCTCCTGAGTTTGAAGGTCATTTTTAAGAATGGTCATTAGAAAAGTGCAACTTTATATATTAAGCATCTTAATTTGTAATTGGTAATAATTTTGATTAAACAATTCTTCAAATTCGATTTTGCTAATATTTTATGTCATTGTTTTAGTGAAAAATGTAAATAAGCCAATAAAATATAAAAAAAAACAATCAATTCTTTGTTTTGACAGTGGACATAGACAATCTAAACAAACTAAAATCATAATGAGTTTTCTTTTTTATAGATTCATAATATTTAATGAATTAACATTGACAATATTAAATAAGCATAGATAAAAATTAATAACTGGCAAATTTCTTGTTTTAATTTTTAAAAAAATGTATAAAATATTGTAATGAAACGATTTATAAAGCATTTTTTTTATATAAAAAATATATAAATTAATATTCTCTGTCAATATTACATGTCAATGAAGCTTTACTTGTGACTTGAACTTGACTTGAATCATTTTCAATTTTCATTAACACTTCCTTATATGACTCAATGATAACATGTTTTCTTTTTTCTTATGTATATTTTCTTCCAATATAATATTTTCTAGCGTAAAATACAATGATAATCTAATATAAACTTAATTTTGAATTACTTTATAAAAAAAACTAACTAAATAAGTTTAAAAAAATTAATAAAGGTGTATAATTTGTTATATGTTTTAATATTAAATACAAATATTTTTAAAATTGAAATTTAAAAAATTATATATTTTTTAGTTTAATATTTTTTTTTAATTATATTAGGCTGTATAATGTGTGACATACTAAATTAAAAGATATGTCTTTGCGCTATTCTATTTACAAAGCCAAGGAAAATATGGACATTAGTTAAATATGAATGATATTTTTGCGTACTTAAAAAACAAGTTGCAATGCTGTTTTATTTTTAAATAAATGCGTCGTAACAAGACACTTTGTAACAGAGTCATATGTACTTTGACCTCATGTTGCAAAGCGAGCAAATAAAAGGAAATAATCTGTATATAAATGAGCAAGGAATATAAAACCTTCATGCTGATTGTTTTTTAATGCAATAAAATTAAAAACTAAGTTTTTCGCAAATTTCCCATAATACACTTTGCAAGTCAGTTGTAAGAGAGAGGAGAGCTTAGATAGACGGTTTGAACGGTAACCAAGCAGTGCAGTTTCACTACATTAAAATTTTTATATTTTCTAAAATATTATTCCTTGGAAAGAAAATGATGAATAGCACTTTTAAAGGACCTTAAAATATGACATAAACACAAATATAAATAATCAGCCATCTTGTCTACAATGTAATGGAAAGTGGATTTAATAAAATTACCTCTCATTAGGGATTGACGTTTATGTATGTCTTAGTAATTAAAATTTAAATGACCTAACAATCTGTCTGTATGTATATGTTTATACCATGTCTTAAATATTAATTGGCATCTCAGTATGGCTGTTAAAATTAGCACTCGGAGATGTTAATCAGCTTAACTTAGAAGTGGAATTCTGATAGTAATGTTAATTAATGGTGTTAGCGCATAATTTGCTTCCTTCATTGGTTTTTTTTTTAATTAAAAATCCTATGGACAAATACCTTTAGGAACTTCAAAATTCCAAATAAGTCTTAGTAAATTGTACCAAGATAGTCTTTATCTGATAAATAAACTGCCTTGATATTTACTTTATTAACTGGAGTAATATTCTTGATTATATAATATCTATGTGAACATGAAATACCTGTCTGTTCTACATTTTTTGGTATAACATTGAATCTCGTGACGCTTGAATCTAGTTTAATCCGAGTTATCAGAATCTTTAAATAATTAATTACTGTTATAATTAGATCTATCTGTACTTGTACAATTTTAGTTTAGTTTATTAAGCTATAGTTTGGTATATATAAAAGTTTATGGCAAGTCTTTGTGTAAAAAATTATCAAGTTCAATACAACAACATAAGACACCATTGTGATGTAGATTGAGTGTGCAAGCGATAATTGTAAGTTGAAATCCTACTTCAGGATTATATTTTTTATTGAATCGAGACATTATATATTGATTAGTGGTTGTACCAGACAAGAGATGAGAAAACTATTTCATTACACATTCTCTATTTTACAGCGTAACGCTACACCTCACCATTACTTAATGTCCTCGTATAGATAGGATCTTATAAATGTTTGAACAGATACTGTTATAATGTACTGTTAACCGTCATCCGTCATCACTCGGCCCAGATTGTTTTATAATAAGCTGTGTGTACAATCTTAACTTTTAGTTTTTGTAACAGATACACTATGTTAAATATGTATAATAAGTTTATAATTGATTTATATATAAAAAAAATACAAGACTTGTGTTAAAATCATATGTTAAATTTAAGTGCCACTTGTATTGCTTAAATTTGAACATAATTCAATTTAAATTATAAAAAGATAATGTATTATTTTTTCAATTATTACTATATATTGTCAATTAATTCAATTATATATATTGTCTGTATTAAAAACATAAATATTGTGATATTGTAGAATCTTAATAGTATTACGTTGTTACACACAGATACTGTTTGTTTTTACGCATATTGTTCTTTTTTTTTTTTTGGTAAAGAGATTCGTCCTTATTTTTTTGTTTTGAGTAAAGATTGACATCTTGGGGCACAATTCCAGCCAGTCGGTAGTTTTTATTTAATATATTGTGTGAAAATATAAAAACATATAACATTATATATAAAGCAAATGTCACTATTCATTATTAATTTATTTCTATTATTGTATATATTTTTATTAAATCAATTAAATGGACGTCACAAGATTTTTATTATAAATTAAATAAACTTACAAAGAAATCGAACGCTAACAGTCCTACAACTAAAATGTTGTAGCACTAATGTGAATCACTTGTGGCTGTCCTTGTACGTCTTACATCAGTTTGTCTGGAAAGGAAAATTGCAAATGGCCACCTTGCTCAGTGCAAGTGATACAACTATGTTAATTAAGAATTTACATATTTTTCTACTAATAATATCTTCTTTATCGCATATATAAATATATATTCATTTGTCTAAGATATCATAGGGCAGTTGTTACTCTTTTTTTGCTAAGCCAATTGTGATATTATAATCTACAAATAATTAATTATACAAATTAACTAAGGCGGGAGTTGGCGGGAGATTTTTTTTTTAATATCGCAAGGAAAATCTTCCAAAGACATACCTTAGTGCACTAAAACCCCACAAACAAATCAAATGAGTCATTTTAATATATACTTTTTAGAGGTACTATTGAACTCACTACTACGGCTCGAGAAGTGTTTTTGTATAATTTAAACAAATACTTAAATAAATATATTAAGTTAATAAATCCTTGTTCGTAACGCCGCCTCCCATCTGGTGACCAGATGTCGTCGTATACGACTAATCAATTGAGAGGGGGTTTTTGTGTTCCCTACATCCTTGGGTAGTTTTGCTTATAATAATTTATAATGTAATTGTCAGTTAGTCAGTCAGTCATAGTGTCAGCGAATACTTGGTAATTAATGAGTTCAAATTTTTTTTTTTACTAACTAGTTCCACACTTTTAAACATAAAAAACTAAACTTAAACTTGTCGAGATTTGAACTCGCGCCTCTAAGATACCATCCGAGCGCTCCAACCACTAAGTCGTGCGTTCTCACCATGCTATGTTGAAATTTTTATACGCTTAATCCAACTTACTAGTATTTAAAACGATTGCGGCGAATAATCAATAGTGTGCTATTCCCTACAAAGGAAAAGAAAAACTTCAAATGACTTTTTTAAACATTTTTTTACTTTTTAATTTGAAACCAGGCACTTTAAACTCTGGCCTTTGACATTTAAGAAGCCGTGACACCGTGCCTTTTGGCACAGCATCGTCATCCTACGTTTATTCGTTACGTAAATGATAACTGGAAGTGCTATTTTATTATATATTATATATTCCATGGAATATCTTAAAATAGTTTATTTTGCTGAAAGGGACATAAGGTTAGCGTCTGGATTTTGTCTTAACACTATTCTCCCTCTGCTATGCGGAATAAGTTGGAAGATATATATAAAATTTAAAACACATGTTTTATATTTATGTACACCTATTATTGATTGTGAATTCTTTTCCTTTTTTTTTTCTTTAAAATATATTTGTTTTTTCTCTATTATAGTGATGAAGTAGATGGCTTTAACATAATTTTTTCCCCTCCAAAGATGAGAAAGAGAAATACGACCCGAACGGGTTCCGCGACGCCCTCGTGGGCGGGCTGGAGCGCGCCGGCGGCGACCTGGACGCGGCCTACAAGTACCTAGATGTGGCCGGCTCCAAGCTCGACTACCGTCGCTATGGGGAGGTCATATTCGACGTGCTCATCGCCGGCGGGCTTTTGCGTGAGTTGCATTATATGTAGTGATTTGTTTTGTTAGCTCCAGAATATATTTTGGTATATATCTATATATACATATGTTTTACTTTGGTTTTGTCTAATTAGTACAGTATAGAATTTGCTTAATTCGTCGATGGTATACTGTACATGATTATATTCTTACGTAGGTTTAGGAACTATGTCTACTTCAACCTACCTAATTGACTTTAAAAGTAAAAATATGTAAGCAAGACGAGATTGTGACATCATAAAATATAATAAACCAACAACAGATAAATATATAAAAGCATAATTAAGTAGTCACAACTAGAAACTATTACGTCTACTTGCTACGTCCAGAATACTGGAAAGCTCCAAAAATCGTTATTTAATATCTGCCTTGGGATGGTCGTGGCGTGTTTGTTTGTACAACTTCAGTGGCGGCCGGCCAACTGGGCATCTATCTGGGTATCTGTGCTTACGTCACCGACAGGCGGCTATGGCAGTTAAAGAGTTGAGCGAACGAAGACTGCTCCTTATATTCACTAATTAATATTATAATCTATGAAATGGAATCACATCATGGAGAATGACATTTTTTTTTTTTTTATTTATATGATGATAAACTTTGGCTAGAGTCCTGAAATATCATGTGGATGAAAACACTCGTTCGTTTATATCTGATTGCAACCGAATATTTACTTATATTTACACAAAAACTAAAATGGAAAACTAACTTAGATCTCTGTGGTATCAGTTCCCGGCGGCTCCGTGTCGATGGATGGGGAGAGCCCCAAGACCACCACTTGTATCTTCGACTCGAGCGAGGATATGGAGACTATGCGTAACTTTGAACAGGTTAGTGAGCATATATTTCAAATGAAATTATTTTCTTGTTGTCGCTACTTTTCTAGCGCTTTTTTTCTTTTAAAATTAAATAAACGATAAACTAAGAGTCGCGGGTTCGAGTCCCATTAAAATTTTAGTTATATTATAAATATTTATAAATTGTCTATACTGTTAAATGAATTTCCGTTGAACTTATTTTAGTGTCAATTCAAATCCTATCCGTGTGAAAATATAGTTTTTGTTACATAGAACTATAAACATAAATATATATTTTTTATAAAATGATGAAAACCATGGCTAGAGTCCTGAAATATTATGTGGACAAACACATTCTCGTTCGTTTTTATGCTGATTTTATTATTAAACAAAACTAGTTTTTAAATATGTCCTCCTCCATCTTTTAACAATTTTTTTTTTTAAATATACTTACAGGTATTCGTGAAATTAATGCGACGCTACAAATATCTCGAGAAGATGTTTGAAGAAGAAATGAAAAAAGTGAGTACGATCAATACAATGCGTTAGCGCGACGGGCGTAGATTCGATTCCCACTCGCGAAATAAATGAATATCATTTCCTCGCTCTGGTGATGAGAGAAAGCGCGGCGTTGAATTCCGCCAAGTTCGAAAAGTGGTGCCTTAAAAATGATTGATTAAGCTTGTAATATATGTCTTGTATTATTATAAATATATGAAATTTATATTTATTATGTTGTATTGACAGGTCCTTGTGTACCTGAAGGGCTTTGAACCACATCAACGCTTAAAACTGGCGCGCATGACCGCGCTCTGGATAGGTATGTAGGTTTATTTTATTTATTTTAAACAAATAATAAATTATATGCTTGCTTAAAACGCCCAAAGTAGTAGTTGAGTGATAATACTTTTGCAGAAGAGCTAGGTATGTCTTTAGGGGACCCCTTTGACTACTTGGTTCAGTACTAAACATAATTTATGAGTAATTGATAGATGTACTAGTGCTTAGCTTGCGACTTCGCTTGGACTTGGTTAGTAGTTAGTAGCTTTCTGCTCATGGTGGAACTCGGCGCCGCGCTTTATCTTCTCACCAGAGTGAGTTAATGTATATATAATGTTCCCTTGAGTGAGAATCGAACCCACTACTCTTAATGTACACGCCCCAATCATTTACTTATATATTCAAGATATATTTTTAATTTATTTGTCTCGTGTCATCAGGCAACGGCTGCGTGCCGCCGTCGGTGCTGCTAGTGCTGGTGAATGAACACCTTCTAAAAGACAATCTGGCGCTAGAGTTCGTTTTGGAAGTATTCGCTACGGTGAAGGCGGAGAAGGGGGTCACTTCACTCGTCACCGCTCTCAAGAGGGGACAGTTGGAGGGCAAGTGAGTGTTGTAAATATTAAATATATATTAAACTAATTTAAGCAATAGTTAGTGGTTAGATACGTAGGGACTTCACCGTTAACCCATGAGAACAGTGTTGACGATACTAGAGGGAGGTCTCATAAAGAGAATAAGGACCCCTTGGATATATGTATTGACAGTAGATGCGAAAGAGGTATGCTGGGTTAACCCGCTAGGGATAGTGTGGATCTTGAAATGTGTACTTACTGTACTTCAAGTCTTGTATGATTCTATTTTTAATTGATAAAAACATAGCTTTCACATTTAAAGGCTCCCCATCTTATTTTATTGGGTGTTTTGTTTGTATAAAATTACTTGGAATTGATGGGACAGAGTAAAGCGTCATGTACTGGCTGACTGTCTCATGGCAGTGTTGTCATTAATGTCGCTACATACATTTTTAAGTATTTGAGGATGGGTTTATTTTTTTATATAAATGTTTTATTAGTTAACCATAATCGCAAGCCAATGGTACAATGTCTGTACGTATGGTTGATCCCAACTCAAGGGAATAATTTTGTTTTATTTCCTCATTCTGGTAATAAGGCAATGTGGAGTTAAATTCTATTATTGTGTGTTAACACAACATCCCTGATATTGAATGGTGTGTGGGATCTGGTGTCTTACTAGGTATCCACTGCTGTGCTTAGCTATAAATATGAATAATACAAATGTATTGGGCATGATGTAACCATAATAATAATCATGTCTGTGTCTCGCTGGCTTGCAGGCTGCTGGAGTTCCTGCCCCTCAACCGCCGCACGGAGGAGACGCTGGCGGCCGCCTTCGCGGCGCGCGGCCTGGCGGAGCTGCTGCGGCTGCACCGCGCGCAGGCCTCGCAGGAGGCGCGCCGCGAGCTCACCGGCGCGCTGCTGGAGCAGCTGGCGGACGCGCGCAACGTGCGCGACCTCGTGGCGGACACGCGCGAGGCGGCCGCGCGACACGCCATCCCCGACCACGAGGTCGTGGCCATCGTCAGTACCATACCTTATACCTTATCTTAATAAACGCGAATACCTTTAAATGATGAAACTTGATGACGAGTCGGAGTTATGCACAAGGATTGTATCAGCTCGGTCTGACCGAGTCTTTCGGTCGTTCCATAGCGGTTACGGTCCAGTGTGTAACGCTGTCGATATGGCAATCTGATCACTTACTAAAATACTTTAAATGTATAAAAAATGTTTTCAATACTAATCAGATTGCGTTACATTTGTTTGAAGATATGGCAGTGCGTCATGTCGCGCGGCGAGTGGAACAAGAAGGAGGAGCTGCTAGCGGAGCAGGCGGCCAAGCACCTGCGACACTACACGCCGCTGCTGGCTGCGTTTGCGCAGTCCGCTAAAGCTGAAATTGCGCTTTTGACTAAGGTAATAAATATACTGTCAAGGATCTGATATTTTGGTATTTAAAATAAAAATCTTATCTTATGTATATATATCTTAAATATAATATTTAATATATAAATGTATAACCAAAGGGCACACAATTAGAGCCAACACACTGCACCCTGCGTGTGTCGGTGTCGAAGTGTGCGAAAGTATATGTACAGTAATACTACTCTTGGACGCGCTTGTGTGTGTGTTCATAATGTGTACTGTGGAACAGATTATTTAAATAGGAGTATGGTGATACTATATATATGCATGCTATTTGTTTGAAATCCCTAACCAAAGGAAGATGTATAAAAGTTATATACAACATATAATTTTCTGTTTAAGAAACCTGTAGCAGTGTCTTTTGTATACTGATAGGTAGTAAATTCAAAATTGTTTAGTGTTTTGGCCTTAACCATTTTTTATTTCTTTGTAAAATTTAATGTATATATCAAATGAAGATTTTGATTTGCTTCCTTACAAACCCCTAATGTTGCTCTGCAGGTGCAAGAATACTGCTACGAGAACATGAGCTTCATGCGTGCATTCAGCAAGCTGGTGCTGATGCTGTACAAGACCAATGTGCTCTCCGAGGAGGTGATTCTCAAGTGGTACCGTGACCCCAACTCCAGCAAGGGCAAGGTCATGTTCCTTGACCAGATGAAGAAGTTTGTGGAGTGGCTGCAGAGTGCCGAGGAAGGTAATATAATACACTTGACACTCCATTTATCATCTTGCCGCACCTTATTTGCCTCAATTTTTGATGACATTGCTTGTCTTAATTTACTTTGACTTATCTTATCTTAACCCTCGTCTTGTACTAGATATGAAGAAAATTGCTACCAGAATCAAGATAATTACTATATATGCTGTCATCTGGCATGGTTCTTCATTCTCTTACACTTATTTACATTCACTAGGTTCTCTCACCCAGCTATATGTGGGGATACAGTGTGAAGATGGAAATTCTGTTAGTTTATTTACAATACGAAAATATGTTCATTAATAACAACAAATGTATTTGATTCCAGAATCAGAGAGCGGCGAAGAAGAAGACTAGAGTAAAGACAGCGTGAGACTGAACACATAGCGCCGTCCCACACATACACACACACACAACCGTTAACCAGAAACCAAAACCAAACCGTACAGAAACCAACCAGAGAACCACAACCGAAACTGTAACCGTAACCAAGTGAGCACATCACTAGCTGTCAGTGAGGGGACGTTTTCTACAATTGTATATGAATCATTTCTAAATACAACCGCATACTAACTTAACATGTTGATGAAATACAATATTTTTTATTCAATTTTTTTAGTAAAATTCCAATAAATGGTGGTGACACTCGACTTGTGTTTTATTTAGTAGATGTTAAGTTTTAATTTGAGTTTATTATTATTATAGCTAGTATAGCTAACTTATTCCTGCGGCTTTGCTCGCGCCGTAAATTGGAAATTATTAAGAGTAACATTGAAGGCTGTAGGAAGGGAGAAGTAAGTCTAGCCTTCTTGATAAATGAACTATGTCTATATTATGTGAAGAAAGTAGTAGTTCTTGCAATTTACAACAAGTAATAAAATCAAATACAATGGTGGAGTAAATTACGGCTGAGGTCTTGAAGTTAGCTTTCATTTTTTTTTAATTAAAATCGATTTCAAAACTATCTAGTTATATGTTAAAACTAAGAAGTTAACAATATAGATTAATTGATTTATATAGATAGTAAAGACAATAATGCGGAGTAAATATAGATAAGTACGTACATTGGTATGTGCAGATTTAAATCTGATATTTTTGAAGGCTGTGCCAATTTGTATTTAATTGTGATTTGTTGGGCTGCTTTAGCTGGCTGTTATTTAGACTTAGTAGTAAATAGTGAAGTTTAGAAATTTCACTAGGTTCCTTGGGACATTTTTTTTTAAATGTGGGATCTTCAGCCCAATTTGAAAAAAAGTTCGTTTGTGTGAGGCGATAATTAGGTTATTTAAATTTTGCTATTATACAACCGCAGCGGAACAGCGTCTAGTTGTCGCAACGGTTGCGGGTTCGATTCCCTACTCTGGGAAATGAATTTTCGCTTTGCTCTGGTATGAAGACAGCTCTTTATTTAGTCTCAGAAACCCCGAGGATCATAAATTAGGTTCCTTCTGCCTAACCCGTTATATTCAGGATATAGTATGAAGCTCTTTATTTATAACTCTTCAGAAAAAACTTAAGTCTGGGGCTTGCTTTCTAATTTTTATGCAGTATGTTTTTTTAAATCTATATGTCATAGTAATTATATATAATTCAAATAACAATGCAACAATAATCCTTGCAAACTAAACTTATATTTCAAATATGTATATAAATTAATAAGAAATAACTATAATTGTAGATTTTATAAGTTTAAACATATTTACGCTGTACATTTTTGTTACTTCGCAAGCCGCCCTAGCCGCCCTAGCCGCCCTAGCCTAGGCGGGCGGAAGAACTGGAAAGGCGTGCCGCCTACCCCAGAATCATTTTTCATAATGGACATTCTCCCACTGTTTGCATTTGCCCACCTAGAACACTACCCTATCAAAAAAAAAGTTAAAAAGATAAGGCAATATTAATTTACATGTCGAGAACCTGAGAATTGTATATTATATGTCCTGGACTCCCTGGACTAGTGGGCTACCTGGGCTCTTTAATATGCCAACTATTCGAAACCTATGTAAAGTGGAGGGAGACGAGCTAATGATGTATGATTATCTACAAGACAACGTCTGACTGTAAACACGACGGTTGCGGGTTCAATATCCATGGAGGGGAGAATTCCCCCATAAATAATGGAAATGTCTCTAAATCGGACCTAATAGTAGAAAAGGAAGTGGAGTGTATCGACAAGTTGTCGCAACATTCTTCTGCCTACCCTGCTAGAACTGGAGTACAGCGGGAAGCTGAAAAAAAATGCAAACGATTTTTGAACTATTATATATAAAATTTTTAACATTTACATATGAAATTTGCAAAAAACAACATCAAAACGTGAAATTACGCTATATCTAGATACAAAAGCATAAGATTCAAGTCCCAAGTAATAATAATAATAATAATATCGCCATCAAAAGAAGTTATTAAATTATAACAGTATTGAAGTCCAAACAGATTCAAAAGAAATTTAACAAGGCCAAGTATATAAATGTTTCTATAATTGTATTCAAAGCTATTATATTTGGAGAAGCACACGTGGAAAGGGTGTCCAGGGTCAAGGTCGAGCCGTTACGTAGGTATAGGATATGAGGGATGCTTCAACAAAAAGACCTGGAGGGTGACAAACGTATTCATTTTCATTTGATTCACATTATTTCTTTGTATTTATGCTTGTGTAATAGTATTATAGTAATTTTATTTAGAATAACGGTGTGTTATATGCGTCATAGCTTCTGGGTTTGTTTAGATTTGGTTTTTTTTTTGAATTGACCATATGTACACTTATCTACGTATATATTAATACGTGAAGCATAAGCTTTATACTCCTTTGTACATAAATTGCACTTATAGTTTATGTGTGTGTGTGTAGAAGTGCAGAACGCTAATATTCTTCTATAATAACGCTTATAAAGTACACTAAATCAATAAATAAAACATTACACACACTACCATAAGTACCACTTTTGTATAAAGTGACACGTTGCTATGGCAACGCGTGTGTCCTCCAGTACGTTATAAATATATAACTTATTATTTGGGGCGTTTATCTATATAATAGAACTCAAAACAATGACTTTTGAATTTTTGTCTGTTTGTCCACACTAAACTCGGCAACTGCTTCACCGATACACCTTTACATTAAGTTTAATTTAATAAATAAGATTTCAATATAACAATGTGTATTATATTTTATTGAAATAAGTATTAGAGCACGTTTAAGTTTTAGCGATAGTACAAAAATGTCAAAAAGAGCGCTATAGTAAGTTAAGAGGTCGATGTTGAATTTCACGCTGTATCCCGCTGCCCGCATATAGCACGGTAATCTGAGCGAAGACAGAACAGACAACAACAATCTACAAATCATAATAACGTATAATAATAATAATATAATTTATTTTCAAATTTGAGTTTACAACAAAAAACAAAAACAAAATAACTACAGTAGATTGAGATAAATGTATACATACATACAGATAAAGAAAAAAAAAAGAACATAATAAAAGAAAACTTAATTTAATCTTGTAAAATTAAAAAAAATTTAATCTTGTAAATAATAAAACTTAATTTAATTTTAAGCTTCACTTGCATAGAGGTGGACACGTGTTCAAATTCCGTACCGACCTCGTTAGCTGATAATTTAACTCAATACTTTAAATAGTAGGATAAAGGCAAACTAAAGCAATATTAAGAAACACTTCCCATACAATCCGGTTGTTGCAGTTCAACTTATCCTTTCATATATCGCGCTACTCATACAAAAAACCTTTAGAAGATTTTTGGCAGTATGCCCGTTTTAAACAAACCTCTAGGAGGTTCGGGGCATATGGAGGGTAAGGCTAAGGCGTACTTACACATGCTACAAGTATATATTATTATTTAAAATGATAATTGTAATTTATAATGTTTTTTTTTGTTTAATTAATCGTGCATTTTTTATATTTATACAATTTTCTTTTATATTAATTTTAAATTACCTTAGCTTTACTCACCTTTGTTATCTGTATCTGCTAATTTGTGACATTACGTGGTAATTGGCGTAAGTTATTTAACGCTTAATTATCTCTAATCTCAACACAGAAGAAAAATAAAAGATAAATTAATTATTCCTATTCTTTTTAAATATAAAATACGTTCTTTTTTTAAGTGTGTATTTTTTTATTAGGCACAGGCATACTATTATTTTAATTAATTTTTTATTCATTTTATTTAATATATTTGTTTATTTCTTAACATTTTTACTATTATTTTAAATTTATTTCTCATAAATATTGTTATGAATGTATATAACATTTTACTAATTCTAATTTTTTTTTAATATTATTCTTTTAGCTCCAAGCTATATCCCGCACAGAGCAGGATAGGCAGAGAGAACAGTAGGTTAAGACACTCCGTTCCCCACTTTCCAACTTTCGAGGCATTGCGTGTTGAGTGACGGAACTCAACGCCGAACTTTAAATATTATTTAAATAATTAATAAATTGGAAGAAATTATACAAAAACAAGTAATATTACACTCACACTTTCAAAACACACCTCACACTTAAACCCCAGATTTTTACCAAAATATCAAAATCAATACCTCACTAAAAAAAGAAAAATGTTATTTCTTTTATATATTAATTATATTACTAATAATAGTACTATTACAAAAAAAAATACATAGCAAAATTAGATCGGATAGACCATCCCAAGTGCTTCACAAATAGACATTTATTTTCCAGAACACACTAGGTACATACAAAAAAACAAATGCAAACCGACACACATACATACATACACACATACATCTATACACACATACATACATACATATAATTTCGACCTCGTTTCACAAAGCGCGTACTGAGACAGCTGCCTACTAAATCCATGAGGCTAAAGAATAAAAGATCTACTTAAGAAATGTATAAAGGCGCACCTGGGCTTACACGCGGACAAAGGGATAAGATCCAGATACCTGGATACGGCTTGGGGTTTCTGTCGGTAGTTTTAAAGTTATGCTAAACTTGTTTTTTTTGCAAATAAACGTAGGTACTAATAGAAATGGTATATATATGGTATATATATATATATATATATATATATATATATATATATATATATATATATATATATATATATATATATATATATATATATATATATATATATATATATATATATATATATATATATATATATATATTGTGTGTTGTGTGTTGAGTTGCTGCGCTTGGTCTTATTATCAGAGTGTTAAAACGAAAATAATACATTATTCTCGTACGGGAATCGAACCCACGACAGACCTAAATAGATGAGTATAATTGTATATCTATTTGTTATAGAAAAAATAAAAGTTAAGTAACAAATTACATTTACAGGAATATAACTGTAGCGTGTTATGGCGGCGCTATCACTATTAGTAATTTAGCAGATAGCCTAAGGGCTAATACATAAACATTCTATAGTATAGACTATAGATTATACAGCCTTCGGAGAGCAGTGTCTCTACACTACGCTGTTCATTTGTCTATGCTTGCTCTTATAAGGTACTATTAAGTTGTTTTTTTAACATTTTTATGTTGGTAACACGTATTCGAATTTGATTCAAGCTTGTATTTTTTAATGCATTTAATTTTTTAAAAAAATATTTTACATTTTATTCATAACTTTTTAGAAGAAGGAAAATAAGTAAATAAATGATAAACAATTCATAAACAAACCCTCAGAGAACAAAAAAATACTAAGTTTTCTATACTATAATAGATTATATTGAAATTGTTCCAAAAATAAAAAAAAATCCCCACTGTAAATCTATATATATATTTACATCATTCTAATTCAATTGTTTTATTCGATGCCGGCTTACCTTAATAAAAATTACACTCTACGCCACTATTGATAGCTGTTGTATCATATATATACACACACACACACATGCACACACATATATATATATATATATATATATATATATATATATATATATATATATATATATATATATATATATATATAAATCAAAACATCATTATAGTCGTCAGTATTGTAGCCGCCATGATAATTTTAATCCCCTTTGTATACGAATATGATCGTTAACACTTGAAAACGTATTTTACGGGTGACTTAACGTATTCTTATTTAAATACCACTTCTGACACCGTCCGTGTGTTGTTATAGACCTGATGGGTTTAGATTCGAATACATATTAGGGTAATATGTATGTAACAGTGGCGTAGAGTGTAATTGTTATAAAAGTAAGCCGGTTTCGATTAAATTAAATAAAAGAAGTAAATTTAAAAAAAAATAAAAGAAGTTTATTTACTCAGTTTTATATAATAGCTAATAAATTGTTTTTTTTCTATATAAACAAATTTACAAAAGGTAACCCGATGGGAATCGTATTATATATACACTTCGCCACTGACGTACGTAAACACTTAGCTATTAAAGCTTAAAAACTTTTGTCTCAGTTTAAACGAGACGGTAGCGGGTTCGATTTTTGCTGGTATGAATGAATTATTACCCAGCTCCAGTAAGATGAAGTATGGCGGTGAGTTTCGCCACTCTAAACATAGTGTCTGGAATTTGAGCGGTAATAGAACGGAGTGTCTTTACACTGGGTGCTATCCGTCTACACTACTATGCAATATCTCTAAAAAGTGGTAATCTATATACGTAATACGTGAAGGACAAACTTTCGACTCCTTTTTCAGAAATTACACGGACGGAGGTGTATGATATTTTGGCAAATGTGGCAAAGTTTATGAGGAGGAGAAGTTCAAAACACTAATAATTTTCAATAATAATACTTATAAAGTATATTAAATCAATAAATAAAACTTTACACACACTACCATATGTCTTCAACAATATAACAATATATCTTCTGTATAAAGTGACATACACGTTGCTATGGCAACGAGTATTTCACGCCGTCAACGGGTCCTATAGTTAAAAATCAATAATTAGTTCTCTCTATTCTCTATAGAGAGTTTCTTTTTAAATTTCTGTAAACTTTCTACTTGGTACAAACTTGTATTTGAATCCACATTCGTTATCATTACAAAAGTTCCGAATACCGCTATATTAAACTATTATTATTAACATTAGTACTTCTATAATATAACAAATACAATAATATTATAAAAAAATACTAAACATCACGAACTAAAGCTCCGCATTATGATCAAAAGCTGTATTTTTGCAACCTGATAGTAACCTTGGGCCTTGGCCTTGAAAGGGGAGTCCAAACAAGATCGTACACTCCGGAAATCTCCCCTAAGAGGGAGGATGCTACCTCACTCACCTGGCTCCACTTATTGTGTAATAAAATATTTATAATGAATAATTGTAGTGAAGGTTATATAATAAATATCATTGTATTATTTTTGTATTGAGATGGTTTTAATTCAAGGCGAAGCGGCACGGTGTTCGATTCCTGTGCAGGGGGAATATATTTTTCGTTTGTCTCGCTCTGGCAACAACAAAGTATGCCTCGGATGGAGGAAAGCGGCAAACGGAGTGTTTTAACACTAAGTTCCTACTATATAGTGTGAAGCTATAAAAAAACATGATTTCAGAAATATTTTCTTTTGTCTATTATTACGCAATAATTTCCAAAGTGATGAACGTAGTGTTGTATCATTATCACTAGATTAACTTATAACACTAATCGGTCTAACTTTTTAAATGCGATAAGTATGAATGATGGCTTTTCAGTTAATTTAATTATATAAATAAAAAAAAAACGTTGCTATTTAGACTTTTGTTACTAAGAGGTGCGGGTTCGACTCTTTACTTATTATCTCTTACTATGAGAAATATTTTTTAAAAAAATATTAATAATCGATATTATGTTTAAATGCTTACATTTAATTTGTAAATAAATATTACTTATAATTTAAAGTAAAATAATAATAATAATAAATTTAAATGTAGATATTTAAAACACCCTTAGTTATATTTGTGACACTAAATAATAAACAAGCTAGAACATTCGTTAAACACAATAATGAGGACCATACAAATATTGTCGTTGGAATACCGTTTCTTTTTTAAAATCTATTTTCTAAGCGCACTGACAAAGCCATTACAATATAATGCCTAAAAAAGTGTATGTAAAGCGTGAGCCACGTTCTAGTACTTGGGTTCCGTCCTAACGAATTAGTAGTAAATTAGACGAATATATATATATATATATATATATATATATATATATATATATATATATATATATATATATATATATATATATATATATATTATTTTTTTTTCTTTTTTTTTTCAACGTTACGCCTTATCCCGTACTATAGCAGGATAGAATATCGAAACATTTTGTTTTTAGTGACTTCGACAACTCGACGCTGGATGAAGCAAAAGTTTGAACCCATAACCACCGTGACTGGGTAATAGCAATATTTAAAAAATATGACATGACAAGAGAATTCACTTTATTATAAATTAAATCAAAGTCATTCAAAAAAAATGTTATTGTGAAAAACTAAAAACGAAATTATGATATTATTATGGATGTGGCTCTTTCTATTTCTTTTTACATTTACATATACCTATGTTCTTCTTAATTTCGCCTCCACTTAGTTTTATTACTTAGCGGAGCTCAATTATTAAGTTTAAAAAAAATTACCTTCTATCACTTAAATTAAAAAAAAAAGCATGCACAAAATAGATATAATAGTGTGTAAAGACTCTCATTAAACTCACAAAATAAAAAGAAGTAAAAAACAATCAAAATTAGGTCATCCTGAACCGAATGGTAGTGGGTTCGATTCTCATTTAGATAATTAATTATTACTGACTTTGGTAAAATAAACTGCGGCGTTGAAGTACCGCCAGACAACACGCTGTCTTAAATTCTGGTGAAAAATGGTAAACGGTTTTGTACACTTGGTTTTTCATTAGCTTACCAGGATAAAGCTAAAAAATCCTTAACACGGAACGAATACCTTTTTTTTTTTTTGCTTCAACCTGTATCCCGCACATAGCAAAGTAGGCAGAGGGAACCGTAGGCAACGTACCGTACGAAAGAAGCTAGTGTTAATACACTCCGTTACCCATTTGCCGCATTTCGAGGCATTGCGACCTGGACTAGACCTGGCTTGTTACCAAAATAATGAATTCTTCTCGGGTAAGAATCAAACCCACAAACCGCTACGTTTTTAGGCAGACGCTGTGCCTCAGCGCCGCGACGGTCCCCAAAATGTTCTAAAGGTTCCCATTCGCTATTCACCTACGCAACTCTAAAAATAATAAAAAATAAACCAAGCTAAAATAAACTCCTGGCATCCCTCTGTAGTTTCGAGTATTACACAATGGTAGCCCATTGTGTTAGACGTTGTAAAAACTAGACTAGGATTTAAATGTATTTGGGGGATAATGAATGGTTGGGTCTGTAATGTGATGCTTTTGCGCTTTAAATTTAAAAAAAAAAGCGTCCAAAATAGTTTTTTTTTCTTCCTGTTGTCTTGTTGAAATTTTGCTACATAAATACTGAATTTGTTCTATATATGTATATAGAACAAGAAATACATACATACATAGTATATTTATACATTTGTGGCCAGCTTAGCTCAGTTGTCTAGGGTTCGATTTTCGCTATAGGCAATTAATTACTTTCATTGCGTGGAGGGACTAGTGTTGAGACACTGATTTCTCCACTTTCCGTCTAGTTTTCTAGACATTGTGTCTTGTAACAAGAGTCCCGTTTACTGTGAGAGCAAGAAAGTAAATAATAAATATACGAACATACAAGATAAAATCTACCATAAAAATTAATTGTTAAAACTATAGAAATCACTATAAAACATATTAACATAATACAATGTTGGTATAGAACAGCATCCTATCGGAGATGGACCACTTTATAGTTGGGAGAGTACCTTAGATCTGAGATGAGATGGAATTGGCGGCGGGTTAAAGGTGAACTAAACGGTACTCTGTATCATCAGATAGAAGCAAGTGATATTTTAATAAATATTACTATTAGCTTTAGTAATATGATGATATATACATACATATATATATATATATATATATATATATATATATATATATATATATATATATATATATATATATATATATATATATATATATACAGACACGGCTAAAGAAGATAGTACCCAGAAGGAAACTCCGCTTTGCAACGTGGAATATTGGCTCTCTAACCGGACGATGCAGGGAACTAACAGATGTACTCATGAGGCGTCGGGTCCAGTGTGCTTTCCTTCAGGAAACCCGCTGGAAGGGCAATAAGTCCCGTATCATCGGACAGGGTTACCAGCTCATATACACTGGGTCTCCTTCCGGTAAAACTGGTGTATCAGTAGTTTTATCTGAAGAGCTACGGAATGGTCTCCTCGAAGTTGACCGACGCAGAGACCGCCTGATGCGGGTGAAGGTACTGGTTGAGGGGGCTATCGCCAACTTAATCAGTGCTTACGCTCCCCAGGCTGGTTGTAGCGGGGCCGAAAAGAAGTCATTCTGGGAGCAATATGAAGAGGTTCTACTCGCTATACCATCTACCGACGTGATCATAGTTGGGGGAGACCTTAACGGTCACGTGGGTAAGGCTGCGGATACGTATGAACGTGTCCACGGTGGTTTTGGTCACGGTCGCCGCAATATAGAGGGCGAAAATATCCTAAGAACCTGTATTGCATCTGATCTGGCCATCGTGAATACGTTCTTCCAAAAGAGTCCACAGCATCTTATTACGTATGCGAGTGGACTCCACTCAACCCAAATAGATTATCTATTGACCAGGCGGTGTCATGTTGGCAAGGTAACTAACTGTAAAGTCATTCCTGGTGAAAGCCTCACGGCCCAATATCGTCTTCTTGTCATGGATTATGTCGTTACCCCGATAAAGAAATTAGCCGAGACGCGTAAGTCTAAGATCAAGTGGTGGTTGCTGAATGGACCGATGCAGACTGACTTTCTGGCAGAGGTTAACAGTCAAAATTTACCAACTAACACCGAAACTGCTCAGGATGCTTGGGATCGAGCTCAGTCAGCAATTACTATGGCTGGTAAACATGTTCTTGGCGTTTCTAGGGGAGGACGTATTATGGACAGGGAGACATGGTGGTGGAATGACAAGGTACAAGAGGTGATTCATGATAAGAAGACTGCATTTAAGGAGTGGCAGCAAATTTCATGATTGTACGTCAAAAAGGAGGATTTATTAAATTGAAAAGCTAGATTACCGGCGCATTCGATATTTTTATACGAAATGAACTAAAAATATTATTTTTATTGCTTTTTGGCTTTAAAAAAAGCTGAAAATTAGTAAATTATCTCTATAGACTACTAATTTTCGAAATTTTACCTATACTTGTACTTTAAGTTCTCATTTTTAACATTTGTTTTTATAATTCTAGTTTAACGAGACGTACTTTTTCTGTCACAGATAAGCAACACTACGTATCGAATGACAGATCTCAACATATTACCTGTAAATATATCTTCTTCCACTTAGCATTATCCCGGCCTATTGCCAGGGTCTGCTTTCTTACTTAGTCTACTTCACTTTGCACGGTCTTGAGCATCCTCAGTGGTTAGTCCATTGGCTCTCATGTCGTGCGTCACGACGTCCAGCCATCGCTTCCTTGGGCGTCCGGGGGTCTTACTCCAGGGACAGACATCTCAAGGCATTTTCTTCCGACGTAGTTCTTAGGCCGGCGCAAAACGTGGCCATACCATCTCAGACGACGCTCTTGGAGCTTATCCGCTACGTCACGGACACCAAGACTACCTCGATGAATGTGTTGCGTATGCGGTCAGCCCGAGTAACGCCACACATCCACCTCAGCATCTTCATCTCCGTTACGTGAAGCTCCTGAGTGTGCCGAGATAATGCTGGCCAACATTCGCTGCCGTATAGAAGAACTGGTCGGATCATGCTCTTGTATATCAGCCCCTTGAGTTTGGGCGGTATTCTGCGATCGCAGACCACACCAGTGACCTCCCGCCATTTGGCCCAAGCAGCGCTAACCCGGGTGTGGACATCGTAGTCGATGTAAATATATATACATATACATATATATATATATATATATATATATATATATATATATATATAATATATATATATATATATATATATATATATATATATATATATATATATATATATATATATATATATATATATATATATATATATATATATATATATACACAAGCAGTGAATAAAAAAATCCAAGAATATAAAACCTCAACCACCTAGAACTTTAAAAAAAAAAATTTTTTTCTAACACAAGCATAAAAATTTAAATAATGTATTTGCCGTTCCTTACTTACTTTCTCCCGAACTAGAAATAAATCATACAATACAATACCTACATTATATATATAGGTACATATTGTACCTGGTATTTAACAAAAGCTTCAAAAGGACCCTTTTTGTACAGTTTCCGGGGTATTTCTATGAATAGTTGGGTAGTATAGTTGCTAGCGTACTTCCCCGGTGTACGAGTTTTAACAAGAAATTTCTATGCAGAAAAAAGGTCCAAATGCGACGATCTTTTTGTAATAGTAAAGCTATTAAAGAAAAAAGTATAATGTAATTATTCATAGTGGCCACGTGGAAGAGCGTTTGACTGTGACCCCGACGGCTGGTGGGTTCGATTCCCATGAGATTGAATTGTTTCATTTCCTAACTCTACGGAAAACGGAGTGTCTGAGGTAGGGACTATTTATATATAATTTATTTTTAATTTTCATCATGGCTCAGTGGACCAGCTATTGACTTGTTGGTTAAAGATTCGAACACACTCGAGGGGACGATTAGATAATGCATGTTTTGAGACAACGCAGCGTTTATCACTGACAAATGTTACACAGTATGAGTAAAAAAATTACGTATTAAATGTAAACGCAGGAGATGCGTTGAGAAACAAAAAAAAATGCATGCAACGCAAAATGCATGAAATTTACTCTCTGAAAACAATCTCGTAAGACATTTTCTATGGAATGCACACACAAAAATTATCAATTGCAATATGTTAACAAAAGGAGCTTACGAAGCTTTCAATCGTACTCAGTACAAAGTCATTGAAGTGCACATAATACCTTTAACTGTTCAAAGGAGCCATCCATCAAAGCTTTTAAAGTATGAACAGTACTATTGAATCGACCACCTTGGCTGTAACTGGTAACCAAATTTTAAATTACAAAATTAGATAATATTTTTATTAATAATTCATCATACTTTGGACTTAGCAAGTCTTTGAATCTGCACCTCTTGGATACTGTCCCAGTACTAACAATCATAAAACCATGCTAACAATACAATGTGTAAAAATTATACAAAAATTTAGACTTGGCGTTTTTGCTCTATGTCTGGCCTACAAAATATGAGATATTAATATATCAATATATTTAGACGATCATGGCGCAGTGGAACATCCGCTGGCTGTAAACGCAGTGGTTATAGGTTCGATTACCACTTGGGGAAATTAATTATTTTATGTCTACACAAAGCTACGATAAGTCTCTCCTCGACAGCCAGTGTCTCGAATCCATGCAGAAGGCGGAAAACAGAGCGTTTACACACTAAATTCTCTCTGTCTATCCTGCCATATGTGGGATAAAGCGCAAAGCTGAGAATTAATAAGCAAAAATGTCAGGAACAACACTCACGTACTTAAACACGCCCTGTAGCTGTACTTATAGCAATGTGTACTTATTTAATATTAGTTAAATTCTAATTGATATCTCAGAGAGCTCCGTTAGAGGGCATGAATAAGTAATATTAGTCCAGTGTAGAGTTACGCTTACATGACAAAGTTTAATCATTCTCCTCTATTATACTAACATCCGAGTCGCTACTTTTGATACTTGATCTGTATTGTATACTTTGAAATGATTGCACTAGGGTTATCAAGAAATTTTGTAAGTTTTTTAAATATATAAAGCTAAATTGTTTTCGCTTCACGCTGTATCCCGCACATAGCGGGATAGGCGGAAGGAACGTAGTGTTAAGACACTCCGTTCTTTATTTGCCGTCCAATTTTCAAGAGATTGCGTGTTGAGCGGTGGATTTTTTGTTACTAGAGCAAAATAATTGTAGCAATGAAAATAATTTTGTTTGCTGAGTAGGAATCGAACTGACAACCGTCGCGGTTACAGTCAGGGGTATGTTAAGCCAGAAAATTACTTATTTCAAGTCAATAAACTCTACAAAGCAGCTTTTATATTTAAAAAACGTTATAAAGCTTTTTATTTTTCTATATATATATATATGAAGAAAATCGCGAATTTCTTTTATTTGCTCTAATCAGGAGTCTAGCTTAATTACATATTAATACGTTATAAGGTTATAACAAAGAAATATGCCGCTGGCGAACTAATGGCGGACTAATGTACCATGCTCATCTCGATATGTAATATATATATATATATATATATATATATATATATATATATATATATATATATATATATATATATATATATATATATATATATATATATATATATGTTAATAATGATAATGGGTTTTTCTGTTTGTTTTTCGCATACAATATGTTAAATTGTATATTTTATTACGTCCATATTTTAAATTTTGTAAGAAATCATCAATATTTCTCTAGAAATATGTAGATATGTATAAGGAAACAAGTAGCTTTTCCCAAAAAGCAGAATAGTCGTAGGCTTAACACAATCCACTCCACACTTGACATTCAATCTTTGAGACAGTGCTCGTTGATAGGCGGAACTAAACGCCGCACGCTGTCTATAAGAGATGAAAAATAAAAAAAAATTAAATAAAATGTTATAACATATTTATTCCCGACATATATAATCCGATCATATTTAATCCCGATAGGAATTGAACCCACGACCATCGCGTTTACAGTCAGACACTGTCCCACTGCGCCAACACATTAAAAGATGATAAAAATTGTTAATAGTTAATTGTTATTTAATTTATTAATAAAATTTTATATGGCTTTGTTATAACCCTATTATCGTAGAAAAGTAAACAATAAGCTCTTTCAAGACGAGCTTTTGCCAACGCTTCGTCTGCGTCTTCAAATGGAAATTCCTAAAAGATGTCTATATAAGAGCAGGTAGGTTCAGTGGATAATGTGATATAGCCATACATAGCCAATATAGCCTGTAACTTTCCTAGATATATAGGCTATATTAAAAAAAAAAACAATTTAATAACTCAAACCATTAGTTCCGGAGATTAGGATGAATAAGCAAACAAATTCATCAGCATCATAATATTAGTAGAGATTAGAATGTTTAAAAAATAGACGGAGTGCCTTTTCACTACGATACATCTCTCTCTCTTTCTCTCTCTCTCTAAATATATTTAATAGAAACTAAAATAGAGTGTTTACTTTGAAATCATTTCTATCGGGAAACACATATTGGTAGAAACTGAACTTGTAACTTAAATACATCGGTACTGGCCTGGCTCTACTATATATTATACTTTAGGAAATTATCTACTAAATTAAACTTACTAGAAGTTAGCTTCACATGTTACAATAATTAAAAATGAATTGATAAAACACAGAAAACAAGGCCAAAGACCGATTGCGGAGTTGAGTTCCGCAATTCAAAATCAATACAAAATTAGGCGGAAACCGGGCTACAGTGTCTTATGACTAGGTTCCCTCTATCATATTATATGCGTGTTACAGCGTGAAGCTAAAAAAAAAATTTAAATATTTTAAACTTTATGGACACAGAATTTGCAGACTTCTTAAGCTATTTATTGTATTGATATTATTTACATAATGATGTATAGAAAGATAAATAAAATGGAGATTTTGTGTTCAGCTTTATGTTTGGGTCACAGGTTCAAATATAGACTATAATTGTTCTACTTATCTTCATATTTCATATAATTAAATACAATACATACAATATATTATATATAATATATTATATATAACACTAGATTATCTCCACGTACCCTCTCTACTATATGTGTGTTTGTTTATCACACATATAGCAGAGAGGCTAAAAACAAATATTAATTTAAAAAGTTATTAACGTTAATTTTTCATTTTCAAAATCACCGTATATATATTCTTGAAGACAAACATATATATATATATATATATATATATATATATATATATATATATATATATATATATATATATATATATATATATATATATATATATATATATATATATATATATAAAATTGTTAATACGTATATATTTTTATTATTTAAACATCCAATGCAAACAAAGTGCAGCTCTTAGTACACAAGCAATGAACAATATCTATCTGGTCAGTTAAGTTCAAATTTGGGCGGTGAACGGAGAGAGAGCCTTTCTTTTCTCTCTTTTTCTGTCGTCTTGACATTAAAGCCTCTCTGGTTATTATGCTTTCTGTGAGTGGTCTGCAATGGTCTCTTTCTGTGAGGCAGTCATCTCACTAAAAGAGACCGCGGAGCGAGTGCGCGAATCCAGCATAAATGCAGACCCATTTCGCCGCCGTAGACCAGGAAGCAGGAGAATGCGCTATGCGCTACTCCAACCTTAAAGGAACGCCTGCAGGAGGAGCATTCTGGCCCTTCTGCAAGTCCACAAGGCTGTGGGTGCAAGCGATCCTGCGACGTCTTATGTAGATGGAGAGGGTTTCCGCTGGGTTTTAGTGGGTAGGATCGGACTTACCGGTGAGTCCCACAGTACATCTGCATAAACGCATTTCCCAGCGTAATAAAAAAAAAAAAAAAAAAAAAAAAAAAGGATACGGTGTAAGGCTGAAAAAAAGTTATCGACACTTGAACATTATGTAACAAAGTGACTTTCTTTACTCAACTGAACTTTTTTACAAAAAAATGTGTAAATATAAAAAAAACCCAAGCGATATATACGTTGGTATTGTTTATAAACCAAAAGGAATATTCTATATAAAAAAAATTGAACATACAAGTCCTTTTCGATAGTTGAACTCATCCATAACGTCCAAATACGATCACAAATACAAACGCAGTGATATAACACAAAATATTCTCTTTCTAAACCAAGTATACTAATGAAAATAGTAAGCTACGATTGAACTCAAGCGAAGTATGGCGGCATAGCTAGTTTTACACGTGGGCTGACTAACGTAACGGTCGGCCGAGATGTAACCGGTCTCATACCTGAACGTGCGATGTTACTCCGGTCGGGTTCAGTTTGCCTTTAAATTCACATTTAAGATGAGATTTCGTTTATAGACGCCGTTGTGGTGCAGTAGAGCTGTGCCTGATTGTTGAGGGTACGGCAGTGGGTTCCATAGACGCTTGAGGCACAGTACTTTTGAAGATTTTTGGTTTTATGTTTGTTTGGCGTTGTATTCTAGTAACTAAACGCAGTGTTTATTTTTGGAAAGTAAAAATCTACAATGTTTTAACACACTCAAGATCAAATCAAATCAAAAACTCAAGACGTTTTCAACATTTTTTTATTTATGTTTATAAAATATATATATAATATATATATATATATGCTTTTTCGCAATAGTTTTATATTACGCAGTGTTTAATTTTAAAGCTTACTTAAGACTATATATGGTTAGCAAAAAGAGAAAAGAGTACAACAATTTAGTGTCAAAACACTCTGTTCTACACACTACACCTGAATCCGAGACACAATATCTCTATTAACATTTCCCAGAGCGAAAAATCGGAATACTGTTTTCATTCGAATTCACTACCATTGAGTATACTAGTCAGATACGCCACTGCGCCACGCGTACATATTGCAGAAACATATATGTATATAAAATTATATTATTAAAAGCTGTGACGTATGTAACTTTCAAGCTATTAGAGCCATATTAGATACATGCTAGGTTGTTAATGTTAACGACGGATTACAGTGTTTAGCACCTCCAATACTTTTTATAGCTTATTTTATTTTAATAGCTTAATTTACTTTCTGTGCAATTTTTATTGTATTCAATGTGATTGAGTTCTCTAATTAAGAGCTGGAGTGCCATAATATGACATAAGTGCCTTGTTGGTAGGTCTGGTGGTCCTGACTTCGAATACCACTTGAAATTATGGAAGTGTTTATTATTTAATGCTGTTATCAGCCACTTAAGAGGTTTGATTTGGTTTTGGTTGTAAAGTAAATAATATGTTAGTGCTAAAGGAACTGAGAACTGTAAAATTTCTAGAAATATCGATGTGACATCGATAATGACGTAATCATTTCACGAAAATATACAGAATATATATATATATATATATATATATATATATATATATATATCTATATATATATATATATATATATATATATATATATATATATATATATATATATATATATATATATATAAAATTAAAGTAAACTTACGCTACCAAAAAGCTAAACACTTTTACAACAAAAAAAAGAAAAAGGTCTTTATTTATATTATAGATACGCAAATCTCTAAATAAATCCTCTTTAATATCCTCTAAATATGTAGACATTTTTATATTTAAAATCACTGAATACTTTTATTTTTAATCAATTAATTATCTGGAATCCGTCATCTGGATTTTTGGCAGAATGGAGACAACAGTCTTGGGCAGTGAATTCTTGCCCATTTGAGGATACCGTGAAGTCGATTTGCCTGAAAATTTACAATGTGCAAATGTTCGTGTCCGATTCAAATCCATTTTTTTTTCCAGTGGACCTGATATCCTTGCTGAACGACCGGGATGAAAATGAAGTAATATTAAAAAAAAACTCTTAACTATTTTTGTTATTATTTATCAGGCAATTTATTCAATTTGTCAAATTTATTTTATAAGTGTATGCATAATATGTACGTGTTAAGTCAGGGCGTGAAAGTAAGTCTTTAGTAATTTTATATATTGTCTTAAGTTTGAGTTACGTAGTTAATTATTCGAAGCTTAGAATTCGCTCTCGAAACTTTGGAGGTCAGACGATAATCGTTTTTGGTATAAAACTAGATCAGGTTGGGATCAAACTAAATATGGCCTTCGCAGAAATATAAAAAAAATAACATATAAATTAAAAACAGTATTAAATATTTTACTTTAGACAATATGGGTTCATTCATCTAGGTATTGTATGTGTGCTTTTTTAGCTGCACGCTGTATACCGCAAGAATATGCGGGTTACAGCGTGAAGTGCCTTTCTAGGTAGGTAGAGAGATCTATGATCTCCGAATGGGTATCGAACCCACAACCGTATCGCTTACAGTCTTTCGTTCCGCTGCGCCTAGACAGTATTTTTTTAATAATTAAAATAAATAAATATTTATTAATGATATAGAATAATAATCAATACTAGCTACATACTAGCTACATATATAAGAACGTACTTAAACAAATAATTTTTTACCCCGAGTGGGGTGCCAACCTAAAACCATCCCATTTACTATGAAACGTTGTACCACTGCGCCACTATAGCCACAATAAATTATAAACAAATTACAAATATAATTTTAGGTCAAAAACAAAAGGTTTTGTAGGTCAAAAACAAAATTGTACAGCGACTACGAACTAACTGACTGACTGACGACATAGCGTATGTGAAAGCTCCTACTGATTTATCGGTAACGACGGTCAAAGCTAATTTCAATGTTTTATGTTTATGGAAAGCGCTTACGATTTTAATATTGAGCTTTTACAGCTTTTATTTGTATATTATAGGAATCAGAGGACGTTGTTGACTCAATTATTATGTGTTTAAAATTTAACGTAACGCGTTTTGCTGGAGGATACACCGTGAAGTATCTTTCCAGGTAGACGGAGATATACAGGAGAGGTAAGACACTATGTTCTCCATTCTCCGTTCAATATTCGAGATATCTGGACTTAATGTCAACATTGGGGATAATTCAGAAAATACCTATATGCAAGAAGTCTTAAGTGTTATTCATCAACTTATTAGAATACACATTTTTACTGATAAAAAAATAAGATATTGTCTGACTTGGGTAAGGTGCTAAGTTTCGTATATGTATGTATGTTTGTCTACAATTTACTCGAAAACTAAATGTCATATTAAGATAATCATTTTTAATTTAAATCTAATCTAATGTAATTAAATTTAAAAGTATCAGGGAAGAATGTTAGTTCCATACAAATCGGTTCACTAAAATATATATATATATATATATATATATATATATATATATATATATATATATATATATATATATATATATATATATCTTCTTCTTCCTGGCATTAGTCCCGGCTTTTGCCAGGGTCTGCCTTCCGACTAAGACCAATCGGTCCATATGAGTGGCGAAGTGGTTTTTTGTGGAACGATTGCCATCTGACCTCCAAACCCATTACTGGGAGAAACCAGGAAAGGAAAGGGAATAAGAGGCAGAAAGACTTGGAATATAGGGGAGGGACACCACTTACATGGATTGGATCGGGTTATGAAAGTGGTGGCTCGAGGTCCCGGGGTCGCGTACCCGTATGCCGGAAACCAAATATCGGACAGATAATTGGCTAGACACCCTCTGAGATGCCAACGCCACGCGGTGTTCCCAGGCGGTCACCCATCCAAGTACTGAACGCGCCCGACGTTGCTTAACTTCGGTGATCGGACGAGAACCGGTGTGTTCAACGTGGCATGGACGTATATATATATATATATATATATATATATATATATATATATATATATATATATATATATATATATATATATATATATATGTATATGTACTCGTCATACAAGATCTCTATGGCAACCGTGGCATTTACAATAATTTTACCAAAATTTTTTTTAGCTTATCTAATCTAACTAATCTAACTAATCTAATCTAACTTGAACTGTAAATAGTTGTGAATAAAGTTATTATTTATATTATTATAATATATAGGTATAGGCAATTAAAATCGACTTAATTTTGTATATTACTTTTAAATAATCATTAATAATTCTAACAACAGAAGCATATTGTAAAGCAATTATCACGGTTTCATTTCGCAAAGAATTGTGATGAATTGCTATAAACTTTTTAATTATAAACATAATTGCATATAGGCGTAAACATATAGTATTAATGTGTTTTTAATAGTCTATAAAGTATAAAGTATGGTTGGCCCGCACGTTTCGTGGCGTACAATGCACGAGTATCGGGTGATCGGGTGGTGTATGCTTGGGGACGAAAAACCAAGTAGAGAAATTGAGCGTTTAGGTTATCTTTTCCTTCTGTAAGTTATCTTTTTCTTTTTCCAAACAGAACGTTAAAAATAATAAAAAAATAACATGTTAAATATAATCTTTTAGTAGGAAGGATATTCTTATAATTTTTAAAGTGTATTTTTTTTTAAATATACAAAAGCAAGTATATAGCAGTAGCATTGATTTAGATGATTAAATACATTTAGATATTATTCTTAAAAATCTATACATATATTTTATATATAATTATGTACACGTCTGTACCAAACACAGATACATACAGAGGAGATGGGCAGCTGTCGGCGCAGCTGGCGGCAGATTGCACTCGATCCTGTACAAGATTTACAATACTTGCCACTACTTACCTGCTTTTTAGAGATTACTATGATAGATCGATCAATTATTATTAATTTAATTCGCCATATGTTAATTAGTAATCGATATTTATATTTAAATTTAAACGAACTAATGGCAAGGCTGTATAAAACGTAACCAATGTCATCGCGTTAATTTGAAAAAATATTAAACATATGTCATTTTGTACTTTAGTTACAGATTATATTAGCTCGAAGCTCATACGAGTTGTCAGCTCGTGTTTAAATAACACCGGTGTAATTAATATAGAGTAAGTATTTTATTTATAGGCAATTATTAAAGTTATTTTATATTTTTGGCTAAAATGTGACAATTTAGTTAAAGCATTTCGCAATAATGTGATTTTTTTTAAAGTAAGTCCCGCTTTTGAGCTTTATGTTCATAAAAAATTAAATTGGATTTTCAATAATTACTGGAAATTTTCTCTAGTGTCTTGAATGTTAGGAAAGTGGAAACGGAGTGTATACCCTCCTACATGCGGGATGCAGCGTGAAGCTGTTACACAGACAGTACACGCGATGTTTACAGGTTAAATTTTCAATCGGAGGTTTGCTTATATTTAAAAATATTTTCAATTACATCGGTATGTTTAGCTTTAGACAAAACGCGGGCTCGAGTTTCGCCACCGAACACGCAACGGCTGTAACGGCAGAAAATGGAATACAGTCTCTAAACATCGCATTCTTAGCACCTAACCCGCGAAATATATCGTCATAAAAATTACCGTATTATGCATTCATCGTATGTATTGAATTAAAAAGTACTCATTCTTCGCATCATATGCTTTAATATTTATAATAATACTAGCTTCACGCTGTGTCCCGCACATGACAGGGTAGGCAGAGGGAACCGTAGGAACCTAGTGTTAAGACACTCCGTTCTCCATTTTCCGCCTTCTGAGGCATGTCGTGTTAAATGGCGGAAGTTAACGCCACACTTTGCCTTGATGCCAGTGTAAAGAAAACGAAAATAATTCATTCTCCCCGAGTGGGAATCGAACCCACAATCCGTCGCGTTTACATGCAGACGCTGTGCCGCTGTACTCTAATATTTATTATTAATAAGGCTACTTTTTGCTTTTTTCTGATTAAATACTAGTGTGGAATTTCAATTAGAAGACAATTTACTACTGATTTAAACACTTGTTAGAAAAAATTAAGATTTATATTGAAAATACGTATTCGTAAACTAATTAGTGGGAAATGTATGGGCCATACTAATTTACCTTAATATCTCGATCTAAATATATATAACTTCAACTATACGATTTAAAGATTAAACTGCATAGCGTTTAGCACCTGTTACACCATTGCCTTGTGACATACAAACTCTATGAATTATATTAAAATTACTAAATGATATTTGGTATACAAATTAAATATGTATATTGAAATCTTTTGCCGTTAATATGAAAGCTTAATTACGGGTTCAAATCTGGTTTTTTTCTACTTTATATAAGAAATTTCAATCTTTATTACCTTTATATTTACATAATATAAAACTTTTAAATAACGCAACGATTTTAATGAGGTTTTCACTAAAACGTTGACAGAGTGGTTTGAGAGGAAGACTACTGTACATAATATATGAGGATAATTTTGAAAAAAAACAGGTAAAGTCACATATTTGGTACATGGTGTCATATAAAATATTTTTTTACGCACTTTTTTATGAGCTGGGTGAGCCAAAACGATCAGTAGCGAAATAACTTTAACCGTAGGGCCAGGGCGAGCGTAGACGCGAGTGGAACACCAGTACATACATATATATGGTTTTTTACTTAATTTAATATAAAAGGAAAAATATTAAATGATAGAAGTATCTCAATCAGGGATTATTTTCTTTAGCTTCACGCTGTATCTTTAGTAGATGGGTAGTCAGAGGGAACCTAGTGTTAATACACTCCGTCCGGGGGAACTACACTAATTCATTCCCCCTAAGTGGGAATCGAACCCACAATCAGTTGCGATTACAGGCAGACGCAGTTCCTCTGCGCCACGAGTGAGTCTTTTAATAGATTCGGGGAAATAATTATTATATTATAGTTAGATTAATTTTATTTCGCTACTTAACGAAATTAAAGACTAAAAAATAACATCATCGTTAATATTTCATTTTATCAAAATGAGAACTATGTCGGAAGGCAGTGCCTTGACATATATGTCCCTGGAGTTAGACAACCCGGACGCCCAAAGGAGCGATGGCTGGATGTCGTGACGCAGGACACGAGAGCCAATAGATTGTCCACTGATGATGTTAAAGACCGTGCAAAGTGGAGTAAGCTTAGTCGGAAGGGAGACCCTGGCAAACGTAGCCGGGACTAATGCCAAGAAGAATAAGAAGAAGAAGTGTCGTCGGCAAGAAGAAGACATTGCTTAATAAATAATAAGCCATTGGAATATAGGTACAAGTCTTTGTCAACTTTGTCTACATGAATGATTTAAAATTGCAATCAATTAAATGAAATAAAAAAAAAACAGTTATTTTGTAGTAATTTTAAATTGATGTGAGCTTTTTTGCTACAAACATGAACAGAAGTTTACTATAACACAATATTGAAAACTGCATTTGAATCAGTTCAGTCGTTTTTCATTTGCACAGACAAGCTGACAAAAAGTTTTTTTTGGTTCCATTACCCCAATAATAGGGTATTTTTTATATATCTTCCATGTACAGACAGAGATCGCTTACATTTTTATTATATGTACAAATAGTATTTACATAGGTATAGCCCATATCCCAAAAATAAGAGAAATAAAGTAAACATTATATTAACACGCAGTGTTTTATTACAAGATGTAAAATGTAAAGATACGTTCATTTTTAACAATTGAAACTGCTTACTATTCATGTACTGTCGACTAAAAACACGAGATTTCCTTATTTGGGTCTATAAATTCACGTGAACAATCATTTTCGAGCATGCTGATAAGGTTTCCGATCACTGGGATGTATATATATATATATATATATATATATATATATATATATATATATATATATATATATATATATATATATATATATATATATATATATATATATATATATATATATATAGCAAGCAAGCGCTAGAACACTCTGTTCCTTTCTTCAGAGCTTAGACCAGTCTCCGAGTGGGAATCGAACCCGAAACCGTTGTATATACAGACAATATCCTACCGCGCTACGACGTAACAATGTATAATAAATATTTAAAATTTTATACCGTATTTCTTCTTATTCTTTTATAAAATAAACGGTATATTACTTCACCTTACTCACGACATCCACTAAAAGAAATTTACATATGATTATTAGTTGTTATAAATAATATAAGGCAGTAAATAAATCCTTTAAATCATAATCGCCGGTAGGACTGTGTCTGTGACCCTCACCTGGCTATCACAGATGTTCGTAATTACTGGGCCTTCCAACTTTTTACCTCAGACGCCATTTTGAATTGAAAAATTAAAAAGAAATTATTGGCGGCAAACTTAAAAGTGTCGTTGCCATGGTATTAACAAGATTTAGTGCCTATGTGTGTGTGTTAGGTGTCCTTTAATTAGTGAATGTTTTTAATTTAATACATTTATGAATGAATGTTTAAGGAAGGAGTAAAAGAAGGCTTAAAAATCAAATCCAAATTGTCAGAAAATATTTTATTATCTTTACATACGAGTATTTCCTGCGTTTACAGGAAAAAGCAGGGAGTGTAGCTTCAACCATCAATCTCAGTTTTGGCTTTGAACCAGGTCTGGTTTGGTTAGCAAAAATAATAATAAATATCCAAGAAAGCGCTAGTGATTATCAAATCTATATCTATAGATAGATTTTGTTACTGCACCACGTTAACATCTACTTACATATATAATAGTATGAAATTTTAAGACGACTGACATAACCAGAGATTTAACGAACAGGTCAAGCTGAAGAAGCTATTTTTTTAATTTTACAGCTAGTTTACTTGACTAGAAGTACTTTTGAAAAATCCACCTCTCAGGGATTAAAATATAAATTGCATTGCTTACTGAAATATTTTTGCTTTTAAAAATAGAATTGTGTTATTTGCAATTTAAACTTATATTAATTAAAAATTAAACGATTATAGATTTTTGGATATTAGTTGAAAGTAAGAAAGAATCTCATAGAAAAACCAAAAACTACACAGGCAAAGCCGCGAGCGGAAAGCTAGTTTGATATAAACGTATATAATTTGTCCGACTGTGTAGGATCTAGTGTAGGCACCACGTCAGGCACGAGCTATCATAATATGCATCGTTTGTATTTACGATTGTATGCATAGGCCTGGGGGCAGGCAGGTCTACTGAGCTGGAAATAGTATTAAATAGAATATTTCAGTATATCTATATCTATATATATTATATATATTATTGACCATGTGTATGTGACACAGTGCTTAACTTTATACGAGCTGGTCATGAGACTAATTATTCCTCAGGGGAATTATTATAATTATTGATTCACGTACGACATAAGACATAGCTGGGTATTGGGTTCAGCAACTATGAAGGGAAAAATGTCCCTAGCAACGCCTTTGTATCAATACTTTTATATTTGCCGTTGAAAACTAGAAAATAATGTAAGATTTTCCTTTAGTGAATTGTTAGGTGTGAAGACAATCCGAGGATATGAAAAAATTAAAACTTAAAACCTATCCTTAGAGTGGAAAATTGAACCATCAACCATCGTAATCGTATAAAGGTTACAAACACTTCACCGCTCTGTCAGAATAGCGGCTATATAAATATATATTATTATAAAAGGCAAAATAAAACTTACAGTATACATTAGGTACACAAGTTCGAGCAAAATGATCCATGTTGAAATGTGAGAATATGCACCGATATGTTTGTTTGTAACTAATATTACATATATAAGACATAATCAATATCGTCAAATTAACATACAATCGTGCAGATGCTTACGAGAAATTCACGCGAGTCAATCTTTGAACAAAGAACAAAAAGGCGGGTAAAGGTGGACGCCATGTTAGCGCGTGCGCGCGCAGCTGCCACCACATCTGCCGACCTATGTCCATAGTCGAAACTTATACAGCCAATAATTTATTTATATATTTATTTGAATGAAAGCCTTAGGATAGATAATTCAATTGAGATTCGTTTGAACTTCACAGATAATTAAATTTGTGTCCGTATCCCGAAAATTATATTTTTTTATTTTATTAATTTTGCCTTAATTGACTAAAAACTATTTTAATTTGAATTGTAAATTTGAAAAATATTCACCATAGTAAATAAAAACACACATCCGTGTACGTAATTAATATTAAAAAAATATACATTATGCAACTTTACTTTATATGTATTGAAGTTATATATAATAGATATAGATATAATATAAATAAGTGTTGAGTACAACATAACTTTGCATTTTCTTATCAATAAGTACATTCACTGAACAAGCAGTAAGACGTCGTGGGCTGACGGATGTTTAGGCTCCTTAACAGACCACCGAGACACTTGCCAGCGTAATTTGATAATATGCGTTATATTATAGAAGAAATTCTATTTTCTATTATTATGTATAGAAAATTAACTACACTTCTTTGAACTATGTTAAACAATTCTTGTATTGAACACGTATCAACCTGTATCATATTTTTGTTGTAATATTATTTCTTGGCTGTATTATTGACAAGGCACAGCCAAAGCCACAGAGTATATATTACTAAACACATATGTTTTACATGTTTATTAAAATTAATTTAATAAACATATATGTAAAATAAAATATAATAAATAGTTGGGCTTCTACATTTTATGGTAAGGTTTACGTATTATATTATACATACTCGTGTTAATTGTCTATTGTATGTCTAATTTTATGTCCAATTATTGTATGTCTAATTTACTATTTTTATTTCTTTTTACTATTGTTGGCATAAATATAGTTTGAAAAAAAATTGAAGATTGAATCAACGCCGCACTTAATCTGTATCGACGCGGTGAATATAATTAAGAGTCTTGCCCAATGAAATTCAATTATTACGTTGCGTGATAATGGATAATTGCATGGACACGCGTATTGAATATATATATTAATAAGTTTTGTAAATTTAACATGTTTTCAATATGATTATTAGAATAATAATTTGTAGCAATTATTGTCATATTGGTTTCGGCATAGTAATCAGGGCTAGACATTATATAACCATCATATTAGTGTGTCATCCCTATATTAATTTTTAGCTTATCCTTTCATTTCTGTTATACTATAATGTTTGGATAATGATATCTAATAATAACTATTCACGTATAGGTACCTTGGTAGCGTAAGGCAGACCCTGGAAAAGCCGGACACAGACAGCCAGACCGTACTATAAACGTGCTCGGCCAAGAGTTGCGGAGGTCAATGGATGCTGGTTGTCGTAGCGGAACGCGCCAACGCTCCAAGGACTATTCAGAGTCTTGGTCCGACTAGTGTCTAGGCCGCTAATGTACGGCAGCGAATGTTGGCCAACATTATCTCGGCACACTCAGGAGCTTCACGTCACGGAGATGAAGATGCTGAGATGAATGTGTGGCGGGACGCGGTCCGACCGCATACGCAACACATTCATTCGAGGTAGTCTTGGGGTCCGTGACGTAGTGGATAAGCTCCAAGAGCGTCGCCTGAGATGGTATGGCCATATTATGCGCCGATCTGAGAACTATGTCGGAAGGAAGTGCCTTGACATGTCTGTCCCTGGAGTTAGACCACCCGGACGCCCAAGGAAGCGATGGCTGGATGTCGTGACACAAGACATGAGAGCCAATAAATTATCCACTGAGGATGTTAAAGACCGTGCAAAGTGGAGTAGGCTCAGTCGGAAGGCAGACCCTGGCAAAAGCCGGGACTAAATCCAAGAAGAAGAAGAGAAGATATATATATATATATATATATATATATATATATATATATATATATATATATATATATATATATATATATATATATATATATACATATATATATATATATATATATATATATATATATATATATATATATATATATATATATATATATATATATAACGCAACGTATATTACGTTATCTACTGTAGTATACTTTTAATTTATGAGGACGCACGAAATGTATCCACACTTAAATTTCATGAACCATTTATGTAATTTGATCAACTCATACAAAACAAAGTAATTAGGGTTCCGTACCTCAAAAACGGGTTAAAGGGTCACTTTGTGTCCGTCTGTCTGTCATAATCATGTAGAGGACCTGGAGGATGACCTCTTGGAGCTCAGAAAAAACCAAACTTCTAAGTCAACGCAATCAAAATATATGAGCGTTTATGTTTTTTTTTGTATTTTGTATGAAAATAGCCTCGTAATCAAAAACTACAGGCTTGGCATAAAGTTATGAAATGTGGGAAAAATCCTAAAATTATATATATATATATATATATATATATATATATATATATATATATATATATATATATATATATATATATATATATATATATATATATATATATATATATATATATATATAGAAAAATTAAAAATGAAAAATCTCTAAACTGATAATTCATGTGTTTAACACGGAAAGAAACCATTACAAACTTATATTTGCAGTTCATTTCATACTAAAAGACGTACAACCTTAAATTTAAGTTGGTATTTATTTATAAGTAGCATTTGCCTCAGCTGAATTAATGAATACATTCATGAAATATGTACGGAACACTCGTTACACGAGTAATAATCGCACTTGATCGGATTTTTTTAATATGATTATAAATAATCAATTAAATGTAACGATAACATATTAATATAACTTAATTATAATGAACACACAAATACTATATGTAGAAACTAGGTTTTTAACAAATTGAACCTACGACCCTCGCGAGCTTAGAGGTTTTTCAAAATTGTATTATTCAAATTCGGTTTTTACCGACTAGTTATTTTCTAGCCATATAACAAATTCATAAGAATATATGTCTAATACACTTAAATATATGATAGGTATATCTAAAATTACACTCTATACAAATTTCGTTATGTTAAGAGCGACAGTGTTCAATTACATGTACCTAATTACTGACATTATACTCACAAGTGAATGTAGGACGCGAGCTTTTTTGGACACGTTCAGAATATACATTAAATAAACATATAATTGACTTAAAGAAGAGAAGAAGAGAAGATTTATAAGAGTGGGATAGTAATTGGAGAAGATTTTTCTTTGTAAAAATGTATAAGGATCTCCCGAAGGAATATACACGCTATACGCTGGTTTTAATTAAAACTGACATTTTTATGTATGGTGATGATTTTAAAGTATATATATATATATATATATATATATATATATATATATATATATATATATATATATATATATATATATATATATATATATATATATATATATATATATATATATATATATATATAAATATATATATATACATATATATATATATATATATATATATATATATATATATATATATATATATATATATATATATATATATATATATATATATATATATATATATATATATATATATATTAAAACTTATATGTACTTTAAATTTATATATGATTTTGAATGTATTCTGATTATTATTTATAAGTATAAGAATTCTAGCTCTCCGTTCTAGTAATATTTGCTTGTTCATTGAGGGAAGAAGTATGGTATCTCGTACGCCAATACCCAGCCATCCACTTTGTCATTTCATAGATATGTATAATATATAATATATAAATATCTGTAGATAACATGTATACATGTTGTTATCGGGGAAATTTTATTTTCTTTAATTTCTCGCTGTATCCCGTACATAGCAAGGTAGTATTTAATAGAGGGCAGAGGGAAGCTAGTGTTAAGACACTCCGTTCCTCACTTTCCGCCTTTTGAGATACTGCGAAATAAACGCCGCGCTTCTTTTGTTATCACAGCGAAAAAAATTGGAAAAATTCAATCTTGCCGAGTGAGAATCGAACCCTACAAACCGTCGCGTTTTACAATCAGACGCTGTACTGCTGCGCCAGGACGGTCCTCGATAATAATCCTCCAGGTAATTTAATTATGATATTATAATATTTCTTATAAACATAATATAACAAAATATATGATTAACGTCAAGTCCTTCGGAACTCCTGGTCAAATTAGTTGTTTACATCCTGCCATCTGTCTCGATGCTATTATCAACAGATGACGCTACAGCGCATACCTATAGCTATTGAATGAATTATGTACGAGTAGATTGCGGCGCAGTGGTAGGGGGTAGAGGTTGTGGGTTCGATTCCCATGAGGGGAAAACACTTATTTTCATTTCAACTCGCTCTGGTGACAAACTACTCAACACGCACTATCACTCAAATTGAAAACTACTCAACTTAATACAAGTCCTTTTTTTCTTATAATAATTTTATAATACTTATATGTATCTATCTATCTATATATACATATGTCTTGTGGTAAAGCAAAAAATTGGAAAAATAGATTTGTCCAGTTAATTATAGGCGTAGTGTGTAATGAGTGGCGGAGCTTATAACCGTTGGTATATAATTATAGAAAAAAAAAATCTAAAGCGTTCATACATCTGACGTAGATCGTGATATATCTCTTAACAAATTATTGTAATTGAAATTGGTCAAGATACTGTAAGAGTTGAGATTTAACAAAAACTGAGAGAGAGAGAGAGAGAGAAATGAGAATGAGTTTTGTTCAGCTATATGCTGTACCCTGAAGCAAAGTAGCCAGAGAGAACTTGGTGGAACGAAGATCAGCTCGTTTTCCACCGGATTTCGAGTCAAGTGTGTGTGGGGGGGGGGAGGAACTTTTATTGATACTTTGTTGTACGAAATGACAGGACAGACCAAGTTAATAAAATTTAAGGAAAAAGGTAATGTTGTCGGTAATAAGCGATTCCTTTCCAGGCAACTTTTCATTAGATGTTAAAAACAACATATAAAAATGAGTAGTGTAAGTATACATATGTACAAATATTTACATATATATATATATATATATATATATATATATATATATATATATATATATATATATATATATATATATATATATATATATATATATATATATATATGTATATATATATAATCTTTGCTCCGAATACGGATTGAAGCTGTATTCCAGAACGCCTTGTCAATGACTTTATTATATAATCTAACAACAACAACAAAGGACGTCTGTCGTTACATTTTAAGTCACACAATATTGAAACAACGGACCGATAACATTTTTACATATAAATGAGAACCGTATAAGTGGTCATTGAAGTGCATTCATATCAATCAACTATATGAGTACAATTAGGTTTAAGTTGCTTCTATATACTAAATAACTTTGGGTTCTCTCGTTCATTATATATCAAATCAAATCAAAATATTCTTTATTCAAATAGGCAATTACGAGCAGTTTCGAATCGTCAATTAACATAAGTGTCAGTATTGTCAGTCCTTCAAGAAGCTACCACCAGCTCGGAGGGCAGTTCTGCTGAGAAGAGCTGGCGAGAAACTCACTAACATCCGTATAATATTCATGGATTGAATAATATACTTTCCCTAATAATATATTTTTTATCTTGACTTTAAAGTGCTCCAAGGGTAAGTATGTAAGTATATATATATATATATATATATATATATATATATATATATATATATATATAATATATATATATATATATATATATATATATATATATATATATATATATATATATATATAAAGTAATCATTAGTACATTGAATGTACATATTAGTTTAAATTTTATATCGCGAAAATTCGATCACTTAATTTCCTTTCCACACCTCTCACACAAGCGGTTTGCCCAGACACAATTTAGTGTTAAACTCTACTTTCTATTTTTTTGTTTATCAGCCCTCAGGTAAAGTACTCCAAGACCATTGTCTCGATAGTTAGCATTTTCTCAGTAATGGAATAAAAGGAATCGGGTGATGTTATTATAGATGTTGATTGTAAATCGTACTTGGCCTCACTTCATGTCCAATTTACGGATTTGCTAAAGCTAAGACAATGCTATCTTTTCTAAAACAAAAAAATACATATAAATTTTATCATTACTACATACAATATTAACTAAAACTTATATGACATTTTCACAATACTTTATGACAATATTTCAATATATCTTGTAAGGTGAGAAAAGCACTTTTAGAAAATAATCTGCAAATTTGAAACGTGTGAGTTGTCAAATACGTATATTAAGACACTAGTGACCCGTTCGCTGCTTTGCCCGCTTAATCTCGGATTCATTGAAATTAATATGCGTATAGTATTGTACATAAAGGTTTTTTACAAAGAGTAAAAAACCTTACAAATTAACAAATTACTTTGTCTTTCTCAAACGTCTTCGTCTTTGTCAAACTTACAAATTACTTTGTCTATTAAATATGTTTATTATATATTATGTGCCTGTCTCAATATGTTGCTTCACAAATCCTTTATCTTCCAGTGGGAAACCCATAAAAATCGGTTCGGTCCATATAACTATACCTACCTATGCACTTGAAAAAAATTTAAACGAACAAACAGACTATTAATCAATTTTATTTACCTATATGTATATAAGATAATTAATAGCAGCTTTCGTTATCTTTTGTAAAGGCTTTTCCTTTAGATAACAAAATAATACGAAGATTCAAAATTGTCATGATACATCTATCTAAATAAAACAAAAGTCCAAAAAAAAAAAAAAAATCACTACTACATCGTTATTTGCGCATATTTAAAAAATACTATAAAATTAAAATACATCTTTTTAATATAAATTATTATCATTTCCTATACAATACAGAATGAGTAGAATTGAATGGCAGAACGTCTTTAGCATTGACATATGCAGGTATATACAATAAAAAAAAGTTCCATTTGTAAACTCATTGCAGGCGATTAGTAAATAACTATCGTTAATAATTGTTTTAAACATTAATTTAAATAAAATATACAAATATTGTTTTTTTATTATTTATTTAAATCTTAATATAAGTAAGCGTAAATAGTATGCAAGTGTATAACTAATATATTTTTAAATTTATTTGTAACTACTAACCAGAGCAACATAGTCACCCAGTGACTCAGCTCTTAAAGTGAGAATAAAAAAAAAAAAATTATTTAAATAAAATATCAATATAATTTTAAGTATTTGGCTTTAAATGCTGCCACTTGCTTATCAAACTTAAGTTAATAGATAAGCAGTCAGTTATAAATTTACGCTAAAGTTAATTTTTAATATCAGTCACAATATTAGTGATAAATATTTTTTATATTAAGATTTATTTACATCTTCATCGACTAAATCGCTTAACATTATACGATATGTTTTTTCCGCTTAAACCATAATGTTATTTAAGCTAGCTATTTAAACATAAAAATGGTTTCAACATGCTTTAAATCAATATTATAAATAACATTTTCAAAATATGTAAATTTGAGGAAACGACAATGGCATAATCGAGATTTAACAATACATTTACTATCTGTAACGTTTTTCGTAAAAAAAAATTAAAGCTCATATAAAATAATGAATCTATGAAGACAAAACGTTTCATTCGAGAACCTTCCATATATATTTTCTATTAGCATTCGTATAATATGTAGGTATAGTCTTAAAAGTTGTGTGCAAAAATTTCATCGGAATGAACACTTTATGCTTTCTCAGAATCAATGCTTGAGCAAGGCCGCAGCTTGGGTCACAACAAGAGGACGATCTGAACTTTAATCCGCTCGAATAAAGTTCAAAATCTTTTAAAAATTATATATAAAATTTTCAAAACTGTCGGTCCTTTCGTTTTGTTCTAAATTGAACGAAATTCGCCGCCCGATTTGGTTGCAAAAACTCATAGCATCTACGATCAACGTTTTAGAGGATCGGTCTGCCAGAGCGCGTGTTATGAAATGAATGTCCATATAAAGAAGAACCAAGAACGGAAGTGATCAACTGGACCAACGTTTCGCTGTCATACGATGCTGTTTCGTTATTAATAAAGTAAGTAAAGTAATTCAGTACTAAATACCAGAATTTCAATTTCTTAAACTTGACTTTTGGCCTAGTAGTACAAAACTAAATTTATGAAACATAAAATTGAAAGAACTTATATAGACAAAAATATCGTCTTTACACACTGTCTCTCTCTCTGTTCATTATAATCAGAGTACCAAATGGCAGGTACACAGCACCTATTATTATTACCTGGTGCTTGATCTATTCAAAATGCTTGTAACCATATACCTTTTGTGTTTCCAAGCATTTTAAATAAAAAGAATTCTAGAAATTTCTAAAACTTTATTGTTACAATGTTACTTGTCAAGGGATAATGGTGGTGTAATAAAGCGTATCTATTGTTTGTAATCTGTATTTACAAAAAAACAAAAAATTTTAAATATATTCTCAATAATAGTATTTTCTATTAATATTTATTGTTCATGATTTAAGGTGAATTTTGTTGAAAACAATACAAATAAATTGTTGTATTTGAATACATTAATATAATTTTGTAGCGGACAGAGACAAATGTAATCACTAGTGTAGGCTCAGGAGATACGTAGGTAATGTTGTAATTGACATCAGCCTTTATATTGTGACGGGTTTTTTTTTTACTATATAATATAAATGTAAAAGTATTTGGTAATAATATCAATTATAATTTTAACTTTACTTTTATATTGTTCTGATTTATTTAACTAAATATATTTTTTTATATTCATGAGATAGGCTGTATAAACGTAAACTGTCATTATATAGCTATTTAAAAAAAAACTAGTTGATGACCTCTAACGCCCTGATTTGTGGGTTCGATTCCCACTCGGGGAGAGTCAAATATTTTCATTTTCTTCGCTCTCGGCAACAAGGCAAAAGCGCCGCGTTGAGTTCTGCCACTCAACACGCTATGGCATGGAAGGAGGAAGTGCGGAACGGAGTGTCTCAACACTAGGTTCACACTTAACACTTGACACTACGGTTTCCTCTGCCTACGCTGCTATGGGCGGGATACAGCGTAAAGCTAATAAAAAACAACTAAGTACTCATATTATACACAATATTGTAAATTTATTATATCTCTTACATTATAATCAAATGTAACAAAATTAGTTTATTATCAACGTGAAATCGGTTTATTTAAATTAATCCACAATGTTTACTTAAAACATACCTATTAAATTATTTTTAATTATTTTCCAAATCGTGTAACTACAGCCATATTGTGTAATACCGGCTAGCATAGATTACTTAAAATATAGACTATAGAGCTTTTTTTTTTTCAATTGCTTATTATTTTGATAATCTTTTATTATTTTTAATTTACTATTAATGATGTAATTTTTTTTGCTAAGTAAAATAACGTGTTAACTGTATGCTATAGTAACGGATTCGATTCTCACTTAAAGAAATATGCATTTTGAAATTATTTACTTAAGGCGAGTAGTCTTCTAAAAAAAGTCATATATGGTTAAACTAGCCATGCACATAATGCTAAGAAATAAATCTATTATCTGTTGGAATTTTTTTTCACCGTTTTGACACTAACGTAGCCATTATGGAGTTTTTATTTTATGTGTTATTATTGGTCTTAGTTCCCCTAATTTTTTTTTTAACTTAAGAACTAGAATAATCAACGGTCGCTCAAATTATCTATAACACTCAATAATAGTTCAAGTTAAGTGATACTTGTGTTATCTTGTTGTTACTTGTAACTCTTAAACAAACTTAGAAAACTATATAAAAAAAAACACCTTTAAAAGAAATGTGTAGTTAAAATATTGCTTAAAATTATAAGCATATCTAAAAACCGTATAAAATTTTCACTTCTCACCCAAACGCGATATAATATCGTAATAAATTTAATAAAATATGGTTAAAACAAATATTTTTTAAGTTCTCATGTTTTGTATAATGAATATTTTATTCGTTTATTTTACACGTGTCGTCATACTAAATTTAATTTTATATTTTCACTCTTTAGAGAATTGAATGTATTAAAGTCTATAATAAAGATGAAGTCGCAGAACTAGTTCAAAGTAATTTATTCGCGCTTCACAATAAATTTATACGATTATTGAGTATAATTCAAAATTTCATCTTATATGTATAATATATCTAAAAAGGTATAAAATAATACTTGTCACCAACACGAATCGTAAGAGAAACCTCTTATAATACACAGACAAGAGAATAATTTTACATTAAAAAAAATTGTTGTCGCGTGGTGTTTTTAATTGTTTTTATTATTACCATAAATTCTCGAAGCTCTGTTGCAAATTACTCTATCGCAAGGCAGGTAGGAGCGCTCGGGATGGACGGCTTGAGCGTAACATTGAGGGTTGCTAGCGCTTTAACTTATATTTGATCCAAGAAATAAAAAAATAAAAATATGTTAATATTTTAAAGATGTAAAAGTCATTTTAAAAGGACATAATATATGATAATGGCGTCACAATTATATTAGTATAAGGTCGACCACCTCTATTTCTAAGCCATTCATGATTAAGAGCAACCTTGTGTTTGTAGCGAAAACTTCACATACATACATACACACATACGTCACCGTGCAACGTGTCAAGGATCACAACTTTTACCGGTCAATTTCCCACGATTCGCGGAGGATTCAAACCGACAACCCCGTCGGGAAGTTTAGGAACCACTTCCCAGAACGATAAAGGGCCGGGACGAGGGGGGTGAAGGGGCGCGCGCGGGGGGACGCGGCGGGGAACGACAGCTGCGCGTGCGTCGCTCACCCCGCGCCGCACTCCAGCGCCGACCGTCGAGCGCTACACACGTATTACCAAACGCAGCGCGCGCGCGATAACCGCGAGTCAAAGTTTCGTTACGATTCATCGAACGTCTCAGAGGCCCGGGTGGCTGGGCGGTGATTGGCGCTATATTATGTGTGTACAATATTGCACCAGTCCCGGCCTATCCAAACGGGCCGGCCTCCGGAGACCGCTACACAGCATCCGCGGCGCGATCCCGTTAACCGGCCGGTCGTTCACAGCGGTGGCCACGCATAGGACGTGATTTGGTGTAAACGTTGTGATCCTAGCACATTGCACCAATCCCGGCCTGCACGCGGCCTCGCCTCTGTGTTGTGGAAGCTGGTCAGTCATGTCAGACCTGCCAGTTGTGCACGTGGCATATCATTCAGGTAAAGTCAGTAGCGGGCTAACGTATATCCCGGACAGCGGGATGGCTCTTATCCGTAAGTAGATTTAGAAAGTACGCATCGCTCGTGATTCATTTGTTGGAAACGTTCCGTTCGGGGTGACTGAATCGATGTAGACATCGAACACCGAACACCGTGCAAGCAGACCGGTTTTTCTTTAAATTGTATCATATATAACCTTAGTATACGCCACTCGTAACGCCAAAACCAAGGACATCTTGGGTAAGTCAAAACTCTAATATTACAAATTTGCAACAGCTGATATCCTTTGTTAGCTTGTGAGACAAAGCGGCCGTGCCGATACGGTGCTCGTAAAGTTCACTCACGCGCCTACCTCATATTGTTCTGTATATTGAATAACAAATTCTTACAACTTATTCCTTAGCCAGCTATATGTATAGACAGTCAGTACTCGGGTAGTACAAAGAACGGCGTGAATCAAGCGGAAAGATGATTCACCGGGCAAGTTAAGAAGTAACCGTTATGATTTAAATTACAACAGCTGTCAGGGGCATTCACGAATTGCGGTACCTACATACCTACCTTATCCAGTGATCGTATGGCGCCAAAACGGTAAAATAAACTCGTTATGTTTGTACGCTCCCAAATGCATCGAATTATTAATATTGTGTCCGACGGCTTCGGGCGGTCACGAATTCGGCGTCTATACTTCATCTTGATCTAATAACTTATTATTTTAAAAACACAAAAACTTTTTCAATAGTTGTTTTTTTTTTGTTATCTCACAACACGACTTTTATTTATCTTATATTGTTAGACTTGTTTTTAAGTTTATTATAGAGACTTATTAAATAAATTTTGCATAATACATTAGTATAGTAATAACGCGGTAAATTCGTTATGGCTGATGAAATACAATGGCGGTCATTTTTTTTTTCATGTCTGCCCAAGGTAAATAAAGAAGACATCCTATCGATACCCTTTGTTGATCTAAGATAATCTAACCAAATGTCCGCTGACACAGTTTACGTACTTATTTATAAAGCTTATGCAGTAATGTAATAGGTTGCGACATATTACAGAAAATTTTCTTGTGTAATTAAAAGTAGATTTAAGTTTTTCTTTTTAATTCTAGGATAGGTTATTAAATGATTATTTTTCATTAAGTATGCGGGTAAATTATTTTGACAGTTTACTTTTTTCTATTTGTTAAATATTATATTGAGATGTGATATCTATCTACCTTCCTAGAAATTGATAACAATTAAAACTTTAACGTTTAAGATTAAAATTAAAAGTTTAACGTTTAACAAATTCTAAGTGTATGTTTTAAAATATTATTTTAAATATTATCAATATAGTTAAATTAATTGCTTTTATTAAGTACTTTTAAAATGTTAATGGAACTATTTTGAACACGAATGCTTTTTTATAAAATTTATATAGACTTTTACTTTGTGCTTTTCAACGTAAAATAAATTTGTCGTATTTTTTTTATAGTTTTTTTCCTTTAAAACTGTTGATATTTTTACAGATTAATTACATACTAATGTGAAATGTCTTCGATGTTCATTGAATACTTATCGTAATATCGTTTCGGTAAATATGTATACATTTACATGTATGTTTTAAATATTGTATTGAAGAAAAACAGTCTGTACAATTTTTTTTTAAAGCTTTCTTGCTGCTGTTTTATTTTTGTTTTATCTACGGCAATTAACGATTTAATCAGGGTTTATATCGTTTATAATAATTTTTTGTAGTAATTTTTCTGCCACCAGATTTTCTTTGTCTACCCACAAAATGCGGTAACGAACCACCAAGAAGATTAACGACACCTGCCTATAGAGATTAATATATAAGGCGCGCATTAATATATCACGCGTATAATTTATGACCTTAATGACCTAGACGTTTTTAAAGTGCATTGGAGGGAAAATTAATGTATCCATATATTGACGTGGTGAAGTGTCAACTAGTTGTTGATTGCAACTTAAATGTAAAATATGTAATTTATAAATATAGGCGTTTTATTCGAAGGTAGATAGAGATTTTTTTGTATATTTTTTTTCTTTTCAATGTTGAACTAGAAATAAGTGTAATATAAATTAAGGTTATAGATTAAAATACTAAAAGGTCATCGAGGCGTAATAGTCGTTTCCATTTATCTCCGCTGGTTAGATAATTTCGAGATTTAACAAAAGAATTTCAGCATTTGGATGGAAAGCGGAGAATGTAGTGTCCTAACTCTACTTTATACAGGATGAAATATAAAGTTTGTTTGGTTGATAGCGCATTCAAGTATACTACCTTATTCTGTATATCTCGGGAACCACTGGATCACGTTAATCATTCGATGTATGGGTTACATTTGTATCTGTAGTAAGAGTAATTTGGGCCCATTGTTGAGGCCTGAACTGCAGTAACAAAAATTTATGTGATATAAAGACTATAATATTTAATTAATCTTCAAGCATGTACTGCACTAATATGAGAAACGAAAATATTTTGAATATTATAAACATTCTATCGAAAAGTCCAGTGGAACAAATGCTTGACAATTAAGAATTTTAATATACTCGTACATAGATACATACATATAATATATTGATATTTATTTAAAATTTAAAATTATCTATGGTTACTTAATCATTCAATTATAAATATAACGGTAAACTCGAATAGCATAAATGCTTTAACATGTTAGTGTTAGTAATTACTGTAATTTGAGAATTTCATTTATCTGTTGTAGATATAGACAATATTTATTTAATCTGTTACATTAATGTAGTGAATACTGAATAGTGATGTTAATTTTTAAAATATCTATATTCTAATATGTGTATTTAAAATATTAGTTAGCTACTTATCTAGTTTTATCGATTTGATCTACAATTTTATATTCTACCAAATATATAGAAAAAGATGAGGGTAAAATCAAAATGCTTACAATTCTCGCCTGAAAAACGCGGCGTTGAGTTCCGCAATAATGCTTGCTTGCTTGCTTAAAATGCGGAATTATTAGAACTAACAGCTCTTCCTTTCATATGCAATAGTTTTGTAGTAATAACAACAATATTAATATACAAACATTCATGGGTGTTAAGTTTTTCAAATTTTGCCTTAGTGAGGGCCAATATAATTATTATAATTAAAATAATAAATATTTAATTTTAATTAACAGAAACAAGATTTTCTTGTTACAATCATAACAAGTTAGTTAATTGACGCGCTATCTTTAAAAAAATACTAAATATTTGTTTTTAATAAAATAATTAATGTAATAATTGATTTGAAAAAAAAATCGATTTTTTATTAATTGTAGTAAAAAGTGGTTATTCCCTTTGTTTTTCATTCTCGATTTTTTTGGAATTTGGGAAATCTTTTAGTGATCCTTTGGACATACACTTTTTCTAACTTTATTCGTTTATATCTGATTAAAATATACAATGTGTTTTAGTTATTTAGTATCGGAGGTTTTTTATACTCTGTAGATTATGAAGCTAAAGACTTTATGTCATGATATTGGCTATTATATTATAATATCGAAATCGATATTTATTTGCTGTAATTTCCACATTTTTTCCAAATATATTTATTTGCTTACATGTTGTAGTGTTTTCTTTTAGTATTTTTATATTACATCAGATATTGATCAGAATGTACATTAAAACTCTATAGAAACAGATTCCTCCAAGATTACGAAGCGTGCAACATGTTACTCCTGTATAGTCAATGAGGATAATTGATTTGTAATGAATATATTAATTGTGACGTAATACTGTAAGCGCGGCAGTTGTGAGTTCGATTACTCGTGGAAATAAATCATTTCCGTTTCTTCGCTATGGCAAGAAGAATAATAGCGGCATTAGTTCCCGCCATTATTACGCAATATATGGAATATTGGGCGGTGCGAGAAAAGGAGTGTCTTGACACTCTGTTCTGGATAGCGCGTGAAGCAAAAACAATTGACATATGATTTCAATCGATAACTATTGCTTTTATAGACGCGTACCAAAGTTCATACAGCATACAAGTTGTAAAGATGCTATGAATTAAATACTTCCTTTTCCAATATGGCCGTCTTCATCTTTTTTTTAAATAAAAACTCGTTTGTCAATAAACGATTTACAAAAGCTTAAGCCGGGTGTGCTTTAGTTTAAAACGGGCTATAGCTATATAGATCATGACGATATTATGGCGCAGATGTTGATAAAATGAATGCTGACTTACAGGTTCGAATTCAAGTTAAAAAAATATTTTTATAAAAATATAAAGACGTCTTGGAAATGTGTTAAGTGTAAACTATTAAGTATGTGTATGTTAACCATAATATATATTTTTAATCTTTATATAGGCAGAAGAATTTTTTTTATTATTTATTCTCTTTTTTTAGTCTGTGACAAATTTCTCCTTTAAAATTGAAAATCGAACAAAATTATAATACTAAATATTTATATATTTCTATCATTTCAGCTTCACCCTGCGTCTCGTATTTTGCCCAATTCCCTAGATGCGTTTACAGTTAGACGCGACGGCCATTTTCTTTTTGTGACATTTCATTATACATTATAAATACTCAAAAACTGACGTTAAGTTATGCTTGATGTAAGGCACATTAGGTTTCATATAATCAATCATTTCACATTAATTGTATTAGATTATATTATTATTAAATAAGATCTTTCATATATATCGAGATATATATACTTGTATATATATATACATTTCAATAAAAAACAAACACTGTTTCTCACTTTGTTTTAGAGTCTTAGGAGTCGTCACCCTTACGCGTCTGGTGTAAAAGTGAAACATGGACGCTCCGGTGATTCCGTGTCAAGGTCCACGCGTCCCCTACAATAACCCACATAACTGTTTTATTTTATTATTACGCTAAGCTTTAGTGAATTAATTAGATATAGGGTTGGCTTAAGTAGCTTGTGATTACTACAGCACTAGTGATGTAGTGGGTGTTTATATTTGAAGATATGTTGTTTTATATATGTAAAGAGTTTTTGTTTGAAATATAAGTTTCTTTTTGTTTTGTACAATTTTAGGTGATTTATTAATAGGGCTAATAATAATAATGTTTATTTATGTTGTTATACTTAATACTAGTTGTAGTCCGCAATTTTGTTTGTGGACTGGACTTATAAAACGTTGAAATTTCGATAAATCCTCTTTTAATGCTCCCCTACACTACCCAAGTAAATTATTAAAATTTTAGGTTTCTAAGCTATGTAATATCGCCTATGCGTTGTTTGTTAGTTGCTTAGCAACGGACGAGTATTCTATTATGAAGCTAAAGTGTTTGTTTGGTAAAACGCGTTAATCTGGGCAACTATTAAATTGGCCGAATTAATGATATTTATATATATTGTTTTTTTATATTGCGTTAATTTTTCAATCAAGTCGGCGATACCAGTTAGTGTCAGCTAGTGTTTCTGATTTCTGGAAGCAGGAGAATTACCGACCTGGATTTCTCGAGTATCTCGAGAAATTCATTTCTTTTACGAAGTCTGTGTTATTTTAAATTATTTATTTATAAGCTGTCTAAATGTCTTTTTACAGTTTAGTTGTAGTTCAAATAATTTAATGTCATGTTCAAGGTCCTTCATCTCAGTTAACGATTAGGAGAATTAGAATTCAAAATTGTATATAATTAATGTAACATGTAACAACAGTTCTATTGGAAACAAATATCCTTAAAATTGTTACTAACGAACTGACGTGCTATAACATTGAAATCTCTCCATAGTTTGCTAAAACATCTCGGCTTGTCTAGGACTATCATCATTTTATGTCTAGAACATACTTCCAAGGCGCCACATGTCATTTGGATTTTGGGTAGAGAGAGCAGCTCAGACAGTTCAAGTGTTCATTATTAATTATAAATTTCTTTAGTTCTCGAGGCATCGAGGTTTATACCCCCCCCCCCCCTTCATAAACCAGGGTAGGTAGAGGGAGCTCAAGGTTATGACACTCAATATTCAAGTCCAATTTTCAAGACATTGCGTATTGAGTGACGCAACGCCGCACTTTGTTTTGTTTTGTTAGGTTAGAGCGGGGTAATAGTTTGCTCGCAGGGCTCTGCGAGTGCCTCCAATAGAAATCAATGAATGTCGTTGGTAAATTAAACCATTGTTAGGTAATAACCATAATTATTAACACATGCTGATGATATTATGTTGAGGAAACCTAAAAATTAGCAATCAATTAGCGTACCGGGATGTCAATGTGTGTGTGTGTGTGTGTGTCCAAGAGGCGCGGGTTCAAATCCCGCTACATCCAATATTTTGTAAATTTTATTTTATTTTCTTTTTTAAAGTATTTTCCTTTCGTTTATAGCACTATATATTATAAATTTTTTTAGGGAATTTTTTTTATTTGGCGCTAATGGCAAATTACAACATTAGAACCGACAAAATGAGATATATATATATATATATATATATATAAATATATATATATATATATATATATATATATATATATATATATATATATATATATATATATATATATATATATATATAGAAATTATATTCGTAATTATATCGTATATATTAATATTCTTGGATTTACTCTAATATAATATGCATATAGTGTTACATATTATATGTATATATTATTAACAAACCAAATGAAATGAAACAATATAAAGTTGAATCTGAAAGAGAAATCAGCGTTTGAATCAGTTAAGCCGTTCCGGAGATTAGCGTGCACAAACGCACATAAATCATTGTTTTGGTTCTTACTTATAAATGCCCCCAATAATAGATTGTTAATATATCTAATCTGTCTAAATCTGTGGAAAAGTCGTTTCTATATATAAAAAAAAAAATAGCCAGGGTGTTAAAGGATAAATAAATTTGTGTTTATTAATTATCTGTCTACATCACGTGTAAAGTACCAATGTAAACAACTCTGATATATAACAAATGTGCGTAACTCGAGAGTAATATTTACTTTTTGTTTGATTGCAATCGCTATACTCCATCAATATATATATATATATATATATATATATATATATATATATATATATATATATATATATATATATATATATATATATATATATATATATATATATATATATATATATATGTTATTTTATTAATATATGTATTTTAAATATTCAAGGAGTTTATATTTAAGAAAATAGAAACTTGCAACGCCATCTATTGACTACAAATAGTACTTACGAAACTAGATAACTCGATACATTATTTTGTATCTTTTGAATATTTTGTAAAGCATAGTGTCAATAATTTAGACAAATGTCATTTTCAATGAATATAATTGTATGTTAAATGTCAGTTAACATAAAATATTAAAATATACGTACATATATCTTCCACATAAAATAGGATTTGAGCATGTATATTCTATTGCATATGTAAATTCTATTATATAAGCGAGTCTGAGGACATTGAAAATATGCAACAGATGTCGTAAAAAAACGACCGCAATTCCCGCTTACTAATGAAATAATCGTGTAGTTCAAGCGGGTGAAGCTACGGACGGATCGTTAGTTTATCTATCTACACATATATATTAAAAAACCGCCTTTCGAGGCATTGCGTGTTGAGTGGCGGAACTAACGCCGCGCTTTGCCATGTTGCCAGAGCGAAGCAAATTCAAATAATTCATTCTCGTCGAGTGGGAATCGAACTTACGACCATCGCGCCTACAGCCGATGTGCCTCTGCGCCACGACGGCCCTTACAACAATGATTTTCAAAATATTTGTTTGTCTTTGTTTATGCATCCCAGCAACGGCTTTAAATTTAGTTAGTTTTATTTCAATAAATTCATAAAAAACAAGTTAGGTATATCCATTTTAAGTATTTCGTACAACAAAATGGCTACCAAATAACTGTCAACTGTCAATTGGCTAAAACTTCAAATTTACTTTACCACGTAGACAAAGTTGCGGGCGCCGCTTGTATGACAATAATGTGCCAAACGGTATCCAATTGGTAAATAATAATATTGCAAAGCCAACGCTAGCTGCTACACTATTATCTGTAATGGAGTAAAAGTGTACTATAAATTTACGGTTACTTACATCTTACAAGTTTCTAATAAAGACAAGTTTTTATACAATACGAATTCGAATTCATTTTACGTTTTAATGTATTTTATTGTAACATTTTTTAATATAAGTAAGATATATTAGTTTATTTCTTAAGTATAATGTTTAATAATCAAGTAATATGAGATTGTTTTGCGCCAGTGGTGCGGCATCTAACTGTAAGCGTAATTTTACATGTTGCGAGTTCGATTCCCCTTCGAGGGAATTAATTACTTTTTTTACCCTCTCTATGGCCGTGTCTTAATGTCCAGCGTTGAATTTCACCACAAAATGTAGACGAGCGGAGTGTCTTGACACTAAACACCCTGCTAAATAAAAGATGCAGCTTGAAGTTTAAAAAATATCAATTAACTTATTTTGTAAAATTGGTGAATATGCTTGTTACTTAAACATATTTTTTTATGTTAATAATTTATATAAAGACATAATTTGAATTTAAATACAACAAAAAAAAATTAGATCTTTATTTCATTAATCTTAAATGTTGGTAGCCCTATTAAAGCTGCAGTTGCCGTTGTAATGTGTGACAAGGACGGCGATACTCACTTCACTTGGGCTAGAGCGGGATGGATGCGGGAATAACCGCCATTTTGCTTTCGACGCGCTCACAACGGAAAAAGGTAATGTAGTTTTTTAGTTTTACTAAAACTCAAGTTGTGTCATATCTGATAGACATTAATTAATTAATTTAAACTGTAACTGCTTTGTTAGTTGCTGGTACGATGCTTATTAATTAGGAGGCTTTTATATAAATTACATAATAAAATAGCAAAAAAAGTGTCCGTCCATTGAAATATTTTACGAAAAGAATTTAGATAGAAGTAAAAACAGTTTTTGAATGTGATATCTGTATTTATATAAAATTTTGTCTGTCATTTTGACCTGTCATTCAAAATCAAGTAAGTACATTAGATAAACAACGTGACATTGGCGAAGTGAATTGTGCTCCACTGGCACGCTCGAAACGCCATATATAAAGACATAAATTAATAAATAGATCAAATTATAAAGAGAAGGTGGCAAGGATCGTTAAGTACACGCTGACGAAGTTGTGGAAATGTACTAATTATCTATTAAACTAAAGAAAATAAAGGCAAATTGAATTTTACTATATCAACAAAACTACATTATTGATTCTTATTATAAGTAAGAAACTATTTATCGGTTTGTTTGTTTTACATATTTTTATAGCTTTCTCTATGGTCTTTACAAGAATTATATACGTAAGATATTACGAAGGAGGTATTAGGTGGGGGGAGGATCACTAAAGGAAGGAGGTAGGCTTAAATTGTCAAAAACAACAAAAAAATTGTCTATGATGATTACTTTCAACAAATAAGGTTGGTAAAGGTAAAATATATCTCTCTATATAATTCTATATGAATAGATATTATTACTGATCGCTTTCTGTACATGGAATATATACGAAAAGAAACTATAATAATCTAAAAAAATTATGTTTTTTGACTGTATATAATTTTTTGTCTAATATAAGAAATGGCTTAATCGCTTCAAACGCACTTATACTTTATATTGTTTTATTATCTACGTCACTTCATATTAAGTATTAGATAAATTTCAATCGGGGTCATAAATAAAAAAGTTGTAAAAATTTAAATTACTTGGTTTTTCTATTAAATATCAAAAGGCCTCATTTATTATTTTAATCGATCAAGGAATTCAAATTTCTCTATCCGACGTCACTATAATATTAATTTGGATTTTCTACACAATCATGTCGGGCTAATATTTTTAATTAACCGTTAATGTAGACTAAAAAATGTAGATTAAATAAAAAATAAATTAATAGTATAATAAATTCTAATAAATGTCTTTTTATTTTAGCCAATGTTTTGGAAACGAGTTTTTTTTTTAAATAAATGTGCAGAAGCTTTATCAGTATATGCGTTGATGATTTCAAGTCTTTTGAAATATTTAATCGAATATATTTTTTGTTATTTCGAAATATTATTTTTTCCTATTAATAAAATTTTAGAGATTAGTTAAATTTACATAACTCCACTGAATTATATTATTTACTGTGACATGTTATACTTTATGTTCTGTCATTTGAGTGCTTATACTTAATTAAAAAAAAATCTTTTGAGATTTTGTTTGTCAGATCAGAGAAGGTCTTTACATTGTCGCGTTCCGAGCCAATGTCACGCTGTAGGGAGAACAGACGAGGAGGGGAGGGAAAGGAGGGGGATCGAGGGTAAAAAAAGTTGTGTAAATCAAAGTTGTATTCTATATGATTATGCGACGAAGTCCATACAAATGCGGAGAAAATTGGGCATAAACTGAAGAAGTTTGTTTTTTTTCAGTACTCCAATGAACTATAGACCTGGACATTTGACATTAATTTTAACTTGACATTTCGCGAAATTAAAATAAATGACAGACAGACGGACAACAACAAGTATCTAGAAAAGTGACGAGAAGATCCGTTTTTTCGTTACATTAGGTTAACGTTACGTTACGTTACGTTACGTTACTACGTTACGTTACACGTAAAATGTGATGACATTTATATATCATAGAAGGGGTTAGCTAAAATTTACATTCAAGTGTATGGGGCCGCGACCCTTGTCTTGTGGCCGCCATCTTGTTCTTGAGTCTGAGTTCTCATACTCTATCTTGCAGTCTCTTCTACCTTTTCCTAACATTTTCTTGTTATATCTATGGAAAGCTTTTTATAGGAGAAGAATTAATAATCTATGAAAATTTTCTAATAAAACTTGATTTTCTCGCTTTATTGTTTTTTTAATATACTTTTTGGTGATGCTACAAAAAATAATTTATTAGTGCGTTGTTCTCAAGAAATTACCTAATAAGCATTTAGATAACTAAATCTGGGGAATATGATGTTGAGACACTCATTTATCTCCACCTACCGCTTATTTACATGATATCAGATATTGAACTAGACATGAGAAACAAATAGATTAATAAATTGTACGTACTAAATCAGTAGCTGCTAATAATAAAAAAAGTTTTTTTGAACGATTTTTAAGAATATAACATATTCGTATATCATTTAAGAACTGTATATTTTATATTATATATATAATATGTATAATATAAAATATACAGTTCTTAAATGACTTAGTGACTGACTGACACACAACGCACAGTCGAAACAACTGAGCGCAGAATGTTTGAAATTTGATATAGACTATACCTGGGGAGAAAGAAATGACTTCTCGAAATTCCTATGATAAAGAAAAGAAACAGGCTTCCTCATTTATAGCCTATGCTTATACAGATGCGGGCTATAGCTCCACAAGTATAAGAAAAAAAAAATTATCGCTCGCTCGTTTATATTAATACGCGACAATCGACTCATGTCGCCATGTTAAAAGGAGGTCGTCCTACTTTCTAAGATATAAATTTAACTGTTATCTAAATTTCAGGCTCGTCTCTCGAAACAAATGCGGTTAACTGGATTGAATACCCATAATGTCACAACTTGGAGTGTTGGGTAAGCTTGGGTAGTGGGTGGTGAAGAGCTTATTTCTTATAAAGCTAAGCCGGCGTCGTAAAAAAACATATGAAAAATTAATTAAATTATATGTTATAAATAAAACTAATTTATTGTGAAGTTATTGTTAGTTAATGGATAACCGTTATTTACTATTTTGTTATTTATTTATTTATTTATTAAGTTTTAGAAAAAGGTAACCCGATGGGAATCGTGTTATATGGACACTTCGCCACTAGTGAATAATGTATTGTAGGTGATATTATTAAGTAAATATTGTCTAATAAATTTCATATATTTCGAGCCATTGCTGAAATTTACACATCTCTTTTAAAAGAACATTGGAAAATTAAATAATAATTTGAAATATAATTTTTCCTCAAGCTGACACCAAACCCACGACCACTTACAACCAGCCTAACACCAATATACTATGAAACTTTAAATAATTTTTTTTTAACTTTAAATAATTTATATAAATATTTTTTTTTTAAATTAAATATTATATATACCTTAAAATCTTTTAACGATTTAAATACATTTTAAGTCACAAATTATGTAAAATTGTTAATATCTATATTATTTACTTACTCAATAAGTTTAAATCATTATATCTATTAAAACAAACCGCATCGAAATCCGTCGCAAAGCTTTATAGATCCAAGCATACATACGGAAAGACAGCGGGAGCGACTTTATTTATACTATATAGTGATAATCATTAAGAAAATACAATTTGGCCTAATTTTTAAATGCGGGGCTGTGAAAGAGCGTGTATATGCTAAACACGATAGGTGTGGGTTCGATTCCAGCTCAGCTCCGAATTACAATAATTAAGCTGCTTTGGTAGAAGTTGAATTATTCCACTCAACTCTGTTCAAGATTGTTTCATGTATGGCGGAAAGTGGCGTCCAGAATGACTTAACACTACAGTCTCTCTCCTCTGCCCCAAATATGAGTTAAAAAAAATGTGGTATTTTTTTTTATTTTGATGTTTTTTAAGTCTTGATGCTACTACGACTTAAATTATAAGGTATAAATTAATATAAAATGTGTATCAAGAGACAAGGAGAAAAGTGTGTTGAAAATTTAAAAAAAAGTGTAAAAAAAATTACATAACAGCAATCGAACCCGCGCCTTTGTGGTAACCACTTCTTTATTATCCAGTAAATTTTTAGTTCACTTTGTTTTGTTTTTGTCCAAACTGAGCATAATAATTTATTGATTATATGAGATATCTAGTTTAACAAGTCATAATTTTTTAAAAGTCAGTGCTACGGGACCTTGATTGGTCTTCAGGAACAGTGTCGATGGTACTGGAGGAAAGTCACGTGGAAGAATGTAAGTGTATGCAGAGGTTAAGGACAGTGGACGAGGCTAAAGAGGTGTGCAGAGGCCGTAGTGTGTGTGGCTCTGTTCTCTCTGGATATCCTGTTAGGGACAAAGCGAGAAGCTAATAAAATATATATCTTCGCCCAGTATTTATTATAATTCAACACTTTATTTTTTATTTACTGCCACATTTGAATTTCGTTGAACGCCGCGCCTTATCTTATTACCAGAGGGGGGATAATGAAAATAATTCGTTCTGGCCGAGTGGGAATCGAACCCACTATCGTCGTGTCAGTTACAGTCAGACGTGCCGGTGCGCCACGAGGACAAAATGATATTAAGTATGTTTTTTTTGTAAAGGCAAATAATACAAACTATTTAATGCCATATAAAAATAACAAAAAATTTTAGACTAAATATATATATATATATATATATATATATATATATATATATATATATATATATATATATATATATATATATATATATATATAAAAACTTGTCTTTGCTTTGATAAAACTCTTTTTATTAATTATGACGGGTAGTTGGAGATTTCTCGTATACAGCAAGTTGAGCAGAGAAAGCGTCAAGCGTCAAGACATCAGATATATATATATATATATATATATATATATATATATATATATATATATATATATATATATATATATATATTGTAGCCCAGGGCTTTCTAAACTTATTTGTACTGTGACCCTTTCGGGTTTCCAGTATTTTTATGACGCCTATCACCACTTCCCACCTTGAGACGAAATGCGTTCTAGAATTCCATTATTCTTTGCATGAATCTTCACACCGTTTTCTATTTAAAAGCAAAACAAAAGGTAGAGAGAACTACAATATGAATACGCGGAGACTGGAGAGTGGAGCTTGAATTAACGAGCTACCCAACAGTCCATCGGCCACGTCGCGTCAACAGAATATATTCTATAGCATTCCTCTATAAATGGATGCAGCAGTTCCTGACATATATTGGTTGAATAAACAAACATGTATTGTGTATATTATAATTATATATAAGTTATTTTAGTGTTAATTATAAACATTATCAATTAAGATCCAGCCGCAAGTTGGTCACAATACCGCATTGTCCTATATATAGAACATAATTTGTCATCAATCACTTATGTGTAATATATATATATATATATATATATATATATATATATATATATATATATATATATATATATATATATATATATATATATATATATATATATATATATAAACTTGTCTTTGCTTTAATAAAATCCTTTTTTTTTTATTATGACGGATATTTGAAAATTTCTCGTATACAGCAAGTTGAGCAGAGAAAGCGTAGTGTCAAGACACCAAAAGAAGAGAAAAGATGTCATCAAATAATTTATTCTGTCTTGTGGGAATTGAACCCAGAACCACCCGGTGGCTTCAATTTATATATGTAATAAATAAACATATAATATATAACAAATATATACGTATTTATTCTATACCGTCTTGTCTCATTGAAAATGGTCGTACAATTCCTTCATATATTAATAATTATTGGCAAATACTTTTGGATCCATATAGTCCAGACATTAGCCATTTAGTACGCAGTATTTAAATAAAGAATAATTATATAGGTACTAAAAGATTACAAAATACAAAGCAAACCAACACTCGCTACAACACCAGTAACGCCATCTGTTATTGTCTAATAAAGATATATGGAATAGAAAAACGCCTATCAATAATTTTTTTCAGCTTCACGCTAGTGTATACCAACACTCCGCTTTCCGCGGAAATCCGGACCTTATTTTACCAGGGTGGATAAATGCAATAAATTTATTCCCCCGGGAGAATTCGAACCCTCAACCGTCGTGAGTGCTTATAGACGTCCCAGTCCATTTTTATATAAGTATATCTTGCAACATTATTATGACAATTCTATGATAATTCGGTTTCATACTACAAACAAAAAAAATTACGCAAATTTTTAAAAGCTTTTAAGCCTGTTTTTTTGTCATTTTAAACTACTTTATTATTTATTAATATATAAATAATATTTAAAAACTATTCGATTTTCTTTTATTTAACATCCCTTCATTTTCAGTTCAGTTTCATGTATAGTTACTATATAATTATTAAAGAAAAATTCTTAATGGAAAGAAATACATTTTTTGAAAACCTGCTCCTTCAATATTTATCTTCAGTTAAAATAATAGAAAATAATATCCATACAAAACAAACTTAAAAACGATGATATATATATATATATATATATATATATATATATATATATATATATATATATATATATATATATATATATATATATATATATATATATATATATATATATATATATATATATATATATATATATATATATATATAATTAATATTATAATATTCAAGTTTTGAAATAATAAAATTAACACAAATTATTAATAAAAAAGTTGTTTATTTAATAAAAAATGTTGTATATTGGATGGACAAAATTTTGAGTCCAAATCATTTAAATGGGGACTGACACAATAGTCTACTTTATATTTGTTTCTGGACTGAATTTTTCTTTTATTTAAAATTTAACAAAAAATTATTTTACTATTTTTTATATTAATTACCTACGTAATATAATAAAGAGATCTAAACAACCACAGATCAAATAACATATTAAGTATACAATACATTATTAAAAAAAAATAACGATTCAAAAAACATAATAGTAAAATACCTCTTCCGCCTTGTCCACTATCATTAACCTCTTCATACATGCCTTTTCATTCATACATCTCTCACTAATTCTGAATATATATATATATATATATATATATATATATATATATATATATATATATATATATATATATATATATATATATATATATATATATATATATATATCTCAGCGAACCCTCTTTTTGGAAATGCTAAATAAATGGTATAAGAAGCGTATAAAAATGATATATAATGCTTGATGAGCGTACGGCTTAGTTAGAATGTTAGTTTGTGTGTTTAAGTGTTACTGCGGTAAATAAATAATTAAAAAATCTATTAGAATACAGCTTCGTTTTTATTCGGAATCGAACCTGCAAGTACCTTATTCGAGCACTTTGTTCATAATAACATAATTCATATATTTATATGTATGTATAGATATATATATTGTATGTATGTTATTTTAAGATGCATGTTTGTAAATTTTCCACTCTCCACATTCCGCTCTATTTCGAGTCCTATTATTATTTATTAATATAACGCCGTGTTGTTCTCATTCTCGCCGCGGCGATGCTATCGAAAACCCATTTAGAGCTTACTTCACCAATTTCCCGCCCAATTGTTATGTCAAAGGTTGGTCCGCCATCTTGTGGTTGTGTTCCGCCATTTTGTGCTGTTTGTGATTTCGCTTTGTTGATTTCCTGTTATTGAATAAAGATTTAGAATAGAAATAAATGCATACAAAATATACAAGCATAGACGAGATGTGGCACATTGATAAGATTAAACAAATGTATTTTAAACTATCGTTTCCTATAATTTATTTATATATATATATATATATATATATATATATATATATATATATATATATATATATATATATATATATATATATATATATATATATATATATATATTAGGATAATTTAAAGATACAATTGTAATTTATATATAGCAGTTTTGGTTTATAGGGTTCGTCTGAAAATATTCTATTATAAGAATATTTTCAGAGGAACCCTATAAACCAAAAAATAAATAATTTCAAAAGGTATTTGTACATTTTGCTTTTTCCCACGCTTTCCCAGCGTCAATCCGCCATAATGTCTTAACGCGCCGCCATTTTGTGTCACCTGTCCGCCATCTTGTTTAGGTATTTCCGTGACGGCCCCACAGAGGTTCAATAAATCTGTCACTGCATCTTTTTGTTCAGCATTATCCGTTACTTTCACTTTTATTCCGTTGAAAACGTCGTACGCGTATTCTGAAGACATTTTGTTTAGAGCCAATCTTTCTATTCGAGCTTTCTAGAATAAAAGAAAAAAAAATGTTTATAAATATTCTATACAAAAAATGGGATGCAGCTTTAAACGCTTGATTCTCATAGAAAGAGAATCAATTTTAACTTTCCTCTCTCTGGAAACAAGACAAAGCGTGGCGTTAGGTTTTACCGCTCAACATGTAACTATACATAAGACACTCAGCCATTTTTTCCATATTAGTGATGCTTGAAAATCAAAATGTTAGGAAATATGGCTGACCCAACTACTACATCTATATTTTTAATAAAATTTACATAAGTATCATATAAATAAAAAAAAAAAAAAAAATCACCTGCGAAATTTTCAACAAATGCGGCACCTCGTAACCGAAGTGGTGTACCCACCGGCGGGCGCGCGCCGAGTGCCGCCCCCAGCGCGCCGCCAGCACGCGCGCCCCCCGCGCCGCGCCCGCCAGCGCGCTCGCTGTGCGCGCTGGCACATCGCTGTGCGTGCCTTGTACATCGTCTTGTATTAAATCCAAATCTCCATTTTGATTCACTTCAATATTAACAACAGATTGTGAATTATCAGCTTTATTTTTATTATCATTCCGAATTATTAACACATTTTCATTATTATCACCGTTTCTTGTCATATTTCTCCCACTTGCACCCAAATCTCTCCTCGCCGGCCCTCTTAGAATATTCTCTGACCCGCTCTCTTGACTTTCATTAGATTGATTTAAAACATTCACCCCGGATATATTACATTTACATATTATATGATCATTTATAATCTGTGGTGATGTTGTAACTGTCACATTTTTTTGAAACATCTGTGTCAATATTTTCTCAGGGCTATTGCACTTTTGACACATTATTATAGTAGGGCTTTTGTTTGTACTTCTATTTGGAGCGGTGGTAGCGGGTTTGATGCAGGACCCGAGCAGGACGTGTGTAGTTTTTTTGTTCACTTTCTTTTGAACTATACCGTTCAATTTGCGTATGGCGTGGAACATGTCGTGGCGCTCCTGTCTCGACATTCCTGTTAATACCTGGAATAGAGATTTTTGTATATTTTAGTAAATAAACTATGATATTTTTTTTTAATATTTATTTTGAATTAAGCAATGGTTAAATTTAAGAGGTTAACACTTAATCTTATTATCTACTCTTCATTTATTTATTTATTACAATAATTATTAAGTAAAAAATGTAAAATAAATGTATAAATATAAATAAACGGCACATATATTTGACCTTTTTCTAAGATAATGCGTGTATGCATTCAAATAATATATTTTATATATTATATATAACTTTTTCCAAATATGCAAAAAAACCACTCACAATTCTTGGCGCTTTATCATTTCTAGAAGGTTTATGTCTCGGTGTCCCGAGTAGCCTCCTCGCCATGCGCTCTGCTTGAGCCAGTCCTTTTCTGCCATCTTTTGATATATGATTGACAGTGTTTTGTTTCGGCGCTGGAGTTTCTTTGGCTTTAAGAGATAAATAATATTATTTTTTAGTTTCACGCTGCACTATCCCGCACATAGGATAGGTATAGAGAATCTAGTGTTATTTTTTTTTTAGTTTCACGCTGCACTATCCCGCACATAGGATAGGTATAGAGAATCTAGTGTTATTTTTTTTTTAGTTTCACGCTGCACTATCCCGCACATAGGATAGGTATAGAGAATCTAGTGTTATTTTTTTTTTTTAGTTTCACGCTGCACTATCCCGCACATAGGATACGTATAGAGAATCTAGTGTTATTTTTTTTTTAGTTTGACGCTGCACTATCCCGCACATAGGATAGGTATAGAGAATCTAGTGTTATTTTTTTTTTAGTTTCACGCTGCACTATCCCGCACATAGGATAGGTATAGAGAATCTAGTGTTATTTTTTTTCTTCACCATAGATTTTTGGCGGACGTGCCATTGTTGTTCATGTCTCGGTCTTAAGCAGTTTTGGTGTGAATTTGAGAGTCTAGTGTTGTAACACTCCGCTCCCCATTTTCTTTCGCGTTTGTTATTGAGACTTAGTAGCGCGGGGAAAACGGGTTCTCGTGGGAATCGAACCCATTATCGCGTTGACAATCAAACTATATTAATGATTAAATTGTAACGCCCATATCATATTATTTTTTTAACTTTTCAATTCATTTACAATAAAGATATAATATTTCCAATTAAAATGTTTTGTTTTTTTTTTTGTGGTAACAAGGCAAAAAGCGCGCCGCTGAGTTTCGCCGTTCGACAGGTAAATGCCTCGAAAGGCGGAAAGCGGGGAACGGAGTGTCTTAACACTGGGGCCCTACGGTTCCCTCTGCCTACCCTGCCATGTGCGGGATACAGCGTGAGGCTAGTTTAATTTTAATTTATTTAGTTAATTTTTATATAGACAAATGATATTGTCTAAAATACATAACATTTGCATAGGGTCTATATACACTAACTTAACGAAATAGAAAGTTTCCTTTGCCAAATATTTTTTTTCTTTTAATTAAATATATATATATATATATATATATATATATATATATATATATATATATATATATATATATATATATATATATATATATATATATAAAGATAAAGATATATATAGATATATATATATAAAAAATTTAAACACATTGCATATGCTTCTTCCTCGCAAATGATAATTTCTAGGTAAAACCTATGGATAGTGGAAATTTCTCTACGGGGCAGCTAGTAATGAAAAAACGTTATACAATGACTTGATAAGAACTAATGGCTTAGTGGTCAGAACGCTTGGACGGTTTCCACGAGGTCGCGGGTTCGAATCCCGCTGATTTGAAATTTTCTTTTGTTTTCTAAATATTATTCTCAGTGCATATCTTACAAAAGCCAACAAATTCACTTTATATTATTTCATGAAAAACATATAAGTGTGTAATTTTAGGACTTTTTTATCTGTGCTTTAAAGAACTATATACTTGGACGCATGATATTTTAACACGATGTTAAGACAAATGCTTGTGAATTACAGTGGATAAATGGTTCAGTCTTCGCTTTCCACGAACCCTAAAAACTATATAAAATGAAATAGCATTAATAATCCATACCGCTCTCATCTCCACTGGTAGTAATGTCCGCTTCCTTTTGCGTGAACAGTTTTCTCTTAGACCTCTTCGGTCGCGGAGAGTTCGTCGCGGGGAGAGCTCTCCGTGATGCTGTGTTCACATTTTTATCTACATCTGTAATTATATTTATAAATGGTATAAATATAATTACAGATGTAGATAAAAATGTGATTTAAAAAAAAAATAAAAAATGATGTAGGATTTGAAGCTTGATCCTTTATAAAAGATCTTGATCAACAAAAAATGATAGAAGTAAAATGAATTACTTGTAACATCGTCTTTAGATTTATCATGAGATTTATCGTAAGACGTATCTTGCGACGTGTCATTAGTAGTGTTAGTGGTATTATTCTCCGTTTCGCTAGATATCCTCAGACGTGGTTGTCTTTTTTCTCCTTCTTCACTCTCCGATAGGAGATTTAACGGTATGTTCTCTTGGTCCATTCTTTTCTGTAAATACACATGTATTTTATTGTAATAATTTTTTTTTATGGTATTTGTAGTTTAAATGTCAGTCATTACAAGCAAATATTTTAGACCTTTTTTTGGCTTCCCAGCGCAAGTAATTGGGTGTTTACTTTATATGAGAAAAAATTTAAAAAAGTACAATCAAGATAGCTTAGTACAAAAATCAAATTAATTTAAAACTATATGTTAAATTTAGAATTTGTTTTCAAATACGCGATAAAGCATATATAAACCTGTAAAAAAAGTGTCAACTGATCAACTTGACTTTTGTTTTGTATTTGTTTACAAGACTAACTGACGTCACATCAACGCAAAATGGCGTCCAGTGTTTCTCGCAAAGAAGCGCAAACTTTTAAAATATAATACATAGAGTCCAGATACAGACTAAACATTTCATTAAATAATGGTTTATAAGAGAGTAGAGTGGGGATTGAATTTGAAATATTTTCCAAAAAGGTCTAAAAATATCGCACTAAGCGTTTCTTATTGACCCACGTCGAAGTTCTTAATCTCTTGTTGTTGTAAATATTTACCTACCAAAATCTTCCTCAAAGTGCAAGGGGAAGGTAGATCCGAGGGCCTGGAGACAGCCGGGAACATACTCTCTGGCAGTCTCCGAGCTGATGCTGCACAGGATTCCACCCAGATGGGAGAAACTAGCTTACATGCGAGCGCTCGGGCTTTAGCACGTGTTTTTGTGCAACCACCTTTAATAAAAAACATTTGATTTCTTTAAAATTTAATTTAATTTATTTTAAATTTGGTACCCGACAAGTGAAATAATTAATTTCATACTTAAAGAAAGCATATATAAAATTTGAACGAAGCGGGACTTGAACCCACGCCTCATGGAAACCGTTCATGAGGCGCGGGTTCAAATCCCGCTGAGATCCAATTTTTTTATGTTTTCTTTAAGTATTTTTTTCTATCTTTAGTGTGCATTAACACTTTAAAAATCAATAAAATATTTAATTTCATTTCCTCAATCTGGTAGGAAATGGAACGGCGCGGCGTTGAGTTCCACTAACTCACCCGAGTTGACAACTCGGGTGAAATGTAAACAACTTTATAAAAAAAAACAAAAAAAGAATAATTGGAATTAAAAATGTAGATTATAGAAATGCTAGTTTTAAGCTGTAGGTTTTCTCTATGGACTTAATAACTAACAATAAGTTGTGTATACATTCACACATGCTAATGTGCCGGAGACCACTCTGATCAGTGGCCGCTGTGGGTTACTTTGAAATTGATAATGTAATAAAGTATAGTGTATAGTCTTCCTTGATAAATGGACGATCTAACATACAAATAATTTTACAAACAAAACAAATACTTTCTGAGATAAGAATGTAAAGTAAATAAACATAAACAAAACAGAAGTAATAGTGCATTTTTTTATATAAAAAATTAATACCTTGGCTCCATACAACATGAGTGACTAAAGGATTCCATGTTGGCATAACAGATGCTCCGAGGGCCATTAAGGCTGCCCGTAATGCCAAGGCTTTAGTTTCAGACCCTATGTCCACTAGCACTACTACTCCACGGAGTATATCATTTATTGGTGATGTTGATGGCTATAAATAAAAAAACATATTAAAATGGAGACCTGTATATCTTCAAAAATTTTATCTATGTTTATATAATATATAAATTTGATAAAAATATACTATTTACTTACATCCTTATTACGCATGTTATAGGCATTAGAAGAACAAATTTTTTTATTGTTATTTATATTCTGTGGCTTTTTGGCTAACACATTTTTCTGTTTGTCAGTCTCATTGCATTGTCCTTTTAAAGCAGACCATTCTTCTCTTAGTCGTATTCTTTCAGCCATCGCTGAGCGTCTCTGAAATTAAAATATAAAGTTAAATTCTATTATTTGAATATATTTGAATATATATATATATATATATATATATATATATATATATATATATATATATATATATATATATATATATATATATATATATATATATATATATATATATATATATATATATATATATATATATGTGAGTGTGTAAGTAAAATATATTACTTACAAGTCCAGCTGCACTTTTATTGTTTTCTTTATTCATGTTGATGTAATAAAATTGTTTAAATATTTACACTGAAAAACAGCATTAAAAATATAAAATCTTTATAAAACATGCACAATTTAGCATAAAGATATTTTAAAATGTATGTAAAATTTAAATTAGGTAATAAATAATAAATTTAATATAAATAAACATGTAGCACGTACAGGTCACAACATGTCTAATGTACATTTGACATTGTGCAACTTTTTGACGTTTACTAGGGTTGTATTTACAAGTGTTTTCATTTAAGAAATTATCACAAAATCGATATTTTTGAAAAAATATTTTAGTATAAATAATAGCGTTAAAATAATAAATTTAAAATAAAGTTGACGTATGATAAAGTTAGCGTACTTACCGTAGTTATTTGTACCGTAAAATTTGTTATACATAAAATCGATTGAATTCGATGAATCGATTTGAGAAATCGACATTCACATTTTAATTATTACATTCATTTTAAAATATATGAATACATTTATATTACTATAATATTATCTTAATGATATTAAACAAATCATTTATAAGATTCCTTATTACTTATATCCTCATTCCTTAATAAAAGTAATATGAAAATTATGTGGGGATAATCAAAAACAAAATATTATGACATAGGTATATATTATACATACATACAAAGTACACTTTTAATACTTTGAACCATACATTTTGTTTTAAATGGGGAACAGAGTGTCTTAACATTAGATTATCTTTGCTTACATTGCTATATGCGGTATATACCGTAAAACTATTTATTTTTTTTAAATTTAATTAGACGTTTGAACTTCAAAAAGGCTTTTTAACGTGAAACCTTCTTTCAACGGTTCAACAGCTAAGCCTAGATAAGAACTGTAGACGGGTTGTTGTACTTCATCCTTATTGTGAGCTTGTTGGGATGCTAAGTACAGACTTGGTCCCATCTCCCCTCGAGGTTCGCCAATTTCTTCTAATTGTTCCAAATCATCGTATGTTGGCTTCGATATTTGCTAGTAGAATTATAATATAGGTACATGTTATTAATATTATATGACTAAATTCATTGAAAAGAATATCTCTCCTATTGCGTTACGTATTTATTATATGTGAAAATATTTTCTTGTAGAGCGTTTAAACTGCATGAGGTAGACTAAGTACAAAGCTAGATTTATATACCTTTAAAAATAAAAAAAATTAGAAATGCTTTAAAGTTTTCAAACTAAGATTAAAATTTATTGGTTTTAACTAAGAAAAAAAATGTAAAATAAAATTATTAAATACACTTTATACTACATACCTCACTTTCCCAATTCATTTCTACACCAAAAACGGGTTTTTCTGTATAAGCTTGGTGCAACATCTGTAATTCCTCGAGCAAAGGCCGCAAACGTTCCCGAGGATCTGCTCTGAATCCCAAAACGTATGCACCAGACGTCGGTCTGATCATAATCACGAGTGCATCGCCAAACTTAGAGTCTCGTATTGATATCTATAAATAAAAGTAGTGATTTTTAGAAAAAAAATTATTGTTATATTATATGTTTCTTGGTGTAATTTGAGTGCATTACATCTAGACAAGTTATCTTATCTCTTTTTTATTTTAAACCAAGTATCTGATCGAATTCACTTATATTCTGATGTTTTTATTTAGTACTTCTGTAGTCAGATATTTTTTATACACGTATCTACTTAGGACCGCCGTGGTGCAGAATAGCGTTGACTGTACGACACGCGACGATTTGTGGATTCGATTCCCACTCGGGGGGAGTAAATGGTTTTGATTTTCTTCGCTCTGGCAACAAGGCAAAGCGCGGCGTTGAGTTCCGCCACTCAATAAGCAATATCTGAAAAGGCGGAAAGTGAGGAATGGAGTGTCTCAGCACTAGGTTCCTTCTGCCTACTCTCCTATGTGCGGGATACAGCGTGAAGCTAAAATAAAAACAAAAAACCTATCTACTTAAGTATTGTCTTCAACGGCATTGATAGTAACACAGCTAGCGACATTTACTTAGCACTCCCCAAGGAAGTCCTCGTTTAAAGTGTAAATTTAATGGCGTCGTACCTTTGTTAGCATTTCTGAGTAAATCTTAAGTTACATTCTCACTACCCATGTAATGATCATTTAGTAGTAAGTTCTTAAGTAATATTTAAAAAAACAAATTTTCAAACGTATACAAAATTGTACTTAGCGGGATTCGAACCCGCGTCTCTTGAATACCGTCTAAAAGAGATTGACATCTCAATTTCTTAATGCTTATGCAAATATATATATAAAATATATAACATACACTCCCTATAGTAATGTAAGGCATGGACACATTAAACGCTTCATTCATATCGGCGTACCATACAACTCTGACATTGCTCACAATCATTGTGCCCAGATTGCCGGATTCACTTGACAGGTTCCATATACCCTGCTCGTGAAGGCAAATCTGTAATAAATTATGTATATAACATTATTTTATGAATTTTATTTACAACTTGAACGTCAATGGAAAAATGTAGTTCAGCTAGACATCATGAGACGTTCCAGATCTTGGATTTTCATATGTCATGGAAAAACTACTAAAGAACTTGAGCTAACAGCTATCTATATAACAAAAAAAGTTTCAGTCTAATCTAATAGTCTCCAGTAGATCCGTAGAAGATGTGCGTGTACAAATAGACAAACAGACGTTTTAAAATTAAAAAAAATCATAAATTCATATTTTGTTATTGTTTTTATATCATATACTGAAACAATTTTATTTTAGTATTGGGGTGTCATGGTGCAGCCACACAGAGTCGCACTGTAAGGGGGTTCAATATGCAATGTCTCGAAAATTAGACGGTAGAAGTGAGGAACGTACTTTAACATTAAGTTCCCTCTATCTATCCTGCTATATGCGGGAAAGAGCGTGAAGCTATTTCTTTATAATTTATTTCTTCGTGTATCCATTAAATGCTATTTGGTTTTATACTATACTCTTATTTTAGAAACATGACGTGGAAATGACACTTGACATTATTAGCATTCCCTCAGCTGATATTCAAACCCAGGCCACATTCAGGCCCTTCAAAGTTAATTAGATTTAACAATGACCTACGTCATTTATACAGTATTTTTTTCGGTTTTGTGATTAATATTGTTTAGCCTTATTGAGCTTGATTGTGACATCAGATGGAGAGGCAAGAGGTTACTCTGTCCCTGCAAATCAAACACTATGTGGTAGCTTGAGAGATTATTATTAGTTTCACGCTTAATACCGCATACAGCACGTAGTATCTAATCACTAGTGTCAACACACTCAGCTCTCCGCTTTCCATCCGAATGGCAGCTTTGCCAGATCAGCGTAATGAACGGACTCACACCCATCCATTACGTGTATAATTAAATGTGACTTCGCCAAGATGGCGTCTTGATGTTGAAAATTAAAACGTATATTTTTGTTTGCGCAAATAACAAATATGGCTAACTTAGTACACTGATCTATATCTGAAGAGCTAACATAACTTCAACTAGCTAACATTATAAAATATTGACCTTCTCAAGCGGCAACACGCGCAGCTGTTTGTTGTGTACAATCGCCCCTCTAAGTTTTAGATCACGGTACAGTCTGGATGCTGTGTAAGATCTGTAATGAGATGATTGATTTAAATATATATATATATTTAAAACAAACAATAATATTATTAATTTTATTAAGGTAAGAGAGGTTCAACTAAAATTAGAAAACAACATGGACTTTCTTTGCCATTGAAAGCTTAAAAAACGTTTTTAAAAATATATTCTATGATTGAGCAGGCTCGAGGCTAGGGTGGAAAATTTTAGAAGCGGCAAATTTGTGAATCGATTTTTGTGAAAATCCATAAGATTTCCGTATCAATTCTCTTGTTTTATATAAAAGCGAGTTTTGTGTGTGTTTCAATGATAGGTGTAGAGAAAAGAGCCACACAAATTTAACAACTTAAACCTTAAATATGTGTAAATCTGCCGCCGTAACGACTACTAAGATTACACGATTTTACCCGTTAAAGACTTTCATTAAACGTTTTCGATTCGCTGTTCTAGTTAAATAAAAGTATGGAACATAAGGCGGTTTTCACACTGTAGGTACATTATCTATATATTAATACGAGAAGTAAAAATTTGGACCCATTTTTACGAAAATTGCCCTATATAATATAATAGTTTATGTGTGGGAGAAGCAATTATAGTAATATTTTTCGATAATAACGCTTATAAAGTACATTAAATCAATAAATAAAACATTACACACACTACCATACGTTTAACAATATACACTTCTGTATAAAATGACATACACGTTGCTATGGCAACGCGTACTCTAAACGTCAACGGGTCTCCTAGTGACAAGGTGACTTATAAAAACTAACTTCAAGATTTCCCTCCTCTCCCCTCTCTATGGAAAAGCCACAAAGAATAGAGCATTGTTACAGATAAGAAAATTGTGTAAAACCACTCACTTGTAAATCCCAGTAACAGTCGTATAATGCCTCACGCAGATCGGCGATAGATTAGTAAAAATAAATTCATATTTATTTTTAGTGTATGCAGCCAGTATTATAAGCGCTTGTGTGGTGCCGCGTAGGCCTGCGTTGACGATTTTAGTGTTAATATTAATAACGCAATTGAAGCCCAGCGCTGCGAAAGAACAAAAAAATATATATTAAATTATACATACATACATTTTTCTACGCGACTAAGTTAGTTGAGTTGAGTCTTCGAACTCATGTGACAACCTTTATAGTCTATAGTCTACCATAATGTATTATAGATATTGTTAGTATATATCTATACAGCAAACGAATATGGAGGATAAATAAATATTAAACTAATTAAGCTATAAAATATATTAAAATGAGATTGTTTTCATTAGTTGTTTGTTATGGGTTGAAGTTGAAATAGGGCCTTCTTCACTGACCTACTTGAAGTGTTAATACACTCCGTTCCTCACAATTCATGATAAATAGTGGAGCTCAACGTCGCATTGTCTTAATTGAGTGGGGAAATTAAGTATAATAAATCACTACGTGTACTCTCTCTGGTAAGAAGACGAAGCTCGTTGAGCTCGGCCTCTCAGCACGCATTGTCTCCAGGCTTGGATGGAACGCGGGGAACAGTGTTTTATTAACACTAGGTCCCCGTCTGTCTATCCTGCTATGCATATATTGTTATAAAAAAGAATTCAAGCATATATATTTATATTTATAGGATGTCTGACTGTTAACGATGTGGCAGTTGGTTTGACATGGGGAAAGTTATTAGATTTATATTATTTTCATTTTCCCGCTAAAGTCTATATATCTCTCTGCCAATCCTTCAATATGGGATACAATATGAAGCTAAGTTAATTATTCATTAGAGATAAAGTACATCAAAGTCATACAAGTAGATATCGTAAGCCTGAAATATCCAGAATCTTAGCCTATTATCGAGATTAGACGCATGTTTACAACCACACTGTGTTACAAATTTATTGGATAAGCTGGTTTGTAAAGCCAGTTATGTATTGTTAGTCAATATATATATATATATATATATATATATATATATATATATATATATATATATATATATATATATATATATATATATATATATATATATATATATATTATGTTAGTATGTGTAAAATAAAAAGCTAGGAGAATCATGGGGAATCCTACAGTGGAGGTGCAGTGGAACGTTAATGTGCATTTCAAAGGGGCCCGCTAAATCTAGACTTGGGTCGCCGTCCCAGCACTGCTTTGAGCTCCACTCCCTACAATACGATCCGGCGAGCAACAGCATATTATTACAAACATACAAATAATTAATATATATAATTAAACATATATGTACACTATATCTCTGTCTGGACACAAGAAAGCTTGGACAACCGTTGCTCAAGATCTGGCTCGGGCAAACCTAGATGTAGGTTCAACCCAAGATATGTGCACTAAATCCCAGAGCAAAGAAATGAAAATAGTCCCCCCAGAGGGGAAATCGAACCCACTATTATCACAATAATGGTTAGATACTGTCTTCCCGGGCCAAGGCCTCACCTTGACTTGACACATCAAACAAAAAAAACGTAAAACAGATTATAAAAAAATACAAATCATAACACAATATCGATTCACTTCAGATCATGATCACGATCCAATCGTTCGTTATTGTCAAGTACTTAATTCTAATTGGATTTTTTTCGGACGACAAAAAAAAAGCTACCAAATTAAAGAAGGAATTAAGATATCAATTAGGGATAATTAAATTATACAAAGAATATTTTATTCTTAAAAAAATATTCTTAAAATAAGTTCGTTTAATTGCAGTAAGTTGATGCGGAGGTTGTATGTAATTAATAATTATCTGTATTTTTTTTTATGACGCTAACTTGAGATGTAAGAGTGCTAGAGAACATGTCGAAGATACTGGAAGAATGTCACAAGAGGACCCTCCTGAGGGCATGTATGAAGAAGTTAATGACAGTAGACGTGGGGACAGAGGTATGTAGAGCGTAGCGTTTGGCGCTCCGTCCTCTCTGGGTATCCTGCTAAGGATTACGTGAGAACATATGTGTGTGTATGTTATGGTCTGAGTCGAGATGTGATTGGCTGATTTACAAATGATTTGTGGGATTTTTTATGTATACATTGTTTTTTCATTTTTAGCGCTAAGCTTAATCACGTATATAACAACTGTAAAAGTAAAAGTAAAAGGGTACATAGAATTATCAGGTTAAGACACTTTATTCATCATTATGTTTAGATTTAAGATATGTTGGGTGGCGGACCTCATCGCCAGTCTACCACTGTCAATTTTTTATAATATACTGTTACATATAAAGTAATGGCCATATTTAGAACAGCAAGGTGTCAAATTTCGAATCAAAAAGTTTTTAATGAGTACAAAGAGGAAAATAAGAACAATGATGCTTATAAAGAAGATGTATGAGGACATAAGAAATCTCTTACAATTCTTCTTCTTCTTCTTCTTCCTGGCATTAGTCCCGGCTTTTTGCCAGGGTCTGCCTTCCGACTAAGACCAATCGGTCCATATGAGTGGCGAAGTGGTTTTTTTGTGGAGCGATTGCCATCTGACCTCCAAACCCATTACTGGGAGAAACCAGGAAAGGAAAGGGAATAAGAAGCAGAAAGACTTGGAATATAGGGGAGGGACACCACTTACATGGATTGGATCGGGTTATGAAAGTGGTGGCTCGAGGTCCCGGGGTCGCGTACCCGTATGCCGGAAACCAAATATCGGACAGATAATTGGCTAGACACCCTCTGAGATGCCAACGCCACGCGGTGTTCCCAGGCGGTCACCCATCCAAGTACTGAACGCGCCCGACGTTGCTTAACTTCGGTGATCGGACGAGAACCGGTGTGTTCAACGTGGCATGGACGTTGGCATCTCTTACAATTATACCCACTAATTAATAAAAACGTTTCAAATTGCTTGCTTTTTTTTTTTGTCTATGGTTTTAGGGACATTTAGTTTTTAAATTCGGAATAAGACAAGGTTAATGGCGTCTCGAACCGAAATCGAGACCGAAACCGCAGAGAGCGGGCAACAGAGTGTCTTTACACTCCTCTTCGTTCCCTCTGACAACCTTGCTATGCGGGAATAGGGGTGAAATTGCAAAAAAGTTAGTATGTAATATGTTTATTGAACAATTTTTGAAAATATACGTAGCCGTACGTTGAGAGTAATACGATTGTTATGTTATGTAATAATGATACATTACTACTTTCTCCATTTTCATTTTTAGTGATAGTTAGTTATACAAAAATTAGAATATAAATGTTTTCAAAATAATAAGAATTTTCAGAAATGTAGTGTACTATACTAGACAGATTAAATTATTTTATATTCCCTGACCAAAACGTTCTCTTTCCATACATTCATACATAAAGCAAAAGACTTGAGATTTTTCATCAAAATTTCTATGGAACCGAGCAAAGTTAGATTATAATGCTAGTTCATCAATAAATATAAAGCGCATTATCGCACAGGAAGCTTTAGAATAGGTCAGTAATAGTACACAGTGAGGGTCAAGAGAGCAATTTCAAGTCTATATGCATGCAAATATTGGCGAATGGAATTCGGAAGCGACGCGATTGTGCTTAAAATTGATTTTGCTATCTGAAATGTTTCGATAACTTAGTTAGGTGTTTGTTTGTGTTTGTTTATTTTTTTTTTTATTTTTTATTTTTTTTATTGAGGAATGAGTAAAGAATTGAGGGTAATGTCAGCGTGTGTTAGTACTTAGCTTAGTCATACTTATTGTTAGAAAAACAATTCTAGCTTTTTTTTACAGCTCTTAAAAAATGCTTATCACGCGCTTTCCCGCATATAGCAGGACAGACGGAGAGAATCTAGTGTCGTGACACTCCGTGTTTCACGCAAAAAAATCCTACCATATATATATATATATATATATATATATATATATATATATATATATATATATATATATATATATATATATGTATATATATATATATACTTTATTTTTAGAATGATCAAAAATTAAACCAAAATTATTGTAATTTAATAAAAAAAAAGAAAAAATTTGAACTTGCTAAACGTGTTTTTTTCTGTATTTCAAAAACTATAATGTTATTATTTAATTATTTTTTTAATTTAAAATTAAATATCTATTCATTTGTTCTTAATAATAGCATCTAATACGTTTTTGTTCTACTTTTTTTTTTAAAACGTACGTAGCACATTTCTCTTGAAGGTTTAATTCTAAAAATCCAACGATACTCATGATTACAGTAATTTAGATGTAATGGCAGCCTCGATGAGCTTCACATTGTCTATAGTAATGGTGGTAAATGGACACACCGCAGTCCATGTTCAATCGATTAAAGATAAGGTAATGCAGTAATATCACTTCTTCTTCTTCTTCTTCTTCTTCTTCTCTATATATATATGGCATGCCAGAACGGAGAACATATAAATGGAGAATGTACGGTGAAAAGGAGATATTGTAATATCTCTAGAATAGATGAAAAACAAAAGCTTGGATTTGTCAAAATCTTGACGTCAGATTTGAGTCCAATTTGTACATGGTGAAGGCTGAATTTAGAATATGAAATACGAATTCAACATATTGTATATATAGAGAATTTAAATTTTAATTAATATAAATATGTAATATGGAGAATGGAGTGTCTTAACACACTAGGCCCTCAGTCTACCCTGTTGTATGAAGAATGTCGTGCATTGTCTTGTTACCAGAGAGTGGGAGCGGATTGGGAAAAAATTGAAATAAATTATAATAAAAAAAAAACTTATTGAAGACATTGTGTGTGTGAGTGTGACGTTGACACTATTTTGATTTATCATCCACATCGTACTCGGCGACGGCAACCCCATACATATCAAGGGTATAATACTTTGTGGTATGCTCTGATATGGCACGCAAAACCGAACTTGGTCTTAAACACTTGATCTCAATACGCACAGTAAAGCCGGCCAGCTGGGTTATAAGTATCGGCAATGCAATCGTTGACACTAAATGTGTATATGTACTGTGTGTATATGTGCAGTATAAAGCGTGAAACAAAAAGACTAAAAAAACTGCATATTTGGCCTGTTCCATCTTAGTACAGTTATTGATAGAGTAATTTACTTATTTCTTTTATGTTATAAATAAGTAGTTTATATATTTACACAAATTAATCCTAGGTGAAGCCAAAGAGTGCCAGATTATCCTTAAGTTTGTGACAACAAGCCTCCCTTTCATCCCGAGGTTTGCCTTCGTGTCTTCTATTGGTTCTATTCTGTCATAGACTTTCTCACCAGATCTCAGTCTCAGGTATCTGAAATCAAATATGGAGAAGGCTTTATATTTTATAACAATTGAAGAAATATGTGGAACTAATAAATCGCTCGCATCTTCAATCAAAATTTAGTTCATATAGAAAAATTTCTGTCCGCAGTTCTTTTCCGGACTTTTGATATTTTGGATTTTAGATTTTTAAAGGTTTTAGGCTCTTGATTCCTTTGAATACCATTTTATTATTATTTTTATCAATGAGGTATATCATTATTTCTAATAGTATAGTTAGCCTATTGTGGTTCGACATCAGGTGTTCCAGTCTACAAAATCAATTATATCCTATGTTCTTCCCAGGTCTAATAGCTATACAATAAAAAATATTTTATTTAAGTACGCTTAGTGGTTCCGAAGATGAGCGCTTACAAACATTTAGTTTTTATTGTTTTATATATTGCTATAGTCATCAAAGTGCCAAAGAAAGTAGCCGTCTAAATTTCTAAGCGCTTTTTTTTTTAAATAAAATTAAATTTCTCAGAAAGTAAGTATAAACGTGACAGTTGTGGGTTCAATCCCCACTCAAGGGAATTAATTATTTTATTTCTATAGTCTAGTAAATAGATAAAAGCGCGGCGATTAGTTCCATCACTCAACGCGCAAAGTCTCCAAAATTGGGCGGAAAGCGGAGAGAGGAATGACAATGACATTAGGTAGCATCCCCTTAACTTTTATGCAGGATACAGCGTGATCCTTAAAAATACATAAAATTCATATAATTTTAGACATTCCATTTAATATTAACTTTACTTTCATATTAAATTCGAATTGTATGATAAATTTAAATAAAAAAGCGAACAAATTTTAACATTACATTAAATATTTTTATATTTATATATATACAACATTACTTATTATTATTTCAACAAAAAGTAATCAAGACACTTAATTTCATATAAATAATATAAATTTCAATTAAAATATGTACGACAAAGTTATTGACGAAAGCGAGTCCAAAAAAAATAAACAAGTAGGCGGTATCAGGCTAGCAGTACAAAATAAATATCTCACTCAAAAGGTAAATCGAATAGCACTTCTCGGTCTTCCCACACGACATCTTTTTTAGCCTTCGACATGTTTATTTAGAAGAAAAAAATATCCACTATATTCGTAAAGTGTTCAACCGTCGCTATGACTACGACGTATAAACATACAGCCAATTTATCGCTTTCATTTCATATTTTATTTCTTTGATGATACAAATATAAAAACATAAATGATTTCTATTATATAATAAAATGTGTTAATGTTTTTTTTTAATATAATTCTTTGTATTTTCTTGTGAATGTATTTTTTTTATCTATACTTTTAAGTATGTCAATTTTAATAAGACTTTTCTTATACAAAAAGAATCGATTATTCTTAACTAAATTGTCTTTGAAATATAATATGTCTTTGTATATTTATTATTTTATATATGAAATAAAATAAATTCACAGTAATAATTCATTCTTCTTGGCATTTTCTAGTCCATTCCAATCCTATTATATCTAAATTGACCAAAATTTTACTAAATTATAGCTAAAAGGAAATACGAAGTTAAAAAAGAATGTCTTTGTTAAAATAAAACAAGTAAGATGGTCGGAAATTTCATTTTCAAAACATTTACTATTTGAATAAACCTTGTTTACTAAGTTAAAGCTTATTAATATTACAACCTTTGTCACTGGAATTGACTCAGAAAAATATTTGTCTATGCCGCCTTGCGTAAACAAGATGGCCGCTTCCCGCCAATAACTTTATTATGTCACTGTCAAGTTAAAAAGTGGTTAAGTCCAAACAACAAGTTTCTAATTGATAGTAACATCTTAAAAGCCATTCAAAAGCCCAATTTTATCGGATTTGTCGTTTGCGACATTTTCTTGTGAGCTCTATCACCATTTTGTCGCTTTGGCTGGCAGAAAATTGTTTTGACGGCATCGGTTAAGTTATCAGTGGTTTAACGTCGTTAATATTAGAAATAATGAAAAACTTACATTTTCAGAAGATGAACTGGTACTGTATTCTATTATAATCGATTAGTATTTATGTGATTTTTCAATACAAAATTATGCAATCATTTTATAAGAAATATTATTTAGCATTTATACACTGTACTAATATTATAAGCTAAATTGACATTAAAATAGGTTAAATGCAGCGTTGAGTTCCATCACTCAACACAAAATAGGACCGAAAGCGAGGAAAGGTGTGATTTGACACTAGGGCCCTTATGCCAACTCTACTATACAGTGTGAAACTATAGTATTATATATATATATATATATATATATATATATATATATATATATATATATATATATATATATATATATATATATATATATGGTTTTGTATTAAATTACTGATCCAAATAAAAAAAAAACACATCGAGACGGCTGTAGCCTTTAGGCTATATTACGTCATGTTAATCGTTTCGAATTTCAAATTAACCCACACTGTACTCACAAAAAGCATTATTTCGGGTACATGCAAGGTGTCCTATGCCAACGATCCTTATATATTTCCTTTTGAAACCAACGGTAAGTCATAGGTTAAAGATATTCTAGTGCTTCTAAGCCATAATATTTTCCAACTGGTAAACAGACAACAGTAAATACAACAATAAATTAATTTAAAACAGTATCATTTTCATACACTCAGCTATATCGTTTAAAACGGCCACAGTCCGCGCTCTTAATGGCTTAACCGTAAAAATGATGGAGCTTGGATCATAAAAATCGCTATATTACGCTATTAACCGCTTAGGCTGAATTTTTTTATTTTCACATATTTGAATTGACGACCCCTTTTGAGTACTGTTAATACTTAAAAGCTTTTGGACCCTATGTTATAAGGTTCTACAGTTTTTATTGTTATATATCATATTTCAAGACTTTGCTTTTTTCTTATGTGACGTCACAATATCTGAAACTAGTAGAAGGCTATTAGTAGGTAGGTAGGGGCAGTCAGAAGGGGCTGACAAACATATATACACCAAAGAGTTCTTAAACTTTTTACCCGCTGCTTGCTTTTCTTGTGTCATCGACACTGTTCCCGAAGGTCAACCGAGGAATTGAGTTGAAAGCTATATAGGCTCTGCTTTTTTAATTGTTGTGAATTTAATGTCAACTTGAAGAATTGTGCTTATAATGTCGTCGTCCCTTTAACCCAGTTAGACAACGATTCACCATTTAAATAATAATTTCTCATTTTAAATAAAATAATTTCACATTTCGAACACTTTGTAGTAGTACGTGTATAGCCTACCCGCGTCTACCGACCAATATAAATATGTAAAAATTGCTATAAATCAAAGATCTAATAATAATTTCTTTAAAATAGGTGAAATTAAGTGAACTCTACATGTAATTCTGCACTACAATTTAGTCAAATCAATTTTAATCAACAAACTAGTGGAATATTTGAAAATGGCTCGAAAAAGCTCCAGAACATTCAAGAGTTAACTGAACCATCAAATTCATAATTAATTTAATTTCTCAGTTAAATTTAATCCATCTAACTTCCACCAAAATAATAATTCCGAAAAGAATTCGAGATTCAAAGATTACCTTACCTTTAGGTTTTTTGGCAAAGTTCTTTATATATTTGGTGCAGTTCTTATTTCTTTGGGCCTAAAGGCTACTTTTGGGTGTTTAGCATTGTTTCTCGTATTGCGGCTGGTATAATTGACTTGTCTAATTAAGTTAGACGAGTTTAGAAGTAGGTAGCGGCGGGCAGATGCGTAAAATTGTCCAATTAAAAGTATTAACGAACATTTGCATTTAGCCCTTTCTTCTATTGTTTTTTAAAGGCTTAGGGCCCAAAGTTTACTAGGGAGTATATTGTGTCATCTTTTAAATTTATGGGATTGTACCTTTTTTGTAGTTGCAAGTCTAGAAATTCTTGAGTTGTCGTAATTTTTTTTAGTATTTTTTTCAGATGGACTAGAATTTAGTGATTTAGTTTTTTTACCTTTATCTTTACTTTCTAGGCTAGCGGCTAGGCTAGGAGGAAGATATATATATATATATATATATATATATATATATATATATATATATATATATATATATATATATATATATATATATATAAGTGTGTATTATTTATACTAAGATATTATTTAACGTCTACTTTGACAGCTTTTCTCCATACATCCAAGATCTCATATATCTAATAGCTTTCCAAACATCGACCCCACGTGGCCTCGTGTTCAAATAGTAAACATTGTAAATGAAAAAGGCTGGTTCTCTCTCTCGTTCGTTATTTTTACTTCTCAACGTTTATTGCGCCAATAAATAACATTAGGGGTTTATGAGCCGAATAAAACGCGCAGACCTGAATTTTTAACATTCAATACTAGTATACACTTTTGCTTTTACAGTTACAGTTACAGCTGGATGCTGGATCTTGGATGTTTTCGATATTAATCGTTTTTTTTATCTTGGGATTAGTCTTTTAGTATTCATCTTAATCTAAGGTAAAAATAATAATGTTAATAGCCATTCATAGCCACATAGTTTTCTATTAAAAAAATCTTAAAGTACCATTTATTCTAAAAAAATCTGCTTTACACTATATCCCATATATAGCAAGAGAGGCTAAGAGAGAGCTCAATGTCAAGATATTTCATTCTCTCTCATATTATATGCGGGTTAGAGAATAAAGCTGAAAAAAAAATTTAAGTTTATATAAATTTATTAAGTTTATATAATAGTACATAAAAATTTAGAGTTCATAGCTAAGTCTAAATAAGCAATAAGTTAGTTACTTTATCTAATATTTCTAACAAAAGAAACAAAAAAAAATATTACCCTGTCAATCAGTTAATTAAGTAATTTAATTAAGAACACTTTGTAAGTGTTGGGAGGGAGAGTACTAACTTTTTATTATTACACTGCAGAGACCTTCTAAGAACGGTTTTAAATGGTCATTTCATTAGAGCTGGTCCAAAAATTCCCTTAGTCCGATTTAAATCTTATGAGATGACAACATTTTCTTCATTAACATATTTCATCAATACAATATGTATAAGTAACAATCTAAGATAAAAGGAGCCTCGACCTTGGTTGACCTTCGAGTATACACTGGCTGATGCTGGAGGAAGGTCACAGTCGTAAAAAGCATGAGGAGTCATTAGTGGTTAAATATATCGGACGAGGCGAAAGAACTATGCAAATTGCATGGACTGTAGCCATTGGTGCTCTGTACTTGCTGGGTACCCTGGCTTGGGATAATGCGTGAAAATATTGCATATCACTTTACACATGTCACTTTTAGGGTTCCGTATCTCCAAAGGAAAAATATCAAACCCTTATAGGATCATTTTGTCTGCCTGTATGTTTGTACATATATCAAGATGATTTTTCTCAAGATCGCGTACAGGTATCAAGCTAAAATTTATATTAGATATCCAATCCGTTAGAGAACAGCTTTAGCTCTTTGAGCTACTTACGAGTCAGTAAGCTTAGGTTATACTATAATTTAAAATAACAAACACCCACTACAAGCGTCCAATCAGATTGAAACAGGCAAAACCAGGTCAAAATGTAAGAACAGACCATCCCACACATAATTCCTATATCTTTAACTCACAAGACGAGCTTATCCAGAAATTTATATACAAAGCGCCACTCGCCAACATCCTGAATTGACTTAAACCGTCTAATTATTTCCCTCAATACAGCCAGAGAGCTTTTAGCACGGCCAAGTATTTATTGTCGTACCGAATTATACTTCAATTTGCATGCAAATCATAATGCTCCTTATATTTCTTTTGTTTGCCAATTTCTTGTTTAGAGGAAGTCGTAATTCTGTTTGTGCCATTATTAAAGTCGGACTGGGTTAAGCTTTTACGCTGGTCAGGTATAAGATGGAGTGCAAGATTGTTTTGGTTCCGGTTTTTTTTTTTGCACGCTATATACCGTATATAAAAGGACAGGTGAACAGAATCTATACTATGCTCTCTTTAAAGAGAACCTATTCCCTCTCAAGAGCCTCCTCTCCTCCCAAGTTAAGTGGCGGCACTCAACACCGTGCTTTTTTTACCAAAGCAAGGAACATGAGCATAATTCTTTCCATCTCCTGAAGATTGGACCCACACTATCGCGGGGCTGCAAAATGCGGGATACAGCGTGAAGTTGACAAGCAATCTAAATATAAAAGTATGACTTGTCCCTCCAATACGACAAAACAGACATGCTCCAATTGCTCTACAATGACAACTATTTTTTTTAAATATGCAAAGTATATTTTTCATTCGTTGAGTAAAAAGCTCAGAATCTACTGTACTTATAACGTTTTAAGAAGAAAAAACAATTAAGAAAACAAAGTAAGAAGAGTCGTATTTAAAAATAAAATTTTAATCAAATGCCATGTGACGGGGTTACTTGCAATGTTGGGGTGTTTTCCTCTTTTTTTTGAATTATTGGGTTATACCTTGTTTTTTTTTAATAAACAAGTGGAGTTGCGACAAGGTTAGAAAATGTATATTAGTGTTCCTTTTTAATTTGTTTTTTTTTTTTTACCATAAACAGATAATTTAAAATTATATACTATAGTATAAATGTGCTGATTGTAAACTCAAGTCAAAAACATAATTTAAAGACAGATAAAATACTTCATCTATCCATGAATAGATGAATGATGATGCATGCAGGATTCTATCAGGTTTTAGGGGGATCATCTCTGACCTTCGCCTTGGACTTGCGACACGGGAATAATTAATTCTCCCCAAATGACAATCGAACCGACGTCCGTCGCGCTCACAGTCAGAGGCTGTACCGCTGCGTCACGATGGTCCCAAAATAAATAAAATATTAAGTAATATAAATAGCATATTTTATAATAAATTGTATCCAAGCAATTTTAATTGAACGGTATCAAATTTGTTTTCATATTATACTTTATTAGCTTCACGCTTCATCCCGCATATAGCAGGGCAGGCAGAGATACCTTAGTGTTAAGACACTCCTTATCCGCTCTCCGCTCATGATACTTATGATTTAAATCAGCTAACAAATAGATACTTATGATTTAAATCAATTCTTCTAAATCAACTTAAATGAAAATATAAGGAAAATTCAAACGAATGCTGGCAAAAACCAACCATTTATCGTTTATATGGTTTATTTTTCATTTACAAAGAAAATGTGATTTGCCATTACGAGGCTCTTATACGTATTGTCAGAAACTGAGTTTGCGGAATGGAATGAATATAAATTTTCGCATACTTTGTTTTATTCTCGGGTCGGATGTAATTTTAGAAAGCCATTGTTGTAGCTCTCGGTATACTGTACGGTATACATGTGTGTTAGGGGCTACGTAGCTTTTATGTCTTTAATTGGTTAATGATAATTTCACGCTTAACGATAATTATGTTATTGCCTAGTTAAATCATGTTGGATTTGTATGTGAGTTGAACTTGGGTAGTTTGGGGTTCAAGTCCTATTTATTCTCCATTATAAAGTTCTAGAAATTTCTAAATAGAAACTTTATAATAGAGAAATGCTGTCGTCGTGCAACAGAACCGCCTCTGATTGGTGATCTTCGTTGCTTCGCTCTGGTAAGAGAAAATTCGGCGTTAAGCTACGTTATTCTACACGCAACATTTTGGATTACGACAAGATATGGAGAACGAGAGTGTCTGTGTGTCCAGCAATTTGGACAGCGTTGGTCACTGGGTATGTCAGTCAGTCACCTTACAGTTTTATATATAGAGATAGATGTCAAATCAATAAATCCATTTTATAAGTACTTAACTCAAATTTTCCTCTAAATGCATTGTTAGCGTTTAATATTAAATAAAAAAAAATACTTTCAAATGAAATAACTAAGGGTTCATGGATATGACACTTGACATATTATACATGAGAGCCCGTATAAAAACGATTAACTTAATGTTATATAGCCTGTAGCCTATAGCCTATAGCCTATATCATTCCTCGACTCGAGACTCAAACATTCTTTTTATTTTGAATCAAGCCAAAATTATCACACCAAATAGGCAAACTAAAATTGAACTTAAGATGTAATATTTTTGCCAAACGTAACTAAAATAAACAATGCATTTTAATCGTACAACGGCAGTGCAACAAAGACTGTTTAGAGACCATCTTTTTTATTTACTTCGATGTGGCTCTCAGTTCGGTTAAAGTGATTTGAAGACAAACATAAAGAAATTCATCTTTTATTATTATTTTAAATTTTTTAAACTTATTGAGAGTTTAGTCTAGTTCTATTTCGTGGCAACATTTATTTATAGTGCAGGTAGATTTTTTATAAAGTGTTTGATTCTAAATGATGCAGGTAGTTTGCTTATATCCTGGGAAAATGACTATTTCTATTTCTTTGCATTGACAAAAAAAAGGTTCGTTGAGCTCGTTGGGGTCCTGGGTACGAATCCAAATTGCCACTATAGTAAAGATAAAGCTTATTCTGGCTATCATCAGGATATACATCAAAATTAAAAATAAAACAATACTCACAGACTGTCCAAGAAATCAGATATAATTGACAATGAAAGGCGAGCTAACTTAAAAATGCATATAGCGTTCAAAAAAAAAAAAAAAAGGAAGGACAAGAACAAGTAAGCCTCAAATATGGGTGATATAAAAATATTATAATAGTGAATTTTCAATAATTATTAATCTGACACAAAATCAACTTGTTTAATATTTCTAAACACATACACAATATATACATAGCTTCACGCTTGATCCCTTAGCGGGGTGGCCAGGGAGAACGGAGAGCTACGGTCTACGGTGCCTATATACCCCTTCCGCTTTGTCTACTATTATCAATCTCTTCATAGGTGCCCTCCATGGGGTCCTTATGCTTTTTACGTGAAGGTCGTCATACTCCGGTATTTTCAACCGAGGTCTTCCCTTACTTCTCCTACCACTGACTCTTGCTTCATGGTCTCCAGGTCCTTAAACCACCACAAACAATGCTTAACTTGATGAAGGTATCAATATAAATACAACACTCGTACTTTATTTGCATGATACTATAACATAAAGAAAACTTCGTACAATTTTTACTTGTTCTGAATGTTTTTCCGGATAATTTATGTTTTAGTATCGTGACAATAGCTTTTTATATTACACGAGCTTTAGTCCGCGATTTCGTTTTTCTGGACTGTTAAGTATAAAGTTTTTCCCGTTCCCGTTGGAATTTCGGGAAATCCTTTCTTAGAACTCCTCTGCAATCCCCAAGGACCCTACATGCCAAATTCCAGGTTTACACCACTTAATTTCGACTGTGCGTGGTCTGTCTGTCATTTAGTCACGAAACAACTTTATGTACATATGCAGATTACACACGTTTACAAACGAAAGTTTTAGCTTAATGATATAGTTATAATATTTATTACAATGGGCTTGAACTTGTTGTTCTCGTGTGTTGAACTTTGAATCTCGCCTATAATATAGTATGTATCTGCCAGATACACAAGAAACAACTTAATTAAAACTAACAATAATGTCAAGACTCTTCTTTCTCTGCTTTCCGCTTTTCGAGACTCTACGTATTGAGTGGCGGAACTCAAGGGCGAGCTTTGTCTTACCAGAGCGCAGATTATTCCTTATCCCAAGTGGAGTTTGCACTCCCAACCATCGCGCCTACATTCAGACACTCACACAGTACCGCGATGACCTTATTTTTTTTAATTCCAATACGTTTTTAGGCTGATTTTAATTCAGTTTTTTGCTCCTCTATAGCTTTAGTGAATCAAGAGTTAATAGGTTCTTAATTTTAATTGACGCTGTCATTTTTACAACTGGCACTTTAAAAGTAAAATTTGTTTTAGTTTCGTAAGTCATGCTGCGAGAGCAAATGCATAAATACCAGGAGAGCATAGATTATAAGGACATCTGTTGTTACCTTGGCAGGGGAGACCCCCGGTGAGTCTTAAATATATATTTCAACAAAGCGGAGAGCGGAGTGTCTTAACAACACTCTCTCCCTGGTTATCTCTGCCTACCGTGCTATATGCAGCATAGATCGCATATCGCTGATTATAATATTTGGCCGGTAAATCTTTTCCAAGGACACAAGCAAAACCATATTCTATTGCTAGTATAATTGATACTGTATCGCTCTGGACCAGCGCGAGAATAATCAATTAGTTGTATATATTTAACAACAAAAGTTATCCATAAATACTTTAGGTTATCTTATTCATAGTACGGTGCGAGTTTTCAGTTTGAAGTGATTTTGTGTTGTATATATATATATATATATATATATATATATATATATATATATATATATATATATATATATATATTATATATATATATATATATATATATATATATATATATATATATATATATATATATATATATATATATATACATTTTTTGTCATCAAGGTGAAGTTTCTTACAGCTTCACACTGTATCCAGCATATCGCAGGGTAGGCGGAGAGAACCTAGTAACAAAACACTCTATTCTTCGCATTCAGTTCCGATTCAAAACATTAAAAAAAAGTCCCACTGAGTTTCTTGCGCCGGTTCCTCTCAGGTCAGGCCGGTTATTTTCCGGGTTTTGTTAACTGTACAGTTGGATTTCCAGACTCCCGTTCCACATCCGTCGCGTTAAGAATATTCTTACAAGATCAATCAAGATTTAAATCAACAACCATCAGTGGCTACAGTCCACTGAAATGTGTAGAAAACATAAAAAAATATTCACTCCACTTCACTTCAGTCTGGCTCAGTTCTTTAATTATGACATTACGTACATACGTCTCATGAAAAATCTTATCACAAAGCTGGTAACATGATGTTAGTACACTAGGGCCTTTGTTAAAAGAGAAGAAACCACTTAGCATTCCATGGATTCACTGTGCTTGTGCTGGTGGAAGAGGAGCTCAGAGCAGCGCCTGGGACTTGAGGACTGTAGTTGAAGAGTGTCAGCTTAAAGAAGGCTTTAAAGAGTGTAGCTTTAACATACATTAATACTCTCTGTCCGAGCTCCAAATACCTAACCAAGTTCGAAATAATTCTTCTAGAGTCGCTTTCGTGGTACGTTCTAGAAATGAATTAGTAATAGTTCTAGACATGCCGAGAACTTTTAGCAAACTATAGAGAGATTTCGCTGTTATATATCTCGCTCTCATTTTATGTGCATATAAATTAGCTCTAAACCTAAAATTATCCTAAAAACCCGTATTCTCAGAGACAGAGTGCCCTCTTCCCTCCTCAACCGGTGTCGCTCTCAAGGCCCATAACCTCACAACAAAAAATCCATAAAATAAAATAAGCCTTTATTGCTGTAACTTATATAACATGCATCATTAAATTATAAGTATATAAAGTAAGTATGTAAAATATCTCAATTTTTGTTAGTTGTATTAATAACTATTTTTCCTTTTACAGCTTGTCCTTCGACAAGCTCGACAACCTCCTTTAAAGCTTTCCATTTCGTTCTTTATTTTGCAACACTTGTCCATTGCGGGCCAGCAACTTTTTTGATATCATCTTCCCAGCGTTTATATTGTTTTCCTTGACTTCTTTTGCTGTCACGTGGGTCTCTCTCAGTCACTATTCTAGTCCACTTCTCTTTTCTTCCCTTAGCATGTGCCCTGTCCTGTGTGTTGTATTATATACCGTATATATATTTTTAAATTTAGTTTTACTTTTTATATTTTGTAGTCTTACTTTGTCTCTTCGTTTGACTCCAAGAACGCTTCTTTCCATTCCGTTTTGACAAAGTTGTAGTTGTTTAAGTTGCCGTTCAGTAAGCGCCCATGTTTGGCATCCGTACGATAAGCATGGGAGGATAAAGGTGTTGTATACTATTCTTTTCTCTTTCATGGGCATATCATTGTTTTTCATAACCTCACTCAGGGACCAAAAACGTTTCCAGCTGTTTGATGTTCTTCTATCTATTTCTTTTTGCATTGTGTCTTCTGTGGATATTAGTTGGCCCACATATATGTACTCATTAACATACTCTATTTGACCACCTTCTTCTTCTTCTTCTTCTTCCTGGCATTAGTCCCGGCTTTTGCCAGGGTCTGCCTTCCGACTAAGACCAATCGGTCCATATGAGTGGCGAAGTGGTTTTTTGTGGAGCGATTGCCATCTGACCTCCAAACCCATTACTGGGAGAAACCAAGAAAGGACAGGGAATAAGAGGCAGAAAGACTTGGAATATAGGGGAGGGACACCACTTACATGGATTGGATCGGGTTATGAAAGTGGTGGCTCGAGGTCCCGGGGTCGCGTACCCGTATGCCGGAAACCAAATATCGGACAGATAATTGGCTTAGACACCCTCTGAGATGACCACCATCCACCTTTATATCTTTTTTGATACAGTTTGTCATTACCTTTGTTTTTGAAGTATTCATTGATAGACCGACCTTGGCACTTTCCTATGATAGTTGCTGTAGCATGTTTTGCAAATGATCTGGATTCTCAGAAAAGATGACAATGTCGTCAGCAAAACGTAGATGGTTAAGTTTCTCACCATTGATGTTGAGTCCATATTTATCCCAGTTTAGGTTTCTAAAGACCATTTCCAGAACCGCAGAGAATAGTTTCGGCGAGATGGGAACACCTTGTCTGACACCCCTTTCAATAGGAAAAACTTCTCCTGTTCTTTCCAGTTTGACTTGTGCCGTACTTTTAGAGTAAATATTCATAAGCATATTGATGTATTTAGTCTCAACTCCCTGCATTTCTAGTGCTCTCCAGATACTGTTGTGGTCCAGTGAGTCAAAAGCTTTATTAAAATCCACAAACCCTATGTAGTAGACTTTGTTGTATTCTTTATACTTTTGAAGGACTTGTCTCAGTACATGTATGTGGTCAATTGTGGAAAACTTACTCCGAAAACCAGCCTGTTCTTTGGGTTGATTCTCATCTAGTGTGACCGCTATTCTTGATAGTATTATTTTTGAAAATATCTTGTAGATGTTTGACATAAGACTTATAGGTCTGTAGTTACCCATGTCTCCTTTATCTCCTTTTTTATGTAACAATACTATGGTTGATTTGGTCCAGTCGTCAGGGATAAACTCAGTTAGTAAGATTTCATTGAATATATCTGTCAGTATTGGGGCCAGAACTGAGACTGTATATGTTAGTAACTCGTTAGATATTTGGTCAAACATTAAAAAAAGAAGTCAAGAAAGCGAATGATCAAATAGAAAATATATTATCCTTAGAAACACGGGGACTGATTAATGAGAGAAAGCGACTTATACAAAAAGATAGTTAAAGTAAACAAGCACGTGTCCAGATATCTGAAATAAGTAAAAAGATTAACGAACACTTGAGAAAGGACAGAAAGAGAAAAAGGCAGACAACTTTAAAGAAGTTTATTGCAAAAAACGGGGCAATAAACAAGGCTCTAAAAGAATTAAGCAAAAAAAAATATGGATGCCCAACCTTAAAACCAAGCATGGAAGTTCTACGAGCAAAAGAGGGGGAATAATAAAATTGCCACAGACAAAAACAAAAAAATGCACAAGTAGAAAATCATCAGCAAGCAACGGAAACTGTGCCTGTACCACGAATACTAGAGATAGAAACTATAAAGGCCATTGACACACAAAAACTAGAAAAAGCGCCGGGTCCCGACCAAATATCTAACAAAAAACCCATACCAACCTATGAATGTTGTATAAAACAGTAGTTACCGGATACGGACAGCCGGCGCTATGATTGATGACCAAACTTGATTATGCTTATTCTTTAAATGCCCACGAGTGCAGGTGAAGAGGAAATGGCGAGAAGTTCTTGAGAGATTATATTGTTAATAGCAAAAAAATATCGGAAAATCAATAGAGATTACGTTTTTTATATTAAATTCACTCATTATTCTGTATATAGGTAACAGAGAGACTTAGTGTTAAGAGAGTTTAAGACGCGTTTATTGTTTGTCATTTTAATTTGACTGGCGGAACTTAACGCCGCATTTGGTCTTTGGTCGGAATTTTTTTTTGTTTTTTTTTTTAATGGATAGCCCATGGACGAGGAAGGCTTTATTAGATCTTGTTGATAGTTTAGATGTAGTCTACTGTAGATACTGATAGGCTCATCCCGCTCTTATGTGTATATAGAATGTGTTACGTCATACAAAATTATTAGTTATTTTCATTTTCTCACCATTGAAATATTGCAATATTAGATACAGAGTGAGTGAAAAGTCAGTTAATTATTTCATTATATTATAATTTAAAAAATGCTTTTTAATCATACTAAAGCTGTTATATTATTTGGGTGGTGCCATTTTACTACCATGTGTTGACAGCGACAGTCGTGTTTATGACTTTAGCAGATATTAACGGTGTAGTTAAAATATTTGTATTTATAATATATATAAAATTTTATATAATGTTTAGATATATTGTGAAGTGGGAATCGAACCTTCAACTCTTAACCATTCAAGCACTCTAGCTACTAATCTTTCAGTTCTCATCGAGATAGAACCAAGTATTTATCTCTCGTGAGTATGTTAATAAACTTTAAAAATATCAAAAATGGAAGATTTACAGCGAAGTAGGCAGGGTAACCCGGTGTCGAGACTCTCCGCTCTACGTTTTACGTTTTCCGACCGACTTCTAGACATTACGTGTAAAATAGCTACACTTAACGGTGCTACCTATCAAAGTGGCGAGAAATTATTTCTCTGAACAGGATTGAATCTGCAACCACTGCGTCGCATCGGCCGATATATATATATATATATATATATATATATATATATATATATATATATATATATATATATATATATATATATATATATATATATATATATATATATATATATATATATAAAATTGAAACACAATTTGACACTCTACATTGAGAACATTAGCAATCAAATTACATATAAAAACAACTAAGTCACCGTGAGCGGGAGATCCGGTAGTAATTGATGTCCATACCAAACGTAGTCTGTAGCGGACTTTAATAAATGGCCGCTGTCGTCTTTTTCCTAGATACAGTAGACAGAGAGTAGTTTTGTGGCACTCCGCTCTCTTTTTAAAGGAGAATATTGGATTTCAATGAGGTTATTTTCGTTGTGTAACGAGCATCAACTAAATACAGTATATATATTTATTTTTGTAATAATTTATACCAAATCTTAATATTATACCTAGTCTTAGCACTAAATTTTCACTGCCAATCCTGCTATATGCGGAACAAAGACATGTAAGGCTTTCACTTCTTTGGCATTAATATTTCTATACAGTTTCAATATATAACTTACGTGGTTTTAAAACACGTTGCAAGCTCTTTCAAGCTTGCGGCTAAATGAGATTTTTTTTCGGCCTTAAGCCTATAGAACACAGCCAGTAGAAAATGTGAACAAAAGTCTAGGCTTTTAGGAAGCCTAAAATACATTCTAAGCCCACGGTCAGTAAAGGACATATTTTTCTAAAAAAACAGTACCGACCGAGTGTCTAAAGCGTCTGTACTAAGGTTATAAAGTGATAGGGGTGTACATTTAAATTCTTTTTTTTTTTTAAATTTATTGTAAAGTATGCAGAGAGAATTTAGTGACAAGACACTACGTACTCCACATACCACCCAAATTTAAGATTTCCTTTCTTTCTTTCTTTCCCTTGGTCACTATCTGGTACTTTGCCACAGACTCAACGCCAAGGCAACGACAGGCAAATGAAGATTTATTCTCCCTCATGGAGATTGAACCCATAACCACCGCCCTTAGAGCCAGACATTGGTCCCATTCAGCTATCATGGCATTACCTTAGCTTTTTAATGTATATGTAATATTTTGGTGTTAATTCCTCTTGTGAATATGGAACGTCGAACAGGTGTTCGTTAATAATGTATAGAGGCGAAAGGTCATCAGGTAATGCCAAAGGTATGTAAATGGAGTCAAGATATTAATGATATATTATACTTGGAATGTTAAATATGCTTATAATTGAGATGTAACTTAACTGTGGCGTTAACTTAACTTAGTTCCGCAAAGTAAGGTAAACGAAAGTGGGAAATTCTACGTGAATGTGGGTATATATATATATATATATATATATATATATATATATATATATATATATATATATATATATATATATATATTTATATATATAGAGACGTTTTCACTTGTTATGCTGGAAAAAGTATGAAGCTGCTTTTTCATGCTGGAATACAGGTGCAGATGGAATACATGTGCTGGAATACAGGTGCGGAGGTGCAGATACGAATACAGCTAATATAATTTTTTAAATACATATACAAATATACAAGTGACAACCCTAATAAGTAATCGTACGTATAGGGTTTTGACAAAATTGTGACCCCAGCAAATGGGCATCAAAGCCCCGTCGGGTTGCTGACGCCTGTAATGGCGCACAAATCGCTTCACCTATCGCGAGGACCCATCGCGGCTATAATATATCCAACAGATGGCGATTCAAAATAAATATGAATAGTATATATGTTACGAGATACATATATGACTTTTGTTAAGTGTGTGTGTATGTATATGTATGTGTGTAATAATAGGGTAGGTGAAGAGATCTTAGGGTGAAGGTACTTCGTTCTTCCGATTACAAGTAGCGGAACTTAACGCTGCACCAACTAGAATAAAACAGTAAGGAAATTGAACAATTGTCATGAAATTATGAAGGCAGTACAGATAAGAATATGAAGTAAATTATTAATATATAAATTCAAAACCACACCAAGTTATTATTAAGTGTGTATTATTTATAGTAAAGTATTATTTAGCATCTACTTTGACAGCTTTGCGTCATCGATAAATTTACATAATCCAAAAAAAAAGTTATATAATCAATTATAAGTAATATAAATATAATTTAAAATTCAAATTCAAAATATTCCTTCATTAAATATACTTTTACAAGCACTTCAGAATTATCGATTGAACATGTCGCTATTAACGGTTTTATAGGCAGTTCTGCTGAGAAGAGCCGGCAAGAAACTCAGCATTTATTCTTTTAAAGTATCCATGTCACAATATATATATATATATATATATATATACTTTGCTAGCCTGTATAAGTGTAAGTACGCTAAACAATAAACATTTATACATCATAAATCTTAACGTGGAGATTAGTTAATCTTGCCGAGCTCCAACGTGACTGGGGGAAGTACCGAAATTACAAATTAGCTTTCGTTTTAGTTCGTGCTCGTTCGCTTGTTCACACTTTATATTCCTTTGGATTTGAACTCAGTACTTTGGTACTTCAATCCAGTACTTCAATCCATGATGCATATAAACTACAGTTTATATGCATCATGGAATTTTTCAACACTTTTCTAAAACTGACATTTATTTATGCACTTTTATTATTATTCCGTAAACAAAACTTAGTGTCAAGACACGTTTTTTGTTTTTAACCAGTATATAAGTAATGTCTCGATTATATAGGAAGTAGTGGAAGTAGTGGAATTAAATGCCACGTTTTGTCTTGCAAGAGCTGGAAAGCAAAATTTCTTCATTCCCCCGAATGGGGATCGAACCCGCAACCGTTTGGTTTACAGCCAGACGCAATCCCATTGCGCTATGATAGTTTTACACACTAAGTGAAGAGAAATACTTAGAATAATTTGAATATTAACGTAACTTGATTAGAACTTTCATTGGCGACGAGCGCTTGAACAGTTTTCAAAAGGTGAAAGCGGGTTCCCGGAATCCCGACTTCTTTTGGTAAAGCGGGTTAATTAAGTGACACTTTTCTGTTCTCTTGTTGGAGAGATTGGTTACGGGGTTCGAGGAGACATCATTCCACTTTACATACTTTCATAAAATTTTGGAATTGAATCATGACATCACATCATTATCATCATCACATCAGTATTTCATCACCATAACTATATCCTACATAGGCCAGAAAGTGCAGGTTCAATTCCCAATGTAGATACAACTTCATCACAACTTCAATCTCGAGCAGCACTCCCTAATCAATATTACATAATCTAGATTTACCCTGGAAAAGCAGCAGTTATATATAACATGTAGTTACACCCTGTATCATTATTCCAGCTTATTCCTAAGGTTAGTAGAATTAGCGAAGAAACAGATAGCAGGCGGTAAATCTTCTAGACGTCCTTAGACTTGAGATTAGGTCTAATCTTCAACTACGTGACTTTAAGGAGCGACGTGGTTTCCATCAAATTTGCAGCGCTATATAGCGCTATATATATATATATATATATATTAATACGTGAAGCAAAAACTTTGGACTCCTTTTTACGAAAATTGCGCGGACGGAGGAGTATGAAATTCGGTATACTTATAAGTTATGTATAGGAGAAGTGCAGAAAGCTAATAGTTTTCAATAATAACACTTATAAAGTACATTAAATCATTATATAAAACATTACACACACTACCATATGTTTAGTAATATACACTTTTGTACAATGTGACATACACGTTGCTATGGCAACCGGTATTGCTCGCGTCAACAGATCCACTAGTTATCTTAAATAAATAATTAAATAACGATTAGAACAGAACATATTAAACTAATATATATAAACATATATATTAACCACTAAATAACTTATATTATTAGAGAATTAGTGGAGGAAGAATATCAATATTTTTCCTCCACTAATTCTCCTCGTAGGTGGAATAAGTAGAGTTTGGTCACAAAATGTGTCTTAAAGTCATACCTTTTGAAACAATTGAAAACAGGAGAAGATAATAAATAATTACATTGTAATAGCCAAAAATAAAGTACAAACATCTCCTTAGTCTTCATACAAAAATAAAATAGTTAGAGTTAGAGTTAGCGTTACGATAGATATAAATATTATATATTAGGAGATTTTTAGTGGAAAACGCCCTAAAATCGTGTGCGACGTTACAGATAGGTTTAAAATGTAATTAACTGCATACAAGTCACATGTCCAAAGTTGAAAATAAAATTAAAACAATAGATATAGTTGAGTAAGAAATTATATTTAGTATGATATGTACATATGTATTTAAAAGCTTGTTATTCAGCTTTGAACATAGTGATAAAAGACTCCACCCTTTAATCACATTGAAAAAAGAGAACTTTCTTCAAGATGTTAAATTATTTTATTTACAGTTTCACACTCACTTCCCTATGTAGCAAAGTAGGCAGAGAGAATAGTGTCAGGACACTATGATTTTCGCTCTTACTCGCGATACTATGTAAATTATATACATTATATATTAAATACTATATTAAATAGCGTAAGTCAACGCCGAACTCTATTTACCAGAATGGGAAAATGAAAAAAAAATGAAAAAAAAAATCTATATATATACATATATTAAATGCATCAAAATAAAATGCATATATCTGATAACAATCATCTAAGAGCTAGAACGAGGCGTTAACAGCTAACTGCTAATTGGAGTTCCGCGCGTAAGTGTTATTGCCGAGTCTTACTGTTTTATGTTTATTTTCAATGGTTTCTAGAGTTCCGTAGCACTTTGCAACTATTCTGTGTGTGGAAATATTTGTAGTTTATATAGAATAATATGGAATCGTTTTTCCATGAAAGAATTGAGAGGTGATCATAGCTTTTTGGCGTGATGGGGTATGGGTTCGACGCCTACTAGGAAAAAAAAAATTAGTGTATCGAATTTCGCCACTGTGTAGAGAACTATATGTTATTAAGTTGATAATAACTAAAATTTCTTATACACATTGAATGTAGCAGAATTCGAATTCTCGACTCTTGGACGTACAACAAACAGACATCAACAATAAATAGTGGAACAAATAGTATTAGGAAGAAGAATACATAGAGTCATTTTAGTTTAACTTATCGCGGCTAGTTGTACTTGTCTTCGTAAAATAAATAAGAGTTTGTATTGGTGAAGGCTCTCTTCTCTCTTGGAAAAGAAAATGAAAAAATGAAAAATGAAAGCTAACAGTGAATGTAATTTAAAATAGTTTTAATATAAAAAAAGAACTGTATTTATTAAGGTATCTTAGTGGGAGAAAAGCAAAGAAAAGAGAGAAAGGCAAGAAAGGAGAGTTTTTATTACAAATATGTTTCAACGATCGTATGGACTGCTAATTTTTAAAAGTGATATAAGTCCATTTAACAGCTGTTCTGAGAAAGTTATAGTTTAATACTATACGTTAGTTGAAAAGCTCAGATGCCTGGACGGAGCCAAGCAGAACCTGAGAGCTTTGTGTATGTCAAATTGGAGAAAGAAGACCAGCAATAGGGTATTTTGGGGGAGAATTTTGGACTAGAAGCGATAACTATAAGATTCATTTTCAAAGCTTCTAGTTTGTTATGGTATTTAATATTTAGGATCTCTTATATAAGAATAATTAAGTAAGCCTACTTCTCAGTAATAATTCATAATAAACTAACGTAAAGATAAGAGTTTCTTATGAGCTATATTAATTCTACATATTAACAGTAATATATATTAATATATTGACAAGTAGAAAGCAAAATTATTATAATTTAAAAAAAAAGAAAGAAAATACAGATATGATATTTAGCGATGTTTCCAGTCTCAAGTGATGTAAGTCTCTTTTAGAGAGAAAGGTTGTGTATAATCATTAGAAGTTATATTGATATAGAGTCTTCACTACGGATCTTCATAGAGTAACTTAACTGTTGCTCGTGTATAATATTGTATTGTGGGTAACGGGATCTATTCCCGTAGGAATTAACAGTGTAGAACAAACGAAGGCTATAGAACATAATAGTGATTCTATTTTTTTAGCTTTGGTGGCAAGTTTTGTTGAGTAAGTATGAGATAGGAGAGGAGATAATAGAGAGAGAAGAGAGAAGAGAGATAGGACTCCAATAAACGAGAAATCGACGCCAGTCAAAAAGAAATATTAATAGACTGCACAACTAAATACACACGATGAAAATTAATTTAATATCAAATTTTAGTTAAATATAACTTTAAAGTAATAAAAATACTATGTTTTACATCCTAATATATGTTTAAAATTGTACATATACATATAGTTCTGAAGTAATTTTTTTATTTATTCAACATATTATTCTGAAGGAAAGAACATAGCTTACAAATTTTGTAAAAATTTCAACACGGTACTAAAACTTGAGATCTAAAGACAGGGTCAATAATTACACACTGTAACACTTTACACGCTGATTATATATATATATATATATATATATATATATATATATATATATATATATATATATATATATATATATATATATATATATATATATATGTATATATATATATATCTTCTTCTTCCACTTAGCATTATCCCGGCCTATTGCCAGGGTCTGCTTTCCTACTTAGTCTACTCCACTTTGCACGGTCTTGAGCATCCTCAGTGGTTAGTCCATTGGCTCTCATGTCGTGCGTCACGACGTCCAGCATCGCTTCCTTGGGCGTCCGGGGGGTCTTACTCCAGGGACAGACATATCAAGGCATTTTCTTCCGACGTAGTTCTTAGGCCGGCGCAAAACGTGGCCATACCATCTCAGACGACGCTCTTGGAGCTTATCCGCTACGTCACGGACCCCAAGACTACCTCGAATGAATGTGTTGCGTATGCGGTCAGCCCGAGTAACGCCACACATCCACCTCAGCATCTTCATCTCCGTTACGTGAAGCTCCTGAGTGTGCCGAGATAATGCTGGCCAACATTCGCTGCCGTATAGAAGAACTGGTCGGATCATGCTCTTGTATATCAGCCCCTTGAGTTTGGGCGGTATTCTGCGATCGCAGACCACACCAGTGACCTCCCGCCATTTGGCCCAAGCAGCGCTAACCCGGGCGTAGACATCGTAGTCGATGCCTCCGGACTCGTGCATAATGGATCCAAGGTACCTGAACTTCTCCGACTTAACGGCTGGCTCAGGCCCGATGTGGATGGTGCTCGAGTCTGGGTTCCCGCAAGCCATGTACTCGGTCTTTGACACATTCAGTTTAAGACCACCGTTCTCAAGCGCACCCTTCCAGGCATTCACTTTACGCTCCAGCATCAGTCGGTTCTCGTCAATGAGTACTATGTCATCGGCATACATCATCAGCCATGGAGGCTGGTCCTGGATGTGAGCCGTGACAGTATCTAGCACTACATTAAACAAAAGTGGACTAAGAGCTGAGCCTTGGTGAACCCCTACTGTAATTGGGAAGGGCTTGGTATCGCCAACAGCGGTCCTAACTGTAGAAACAGAGTCGTTGTACATGTCTCTGATAATAGCAACATAGGATTCAGGAATCCCTTTGGATCGCAGTGCCCACCAGATACACTGACGTGGCACACAGTCAAAGGCCTTCTGCAGGTCTAAGAATGCCACATGCAGAGCTCTCCTCTTTTCCCTGTGTGCCTCCATCAAAATTCTGAGGGCAAAAATGGCGTCCGTAGTGCCTGATCCTGGCTGAAATCCATATTGAAACTCAGAGACAGTACACTCTCGGCGGAGCCTGAGGGCAATCACGCGCTCGAAGAGCTTCATGGTGTGACTCATAATCTTAATGCCCCTATAACTACCGCAATCTTGAACACTGCCCCTTCCTTTGTAAATAGGGGTAATAAAACTGTGCCGCCATTGATGTGGCATCGTCCCAGTGTTCAAAATGCGGTTAAAAAAATCAGTAAGCATGAGCACACCACGAGAGCCTAACGATTTCCACGCTTCGATCGGAATATCGTCAGGTCCCACCGCCTTGCCGTTCTTCATGCGTCGAAGACAATTCCGAGTTTCATCAAGGGTTATTGGAGCAATAAGTCCCAGGTTAGGAGGTGGTTCAAACGGAATACTACCCGGGTGCTGAGTATTCAGCACCTCCAAGAAGTAATTTCTCCACCTCTCCTTCACAGAAGCATGACTACAAAGCAGCTTGCCCTGGGAATCTCTGACGCAAAGACATTTTGTGATATCTTGCGTCGCTTTATCCCGAGCACGTGCCAATTTGTAGATGAGCTTCTGCCCCTTCACAGTTTCAAGTTTATCATATAGAGGTAATAAACTTTCACTGCGGGCTCTGGCTACAGCTCTTTTGCTGGCACGTTTCGCTGCTATGTACTCCAGTCTGTCTTCAGGAGAGTTGGAACGCTGCCACTCCTTAAATGCAGTCTTCTTATCATGAATCACCTCCTGTACCTTGTCATTCCACCACCATGTCTCCCTGTCCATAATACGTCCTCCCTTAGAAACGCCAAGAACATGTTTACCAGCCGTAATAATTGCTGACTGAGCTCGATCCCAAGCATCCTGAGCATTTTCGGTGTTAGTTGTTAAATTTTGACTGTTAACCTCTGCCAGAAAGTCGGTCTGCATCGGTCCATTCAGCAACCACCACTTGATCTTAGACTTACGCGTCTCGGCTAATTTCTTTATCGGGGTAACGACATAATCCATGACAAGAAGGCGATGTTGGGCCGTGAGGCTTTCACCAGGAATGACTTTACAGTTAGTTACCTTGCCAACATGACACCGCCTGGTCAATAGGTAATCTATTTGGGTTGAATGGAGTCCACTCGCATACGTAATAAGATGCTGCGGACTCTTTTGGATGAACGTATTCACGATGGCCAGATCAGATGCAATACAGGTTCTTAGGATATTTTCGCCCTCTATATTGCGGCGACCGTGACCAAAACCACCGTGGACACGTTCATACGTATCCGCAGCCTTACCCACGTGACCGTTAAGGTCTCCCCCAACTATGATCACCTCGGTAGATGGTATAGCGAGTAGAACGTCTTCATATTGCTCTCAGAATGACTCCTTTTCGGCCCCGCTACAACCAGCCTGGGGAGCGTAAGCACTGATTAAGTTGGCGATAGCCCCCTCAACCAGTACCTTCACCCGCATCAGGCGGTCGCTGCATCGGTCAACTTCGAGGAGACCATTCCGTAGCTCTTCAGATAAAACTACTGCTACACCAGTTTTACCGGAAGGAGACCCAGTGTATATGAGCTGGTAACCCTGTCCGATGATACGGGACTTATTGCCCTTCCAGCGGGTTTCCTGAAGGAAAGCACACTGGACCCGACGCCTCATGAGTACATCTGTTAGTTCCCTGCATCGTCCGGTTAGAGAGCCAATATTCCACGTTGCAAAGCGGAGTTTCCTTTTGGGTACTTCTTCTTAGCCGTGTCTGTACTTGACACGGTAGCCCTTGCCCATTTAACACAGGTGTAGGGCGATGTGCCTGCGCGTCGTTTAGCGGCGACGCCCTAGCAGTACCCAGCAACATCTTTTTCCTTTTCATATGTGTGGCAGGTGGCGGCTTTTTAATGGAGCGATTGCCATCTGACCTCCAAAACTCATTTTTGAGGGAAAAGCCAAGGATGAGAGGGGAAAAGATTAGTAGAAAGGGGGGGGGGGTAAGGACACCACTTTCATGGATTGGGAAGGAGTATGACAGTGGTGGCTCGAGGATCCGGGGTCGCGAACCCGTATGCCCAGTACCAATATCGGACAGATATTTGGCCAGACACCCTCTGAACTAATATATATATATATACTAATATATATATATATATATATATATATATATATATATATATATATATATATATATATATATATATATATATATATATATATATATATATATATATATATATATATATATATATATATATATATATATATAATTCAAAATGGAACCTGTGACCCAATGTAGAGTGCCTAAAGCTCCATACATTAACAGCAGACGTGGTTATTACGTGGATGGCGCTGCAGGCAGTAGCGGCGTCCTTCTTTACTTCAAAGGCGTTTCGGTAAACATTTCCATACATTCAATATCTAACCGTGAAGCGGGTATCAAAGACCGTAAATATATGAACGTGGGATGATTAAAATTGTTGTATTTTATTAAATTGTTATCAAATAATATATTTAATTACATAAAGCGCGGCGTTGAGTTACGTCAATGTCTAGAAAATTGGCCGGAAAGTGAGGAACAGAGTGTTTAATCACTGATCTCTCTGCTTACTCTGCTGGATACAGCGATGTGCGGGAAACAGCGTGAAATTGAAACAGTATATTCTTTTTTTATTGAAAGTAAACTTATATTTTGACTTTACAACTTATAGGCCGTACTTAAGTTACAAATTAAAATTTAATTGTAATTAATTTTAAATAATGAGCCAATTTTAAATTAATTTTAATTTTTTCGGTTTCCGGCTGTTGCTAATGTAGTTGACATCTGAATAAGCGTATATATTGAAGAAATTGTATATGAATATACTACATAATTTCGTCTAAGAAGTTACAATACAAACATTTTTTAATATAATTCTCGTCGAGTATCTTAAGTTCATTAAACGTTATCATGTCGCAGTGGCGCAGCGGCCGGCTGTAAACGTGATGTCCCGAGTTCGATTCCCGCTAGGCAGAATGATAATTTTTACCGCTCTAATAAAGAACACGCGGCGTTAAGTTGCGCCTATCTATATCCAATATCTGGAAAATTGGGGGGAAAAGTCTTAACTAAGGCTACCCTGCTTTGCGGGAAAAAGTATGGATCAGGTTTTGATGCTTTTTTTTGTAATCTAAAAAGTGCCTCCATACTTTTCCAATTGTACTCGGTAGCGGACACACCTGCTAACAATACATGTCACTCCCGTTATTACTTCCAGCCCATATATTATGAAGTAATTGTATTGAACAAGGTTTTAGAGAGAGACAGCTTGATCCAGTTAGTATATGGAGTGAGGGAGAGGCGAAATTTAAACTATTATTCGCCCATTTATATTATCATATACTATGATATGTTACATATATGAATATATTCTCAATATACGCATCATCATGATCATATCAGCCTTTGGAAGTTCATTATTGGCTTCAAACCATGGTAAGGCCCACGCTGCCCGCATTCATCACCTTCGGCAGGAAGTCCGCTCACTGAGCGTCTTCCAGCTTGTGACCAATAATCTTTCCACACCAACAACCACAGGTTCCACCTGCTATGTCTTCCCCACAATTTCAAGTGAGCAGTTCTTCCAGCAATGTAACTTTCGATACACTGAAATTCTGGCTTGAATCTAGTGATGAACAATTATTTTATTGACGTTTTCTTCCGAATTTAGATACTAGTTATTACATGGTTAATATTAGAACTGAGTATTATTCGCTTATATATAGTAACTGGACTCCGAAAACAAGGTAAAGAATTCTTAAGAAAAAAAATTAAAGAAATTAACATATTATGTATCGTCGCGGCGCAGAAGGACAGTGTCTGTCTGTAAGCGCGACGGTTTGTGGCTTCAATTCCCACTAAGGGAGAATGAAGTATTTTCATTTTCTTCGCTCTGGCAGTAAGGTAAAGGCTCGAATGGCAAAAAGTGGGGAACGGAGTGTCTTAACACTAGGTTTCTTCAACCTACGGTTCCCTCTGCCTAACCTGCTATGTGCGAGAAGCTAAATAAATAATAAAAAGAAATTTATATATATATATATATATATATATATATATAATATATATATATATATATATATATATATATATATATATATATATATATATATATATATATATATATATATATATCCCCCGGAACCCAGAAAACGTCCGACAATGTTCTATATCACAATTTAAAAGAATTGTGAAAAGACTTTTGTGTGTTAATAATTATTAGATAATAAAAAACGTTATAACACACCTTCATAATGAAATACTCGCTCCAGTCTATTGCAAAGGTATCATTGTTAGTAAGCAATGAGAAATTTGTACTTGAAGAAAGAAGGAGAAGAAATTTGTACCAAATTGAAGAAAGAGAAGAAAAAAGTCCCGTTGTTGCAAGGCGAGTTTCTTGTTCCGGTTCTTCTCAGGTCTGAGGCATTAACTTTAGTGAACCGGTGTCATCAAATGATGCGTTATCGGTCTAAATCTAAAGATCTTTGTTCTAAATTGTATAAATCGTTTACGAAGCTTAAAAGTTCTTAAGCCTAAACTTCACAGAGGGGGGAGGGGGGGGGGGGGGTACTGTCCTGTTTTCGGAGGTTCGGGTCTCAAGTCCCAGGCACTGCGTCAAGGTACCTGCAATGGTCATGGATAAATCCATAGAATATATTTATTATTAACTGGCGACCCGCTCACGTTTTCGCCGCATTTATATATATATATATATATATATATATATATATATATATATATATATATATATATATATATATATATATATATATATATATATATATATATATATATATATATATATATGGCTTAATAATATAAAAATGGCTATTGTAGATTAATCTTAAGAGATAGATATATGCTCTACTAGACTTTTATTTACAACATTTAAAGCTTTAACCATTTACTCTCAATCTAGCCGTACTTCCGGTGCCTATCACTGTCAAACCAACAAGCAAATCTCTCTCTCTCTCTTTATAACATGTGTATATATAAACATACATATATAAACATACATATATAAACATACATATATACACAATGTTATTTAATTTTGATTTAATAATAATAGTTGCTTAAAAGGGTAATTTCAAATTTTCTATTCCATGTTCAAAATTCCCTGTAAGTATTTATTAATAAATACGCAATATATGAAATTTACATGGAGTTGACGTGAATGCATGTTGCATGTTAACAATGTAACTTGACACTTGTTAAAAGAAATTTTAATTTCCATCATTACATTGAGTTTTAATTTTAAAATTAAATATATATATATATATATATATATATATATATATATATATATATATATATATATATATATATATATATATATATATATATATATATATATATATATTGTGATTAAAAAAAAACACACGAAGACAGGCGTTCACGTTTCCTCTGAATTTTTCATTGTTCTGTAACAATAGACGTCAAGTTCGGTACAAAGAATCAAATCTGTAATTACAAATCGATGGATCGCGAGCCACCTGCGCCCGTTTTTATTATTAACGCTCCTATGACGTGAAAGAGCTTCGTTCTTTCGAGTAATGAACATTATTTCTAAGCTGCGTGTTTTTTTTTTGGAAAGCAAATAACTTATATCAAGATATTGTTTACCGACAGACATGTTTCGTCCTCAACGGCTACTTTGTAGCTATCACTTATTATAAGTCGCGATTATACACAGTGGATGCGTGTTCGATTCCAGTCAATGTAAAAAAACGTGGAATGCAGTGCCGTATACTATACAGCTGTCAGTGATTCGTCGTACTACTGTTTTTGTATGGGACGCGGTTAAACGCGGAAGTTGTGAATTCGATACCCAAACAACGAAAATAAGGAATTTCCACGTCTTGGAAAGACAAAGCCTAAGATTCAGACGGAGACAGGTATGTCAGTACAATGTACATTCTATACCTGTCAGATATTAATTATTTGGCGCAAAGTGTCTTAACACTAGGTTCCCTCTGCCTACCCTGCTATATGCGGGATACAGCGTGAAGCTAAAACCGCTACGGACCAAGTATCTATGGCATCATAGAGTATTAAAAAATAAAAATATAAACCAAATGAAGAATCATTCTATTAACTTAATTACACTATTATACAATATATATGTATGTATGTATGTATGTATGTATGTATGTATGTATGTATGTCGTACATATAAAGTCTCAATTTTGAATCCTGTCAAGTGCAATAACGTTTGTTCCAGTCTGGCTGTTTTATATGGGGCTCGGAACCACACGATGCTTAAGCCTTAAGTCTAGTGTTATTTAAGAAGTAAATATTTATTGATGAAATTGTACGACTGGAAGCACGATATGTGGCGCTGAGCTCCGTTGTTTAAGAACAATTGAATTTGTTTGCGGAGAACGGAGTGTCTTGATATTAGGTTCCCTTGTTCTATCCTGCTATATACAGACTAGAGTGGGCACAAATATATATATATATATATATATATATATATATATATATATATATATATATATATATATATATATATATATATATATATATATATATATATATATATATATATATATAATACAGATACTATCTTTGATGGAAAAGGAAAAAAAAATGCGAAATTGCGTCACGGCCAATCTTCCTGTACGTGAAGTAAAAATATTTGACGCATTTCTAAGAAAAATATACTGACGGAATATTATGTTCAATAATATCCATACTAGCATATGTTCCACAATGTACTACACTTTTATATGAAACAAATGCTGCTAAGAAAACGCCAGTTTTACGTGTCTTAGCCATTACCCAGTGGTAATGGCTTCAAGGCTTCATGGCTGGCCAAATTTCAGTCGGGGCAGTGCCCAAACTTCAGTGACATCAAGACAGCAAAACGTATAAATATATATATATATATATATATATATATATATATATATATATATATATATATATATATATATATATATATATATATATATATATATATATATATATATATATATATATATATATATATATATATATTTTATCACTTTTTACAAAATAACTGGCGATCCGCTCGCGGTCGCTAGAAGTAAATAAATATTTATTTAATAGATTAAATTTCGTCAGCCAATAAAAAAAATTGTATTTTGTAGCAATTTTATTTGCGAACAGATTTTAACAATTCTCTATATACAAACGGAATATAGACAAACGGAATGCGAACAGACAGACAGACAAAAACTTTTAACATGTCATTTTATGTTTTAATAACGTGTAAATAAGACACTCGAATTGAATTTTTTATGTATATGTATATTTAGTATATGACATTTATATAATGATTACAATAAAAATTAATTATTTTTTTTATAGGATTATACATAAATACGTACATTAAATAAAAAATAGAATTTATATATTTCATACAAAGTATTCGTATTTAGTTTATTTCAAGGACGTATAAAACTATTCAAAGCGAACTTCCTCGTATTCCTTGGTGTGGTGAAAAAAAGTTAACGCGTCAGTGTTGTTGTGGCCCTTAGATTCCACCAAGAAAATTTGGTTTTCTAATGAAAAAAGTAAATTCTCCAAAATGTGAGTTGTGTAGAATAGTTGATGACATTCACCAATTCCTAGTGGAATGCGTCCACAATGACGGAGCACGCGGAGAATTGTGTCGCGGAGAATAGTTTTAATATATATTTAATAGATGTGGGTATTTTTTCAACACTTACTGTCGAAGCCTTGTTCTGTGGAGGCTAAATTGTTGTACAAGTTTAAGTTTAAATAGTGTGTACACTTTAGAATATTGACTGACATTTTTGTATATTACTTTCTTAAAAAGTTCCTAAATAAAAACAGATTCAAAAAAAAAGAAGTTTATTTCAAGGACTCCAGAGTCTTCATCTACCCTCTATGATCTAGATGACAAATGTCAACTAGCAGTCGACGCTTGACATTCGGCAGAAGGAGCGCATCTCCTCTGACATTCGCGTGCTCTCCTTGCGTTTTCGATATTATTTAGTTTATATTGTTAATAATGGGTTCACTTTTCTATTATATTATGTGTTTGTGGTAGACTTTGTAATAACAATGTTGTGTTTAATTATCGTGATTTGCTGTTTAAGGTAAGTCATTTTTTTACTGTATTTGTAAAAACCATTTTTTAGATAGGGCCTCTTTTGTTTTTCTGTTAGCTTCACGCTGTATCCCGCACATAGCAGGATGGGCAGAGAGAACCGTAAGCGGAAGTAACCTAGTGTTTCTGACTCTCCGTCCACCACGCACTACCCCATAGTGGCATTGCGTGTTTAGTGGCGGAACTCAACGCCGCGCCGTATACTAATGCGGGGAAAAAATAAAAATTAATGTAATCATTATTATCTCTAACAAATTTATTTTTATGCTTGAAATTCCTATTTAATAGCCAAATTAATATAAAATATTTAATATATTTCAATGTTATATACAAACTAATATTCTATGCATTAGAGTGTAAAATGTACAAGAAAACGTAGAGGTGATAAAATGGACTCTATTCCGCTGTAAATAAGGATGAAAATCTAATTAGAATTAGCTGCATTTGTATGTAAGCGATTACACGATGCGGTTGTAATGAGTCGATCGATTGTACACCCACAGGGGCTGTGTGTTTACATTTTTTTTATTATTTCTAATTCAATTTATTTTGACCAATTTTCCATTGAAACAGTGTACCAGTGTCTTTCAGTTTTGATGGCATGGACGGGTATATACTGTGGTAAAAATGCCAAAGGAAAGGGCTTAACCAGCAGTACAAAGGGATAAAATTTTCAATGGAGGCCGTCAGGGCGCAGCAGACTATAAACGCGACGATTGTAGGTTCGATTCCCATGAGGGGGAGTGGATTGTTTCATTTCTTTAAGAAGATTTTCGTTAAGAAGCCAAAAGTACTGCGTTGAGTTCGTCACTCAACACGCAATATCTTCAAAATTGCGCGGATAACGAGAAACAGTGTGTTATAGCACTAAATTCCCTCTGTCTAGCCTGCTATATGTGGAAAGAAGCGTGAAGCTATTTCTTTTCTTTGTTTTATAAGACAATCAAATTCAAGATGGCCGCCATCACAAAATGGCGGATTGTATATATATATATATATATATATATATATATATATATATATATATATATATATATATATATATATATATATATATATATATTTTTTTTCGCACTCTCCTATGTATCAAGTGAAAGGTCTCGACAAGAATAATAAAATACGGTATATAAGATTTAAATCCAAAAAGTTCTAGCAGTCATTAGGATTTTTATTAATAGTTTTTTATAGATTAATAGTTACATTGGCGAAGTGAATCGTGCTCCACTGGCACTCTCGAAACGCCATATATAAAGACAACAACAACAACGATTAATAGTTTTTTATAGAAAGTCTTATATAATACCTTATTGTAAATGTATGTAAAATGATGAATCTGTCCAGTTCCATAGAAATTTCTGTACAATTTTGATAAGTTGTGTTTTGCCAGTGCACTTTATATATTGAATTTCTATATATTTATAATCTAACATAATATTTTATATTTAAATATTATATTGGTTGAATGTATATAGTTATAACATTTATTGCTGGTAAAATCATTGTGGCGTAGCGGTTGCAGATTCGATTTCCACTCGAAGAAATTGAATTGTATCACTAATCTAGTCTCGAAATTTGATAGGAAGGAGAGAAACGGTGTGTTTTGAAACTAGAGTTTCTCTGCCTAAAAAAACATAAACACCAGATCATTGGAAGGCAAATGGAATATTTATATAATTTTACTCACTAAACACTATAACAACTAATATATCAAGGTATGTAAGACATGACGTGGCACAGTACAACAGCATCTGACTGAACATACGATGGTCGTAGGTTCAATCCCACTCGCTCAATTTTTCTACCTTCAATATAGATGTAAAGCAGACACTAGTATCCCAATACTTAGGTAAACGAGTATTATAGATACGTGCTATAGGTTCTATATTTGCATTGCTATAAGAGTACAGCAAACAAATATAATATACTAGTTGCCCGCCCGTGGCTTTGCCGACTCGAATTACTAATTTATCTCGATTTACTATTACTAATTTAATAGTAAAAGGTAAAGTAAATTCTGATGTACGTGTATAAGTTTTATTAATGCATCGTTCCATCTAAATCCGTTCCATCTAAGTGGTTTTTGCGTGAATCCGGAACATACATCCATACTACCAAACTTTCACATTTATAATATTAGTCGGAAGTAGAGTTGTTCTATTAAAAATATAATTTTTCATTGTTCTATAGCATTTAGTTCCCTCTCCAGTTGTACACCAACGCCAGGTGCGCTAACTCATGGCATATTTATGCCACTGTACCGATGTCGATGAATCCGATTCATTTATTATTCGATGCAGCTACAATAGTTTGTAGAGTTGTGTGTTGCGGTCTTAATGTGGAAATTTAGATACTATAATGCTACATTAGAAAGCTATTATTATATTTTTATATATAAATTAAGCTTTTTTCCTTTTTATTTAAGCTTTACGCTGTATCCCGTACATAGCAGGGTAGGCAGAGGGAACCGTGAAAGGAACCTAGTGTTAAGACGCTCCGTTCCCAACTTTCCGCCTTTGGAGACTTTGAGGCGTGTTAAGTGGCTATGTTGACTTTATTTTGTTGCCAGTGCGAAGAAAGTGGAAATATGTCATTATCCCCGAGTAGGATTCGAACCCACAGACCGTCGCGTTTAAAGGCAGATACTGTGCCTCTGTGCCACGACGTTAGTATGGTTTCTCTAATAAGTTTAGGTTTTCTTATAATTATAGTATAATAAATTTTTTATATGATTTGGTAGACATTTAGGCTGAGTGGGCTTGGAATAGTGGTGACCACCAGTTGTCAAATTATGGTATATATATAATTCTTAATTTAGCGGATGTGAACAATATGTGTTGCTTAAATTATATATTTTTGCCAAGCGTAGTTGCAGGTTAAAATGGGTCCTTGACCTGGGAGAGGTTAGGAACCCCTGACCTAGGAGAATCTAGTGATAAGAAACTCTAGAAAGAAAGATTATGAAGTTGTATATATATATATATATATATATATATATATATATATATATATATATATATATATATATATATATATATATATATATGTATATATATATATATATATATATATATATATATATATATATATATATATATATATATATATATATATATATATATATATGTATATATATATATATATATATATAATTAAAACCGGAAGACATTGTTCTCATGACCGTTGAAACAATTTAGCTCGCTTTATATTATTTACGACTTCTCAGCGTAATTACGGGTTGCAACAATTTCCAGCTAAATGGTTATGTGTTTGCATAGTTTGTGTAATGGCGGTGGGTATGGGATCTGGTCCTTTGTGGGGCAATTATTAATCACATTATAATTATGTAAGCTTTGCTAGGTATATATATATATATATATATATATATATATATATATATATATATATATATATATATATATATATATATATATATATATATATATATATATATATATATATATATTAGTGCCACTTTGTATTTAAGAAGAATTAAAAAGAATTAAAGTTACATATTTAACAGAATAAAAGAGAAGGTTATAAAGAAATATGGATATGGGATGATTATAAATATGTATCAAAATTATCTTAAGCTTTATTCCTATAGAACAGTGGGTCCTATAGAACACCCTGTACATCTTAAGCAAGATTTGTATAAGATTTATACACGATATATTTTATTTTCTAGCTCTGGTAACAAGACTAAGCGCGGCGTTAAGTTCCGGCCAGTCAATACCTAAAACTTCGAAATAAATTGGGTGCTGGGAACGGAGAGACGTTACACTAGGTTACTCTGCCTGTTTTACTGTAAACGTGCGGGATACTGCGTGAAGCTAAAAAAATTCCGATGAGAGAATAAGAAAGTCAACAATAAGAACGATCTCACCAACTATTATTTAAAATCTCAACAAGTAGTTCATTTCGAACACGCTCTTTTACGTAAAATGTATTTCAAAATATTTTGAACTCTACATATATCGCCGTATTGTTTAGATTTTCTGTATAGGAAGTGTCGCACATGAATAGTTCATCCGATTATTTTCCATCTAAGCCCAGTTTCGATTAAATTGACGCATGGAAAAATGTCCAGCGCCATAGAATGTAAAAGCTTTACTCTTTTAAAAGTAACTGTACATATTTATGTGTGTAGAAATTTATATAGAGATTTGGCAAAAATGCCTATTGAATTTGAACGTATACCAATTTCCTTATAGACTAAGTTTTGTGTTCACTACTTGAATATCAAATTGAGAATAATGTGCAAAACGTTACAGGCCCTATATACCTCTTTCGCCTCGTCCACGGTCATCGACCTCTTCATACATGCCCTCTGGAAGATCCTCATGCTTTTTAAATGATCTTCCTTCAGCATCATTAGCACTGTGTTCTCGAAGGTCAATTCAGTTCTTCCTACATCCCTTTTTTGTTGAGAAGAAACTACTTATCATTTATGGATTCCCCTTGCGGGTGCCGCGACCATCGCGTTGTAGGAAGGTCAGCTGCTGCAGTAGAGCAGCGCCTGGAACTTATGACCCAAGTGTAGGTTTAAAGGTCATTAACACTCACCTACACCGTCCGAGCTCCTTCCATTCCTAAGCAAATTCGAAATGATACTACTAGTGCAGCCTTCGAACGTTCTAGACGAGCCGTCATCATTTGTTATAGAAATACGAAATTTCAAATGAATAGTATTTTAAAATGTAATATAATTAAGTAAATTAAATAAGTATAATTTTTATAAACTTACCTGCTACTTGCTAGGTAGGAGGCTAACTTATCGCTCATGATTTCTATCTATGCGTATATACTGCACTTTATATATAGGAAATAAATATATCCCCAACTGGGCATCGAACGAACAACCACTGCTTTCACAGTCGATCACAATCCCATTCCACCACTAGGGCTTATACCAGCTCTATCCTATCCCATTTCCCATACACATTTTTACGATTTCGTAATAATTTCAATCCGAAACTTTTATAATTTGAAGCACTTTTATCCTTCGCCGTACGTTTTACGAACTTCACGAAATTGATTTAAATGAGCGCCGGCTGTAAAACTTGATGTTTATCCTTGAATACAAATGTGCTTTTAATTTTCTCTTGCGCCCATTGAAATGGCGATAAGGTTTTGTTTAAAATTTTACTTAGTCATTGGTCAAAAACCTTTTCAATATATATTTGACTAAATCTAAATTTGATTAGATTACTATACAATATAAGAAATTATTTTGTAACTCAGCTGCTGACATCGTACAACCGTGCTTCGGAAGCTTTAGAAAAGCATGACGAGGGGCTTACCGAAATTCTAATATGTAGAGAAAGGATGTAATGGTGCTGTTGGGAAATATCAAAGTGTTGGTCGCGGCTTCGATTCCCGCTTGTGGGAATGTTATATGCCATAATGAAGTTAGCGTTGGTTCACTGTTCCCGATAGTGCGTGCGTGCGTGTTAAGTACACCAAGACAATATATTTTTTTAACAATTCCAGTGTATTTTTTCTTTAATCTATTCGTATATATATATATATATATATATATATATATATATATATATATATATATATATATATATATATATATATATATATATATAAATATATATATATATATAAATACTTTGAATTTTACTAGAGCAAAGGAAATGGAAATAATTCATTCTCCCCTAGCGGGAATCCAACCCACTACTATCGTCGTGTAAAGTCAAAGTCTGTTCCACTGGACCACGATAGTCTAACTAAAACTTGTCGTATTAGTAATCATATCAAAAATTAAACCGCTGCATTAGTTCACTTGGAAAATGTATAGTAAACGCATCCATTTGTAGAATCTCGGTGTGAAGGTGCCATTATTCTGTTATATATTAACGCAATTGTATAACCGGAGTAAGTCATTTTGTATGAAAATTATTTGTTAATCGCCTTCTTATGAGACTGATGTTTACGATATTTCCCGCATAAAGTATAGGGAACGTAGTGTTAAGACACCCAAATTCCTACATACTGCGTGTTGATTGGCGGAACTCAACGCCGCGCGGTCTTCTTATTACAGCGAGAAAATTAAAGTTATATTAGTAAGATCTCCTCCCTAAATCTCCTGGCCACACCCAGTGCTGTTTCTGTCGTAATTCGCGGCTACTTTCTCGCGTCGTATCGCGCTCTGCAGCGAGTTTACTTTGAAGGCCTACAAAAAGTATAAACTTTTAATCTTTATATTTGTACTTATTATAATAAATTACAATGTACTCAGTGGATTAGTGTTACGTGATGTTTTAACCTACTTTGGTAGTCATTTTAAAGCGCAATATCTCGAATGTGGGCAAAAAACGGAGAACGGAGTGTCTTAACAGTTAACACTTTATTCTCTGTGCCTACCCAGCTATATGTGGAATTAAGCGTGAGCTAATTGCAATGGCCGCCTTATATAGGTTCCAATGTCAATATGGAATCCGATATATTCATAAAATTACCACTTAACGTCTGTGTAAAGCCAATGTAGTGTACCATATTTTTAATCTCTTTTTTTCTCTATTTTTACTTTTGCTTTTAAAAGTTTTAAAACATTCTTACAAAATAAAATCTTCCACATAATGTAGTCCTGATATTTATTGGTAACTTGTAATTTATAACATTTTGTTTACTCCGTTTTAATTAAAGCCCAAGCTCGAACTTTTTAAAGTGTTAAGAAATAGCTCTTATATATATATATATATACATATATATATATATATATATATATACATATATATATATATTATATATATATATATATATATATATATATATATATATATATATATATATATATATATATATATATATATTTATATATATATATATATATATATATATATATATATATATACCTAGTGTTAACACACTCCTTTCCCCACTTTCCGTCCAATTTTGAGAGACATTACGTGTTGAATGGGGCGGGGACTCGACGCCGCTCTTTGTCATATTTTACACCAGAGCGAGGGAATTAAAAAATGCATTCTCCCCTCATGGGAATCGAACCCACAACCGTCGCGCTTACAGTCAGACGCTGTGCCCATGAGCCACGACGAAGTAACACCGTCTAGTATTTAATATTTTTGATATTAGCTTTTTATAAATATAAATATGTCAATTTGAATTTTTTTAGATAATTTCTGTAGTATAATCTGCTGCTGGTGCCTACCACAATACAGGGTGTATCAAGAGATGTGTATACTCCTTGAAGGCCTTTACTGTACAGGTACATCTTAGAACCCTCCTTTTGTAAATAAACCACCCTTTATTTGCTTTTTTTTGTATGGTAGATGCGGTTTTAAATATTTGTAGTAAAATATACATAAATATAAGTATATTTTTTCCTTATATTTATATTTAAATATGAACAGATGCCTTGTTATTTAACTAACTAACTTAGTGTTAAGTTATTGAGTTTTTTTTAATCGCCAATCACACACACACACACACACACACACACACACACACACGCACGCACACAAAGTCGGCAACGGGTTTTTACACGAAATTTCCTCTACCTAGCCCACTAAATGCGGGATTCAGCGTGAAGCTTAAGACTTCATATGACGCAGTAACCGACATTGCCTACTTTATACCTACGAGTATAACAAATCAAATAGTCGGAAAAAAAAACAAAGAAATTACTATAAAGTTACTAATACCCTTTGTATAAACAAAGATTGCATGTCTCATACAAACACGTATCCTCGTTAAAGACAGTCTTACATCGCGTGATCTATAAAATGAAACTAAATACATACATACATACATACATACATACATACATACATACATACATATAGACATATATACATAGTGTTATTTCACATGAAATAAGTGTTCTATTATGTTCTTCTAAAGCAATTCAATATCATAGATTGGAAAAAGGAAATTGAAGGTTTCAGATATAAAGTGGACGTCTGTTTGATAGCGATTTTTACTATAATAGCTACAAGCGGTACTACAGCTAGCGATAAGCTACTTTAGTAGCTTTTTCTATACACACTATATGTGATTACATGACGTGACACATATTAGGATCCTAGGAAGTAACCAGGCTCCAGATGGACCCAGGGTATTGTCGAACCAATTAACGTTATGTAATAGCCTATAGCCTATAAAAAGAAATAAGAACTAGTAGTTCCAGAGATTAACGCGTTCAAGAACACAAGCAAAAGCTTTATAATATTAGTGTATGTATATATATATTTTTTATATGTAAAGTGCGGAGGAGCCAAAAAAGAACTGGTCTACTATATTTACTATATTTAGAATTAAAGGCATGTTGAAACGTAGCTGTGAAGAAGTAACAAACACTTTCGAAGCTACGAAACGATTAGATCTATAGAATAATCTACTGTCAAAAATAGTACTAACAAGACGTCCTTATGTTAATTTGTTTCATCGTGGCGCAGTGGTACACCGTCTGACTATACATATGACAGTTGCGGATTCGATTCCCATGGAGGAAGAATGAGTTTTTTCATTGCTTCGCTCTGGTGAAAGAAGATAAGAAAGCAAGGTATTCATTTGTTTTTTATTCCCGCCAGCACTGTGACCGCACATACAAGCATTTGTTTGTACGAGTATACGAAGGAAATGGAAAGGGAAAGGCGTCTCGAGCTATAGTTGGGTTCGACGGGACCATAGGCATTTAGCGAATCTACATGAGATTGAAATACTTATTGTAAAACCAGGTCTACATATTGCTTATTGATAAAAATATAAAGATATTTTTTTATTAGCATTTAATATCTTGGACTTTAGATATCTTCTTCGTCGTTTACTCCTGGTCCAGTGGTCATTTTGGAAGATGATGCATTAACTCCAGGTGCAGCAGCCCTTACGAAGCACTTCCACTGGCTGAATTTTTAGCGTCTTGGGTGTTTTGGACTATGGAGTTTTGTGTTTTGGTTTTTGGTAGGTCAGCGTCATACCATCAAGTATCTCGATTGTACGTCGATCTGCAAAACGAATTGTCCTAGTTTCAGCGTTGATATAGAAGTAATAGGAAATACTACACTTCTCACGAGGCATACTGTTGTAGTTTTCGTGATGTAACAGTTGTATTAGACTCTATTGAGCTTATTAACGGCAGATCGTATAATATCACCTCTCCTTTGAATCTTATCCTCATATCCTCCAGTATTCGGTACCTTACAGACTCTTGACACACGCACACTCAGACGCTGACTCTAGGTGTGTAGTGGAAATGTGGAATATCCCAATACATATTTTGATATTTTATGCAAGTATAAATTGATTTCACTTATCATCGTATACATGTTCAATTTAAAATGTTTGCGCTATTTTAGTGAAATATAAGTATATTTAGTGAAATATAATATCAAAATCTTGGTATGGTAAAATCAAAAGTAATATAAAAAATTGGTAAACTGGGTTGTAAATAAATAAATAATTGGGTAAATTGGGTTTGAAAGAAAACTTTTTTTTCTAACCAAATTAATGTAAAACTAGTCTTATTGTTATGGCAATACAATATACACATTGTTTGTAACCGAGACCCACGCTCAGACCATACGCTACTCGCATCCAATGGATACGCCCAAGGATTTGCGGATAACCGAGAGAAGCCAGCATTTATTTATACTTTGATTGCGTTTACAATGTAACATATCCTTATACCCTTGTGTCATAGAAATCTCGTGGGTTTTAAAGGATTTTTTGTGTTTAAGCTTGAATTTGGAAGTGCTTTATATATTTTTTGCCTGGTCTTGTCTAAATGCACGTGTTCTAGGAGCGAAATATATCATTATGTGCAATGTGTGTATTTATTTTAACAATGGCGTTACAATTAACAATGCTCATTACCAAATCGGTTGGCAAATACCTCATGTTCTCTTCATGAAAATTCATCGATTTACTAATAATCTGTATAAATTTATTATAATTTATTATTATTATTATAAGTTAGAATTTATCTAGTGTTTAATTATTATGTTTTCCACTTCTTGCCTTTTTAGAAATTAGCGTGTTAATATCATATCATAGGCCGTCTAGGCATCTTGGAGATTGGGAATTATTTTTCGCTTCTACAAGACAAGTTCAGTGAAGAGTTCCGCCACTCAAAACGCAACGACTCGAATTATGGGGGAAAGTGGAGAAAACAGTGTCTAACACAGTGACACTAAATTCTCTGGCTACACTGTATACAGGATGAGAAAAAAACAAAAGATTATTATGTTATTATGTAAAATCCAAATAAAGGAGTCGCATTTTTCGGAATCATGACATTTCCTCTTGAGTGTCACACCAATAGAAGTGTTCATCAATCAGCTATAAGGAAGTTGTAAATAAATGTATAATACAATAGACTGTAAAGTCTTAAAATATTGATTATAATTGTTAAATGACTGACTGACATTATGTGTTATAAATTTTGTTACTCATTCGATGGTCAGTCATAGTCTCTTAGAAAACTAGTATTAGATTTGTATTAAATTCTGTTCGCTTTTTCGCAAATTATAAGAAAGTAATGGAGGATATTGTTATGTGAATATGATGTTTACGGGTTCAATTCCCACTCATTGAAACTTAATTTTTTATTTTTACTTCCCGAAAAGTAGAGAAGGGAGTGTCTTAACACTAGCTTATCTTTGACTTACCCAGCTATATGCGGGATATAACGTGAATCTGTTATGTTGCAATATTATATATATTTTATCTATGGAAGTTTGTGAAAAATGCCCCAGAAATTGAACCCAAATGCCAAAATTTCGGAAAACCATACTTCATATGAATACATAAAGAGAAACATAGAAAGTGGGATCTTTCCAAGTTATACGTACGTATGTATATTGTACAAAGATGATCCGTCAAAGCTAACTTTTGAGGCTGGCCGTGCGGCGGCTTGTGGGAACGTTCATGTTTGTAGTAAAAGCTTCTAGCTAAAGTTTTCTACTAAACTATATATGTATATTTACATATATATATATATATATATATATATATATATATATATATATATATATATATATATATATATATATATATATATATATATATATATATATATATATATATATAGTTTTTTTTACTGCTACGGGTTCTCCCGTATGGTATATACGTTATTCATTATACCTCGTTCTTTTAGAAAAACATATAAAAAATTGAAAGTGGCGGTAATATAATAAAAATCCGCGCCTCTTAGACAGTTTCTGATGGACAGGTTTATCTAAAGTACTTTTCTTTCTTTCAAAAGTTATATCTCGTTTTGGCAGGTAAGAGGTCAATTATGCGTCGTAGTTAAGGCAGGTTAAATCACTCCGTTCTTCGCTTGATTTTCAACATCATATTACAAAGCTTTGGTATATTTTTGCTATATTCTTTATAATACTACCCTCTTTGCATGAAAAGACCTTATCCCGAAACAGAATAGGAACCGGTTGCACTTGAAGCTTTTATGTAATATACAAACTTATCACAACAAGGTACAATAAATCGAGGTCGAGTAAATTTTAATCTTAGAAAATCACACGGTTCCTAAGTTTTTATTATATTTTATACATAAGAGTATATAAAATGTTCACTAAAGTGTCTGACTGTGAAAGTTGTGGGTTCGATTCCCACTCAGGGAAACGGATTACCCTAATTTTTTCACATTGGCAGGACAGGGTGTAGTCGGAAAGTGGTAAACGGAGTGTCTTAGAACTAGGTCTACCCTCCACCTACCCTCCACCTACTCTACTATATGCGGGATACGGGATACAGGGTGAAGCAAAAAAAAAACCTAAAATGAATTTGCCTTATTCCACATCCATTTTTGGATAAAATTAGAAGTTCGTTAAATGTTCAGTCCTATACAAATAAAGTGTCCTCAATCGACGTCGGTACGTGCGTCTCGACTCAGACTTTATAAGAGCATTTTATTACTTTCAAGAGCTATTCCAAGAGTTACTTTTTATATGCATATTTATATTTTATATACTTCAAATGAGATATTTATTTATATTGTTTTCTAATATCTTATATTTATAGCTGTAACCTGCTATTTCAGTATTATCTGTCAGTCAATAAACTTTTTTTAGCCTCACGCTGTATCCCGCACATAGCAGGCTAGGCAGAGGGAACCTTAGGTTGAAGGAACCTAGTGTTCTCTGTAGACACTCTGTTTCCCGCTTTCCGCCTTTGTAGGCATTGTGTATTGAGTGGCGGAACACAACGCCGCATTTTGTCTTGTTGTCAGAGCGAAGAAAATGATAATAATTAATTCCGCCCGAATGGGGATAGAACTCATAACCCGTTACGCTTCTGCCTCTGCGTCAAGACATAACAACATATTTAAACAAGTAATTCCCACCAATCAGATTTGAACCCAACACCTATTCCATAATAACAAATACACCTAAACAGCAATTGAAGTAAATCTCAAATACCTTGGCCGTTTAAAACCTTGTGTTAAGACACGACTACACTAAACTCTCCATGTCGTTCAAATCTAGCTGTAAATTTAATGTAATTTACAAAACTTTAATTAAAAAAAAATGGCATAACACCAGGTGAAGATAGGATATCTAATGAATGAACCACTAACAAAACTGTTTGATGTAATACTTTAAACATAATATATACTGAACCAATGGGAAGAATGTATGTAATGTACGATGTAATCGATAAATACAGAACAATAAGTCAGATGTCTAATATATATAAGATTTTTTAAAAGTAGTACTAGAAAGAATTGCAAAGCAATTTGGCGAACAGCAACCGAACCAGCTGGTTTAGTAACGTAGTGATTTCTCAACAGTGGACCACATGCATGCAATAAAACAAGTCCTGGAGAAATATAACGAATACCTACGAATAATCCCTACATACCTTTGTTGACTAATAAGGCTTTTGAAGCAATAAAAAGGCTTTTGAAGCAATAATGAAGAATAATAAATCTAAATGTTGAACAAAAGTATGTAAAAATAATTCCTAATATTTATAGCAGCAGCAAAGCATGAGTTCAGCTAGAACAACTAGGAAAGGAATTTAAAATACAAAAAGGAGTTAGACAAGGGGATCTGTTGTCCCCTAAACTGTTTACGGCCGTCTTAGAAAATGCTTGTATATTTCGAAACCTAGATTGGGAACATTTCGGAATAAGAATAAAAAGAATCCAGCTGACATACCAACTACGCTCCAAATAATGCTATAACAAATATCAAGGAAAAAAGGAAAAGCAAGATTTACAATGAATGTTTCAAAAACGAAGGCAATGACGAATAAATAAAAAGACATACTAATAGTCAATAACCAAGTGGTAGATAATGTTGATGAATATATTTACTTTGGATAAATAATCTCACCCAGCCTCCAAAGAACAAAAGAAATAAATAGAAGAATAACTAATAGCTGGTCAAGATACTGGCTTAAACGAAATATTTAAGAACAAAACAATACCAATCTCTGAAAAAAGTAGAGTCTACAATACATGCATCCTAACTGAGCTAACTTATGGACGCCAATCATGGGCCCTCACTAAATGCAATTTCCAAATAAGTATGCCAAAACAGTATGGAGAGGAGCATGCTTGGAGTCAGGTTAGCAGATAGATGTAGACTTAAAAGCTTAAGAAGAAGAACAAAAGTAATAGCTGAATTGGCGATGGACTCGACACATGCTACGATACGAGCTACGATGCTACGAAGAGACAATAGTGAACAATAGATACTAATGAGTGGTACCCGAGACGCGGGAAGAGAAGCAGAGGCCGGCTGGTTAAGAGATGGTCAGATGACCTACCCTCAGATTGGCGGTGAACATGCAAAGATAGAAATAGTTGGAAGGCGCTGTAGGAGGCCTATGCCACAAGACAACATACTGAATAAAGATTAAATAATAACTAGAATTTAAGGAAAACTAGTAAATAGAGGCTGTTTTATTTTATTTATTAATTTATGTGAAGTTGCGGAAGCTAGCACCAAAAACTGAAACAGGAAGCTAACCAAAAAATTTAATGTGTATGTGTGAGATATTTAGTACATTTATTTATTTTAGAATATTATCCCGTGTAATTTACCTCATTCCTCACTCCAGAGGTCCACTTAATGTTTCCTCATGGTATTTACTACATACAGTTGTTCTTTCAATAAATTTTATGTCCGCTGTGTAAAATTCTTTATTGTTAATTAGCTAAGTTCTCAAGTAAGTGCTTATTGTAATCTTTTTGTGAATAATCGTCTTTACACCGAAAAAAATCGTATTTATGTTACCATTTTACCATGAGAAGTATATTATATTTTATTTAGTTATTTACCATAAAAATTGAACTAAATTAGTCATTAAATAGCTACTATAGATAAAATAGAATATAGAAAGCGCCTTTCACAATCATCTAAAAGGCCAAGTCAAGGGAAACGAGACAGTATTGTTAGTTAAAAAATTAAAATCTTAGAATGCTTTAATGCAGAGGCCGACTGGTTCTAAGGCGGCGGCAAAGTGGACGAAGTTCCAGTAAAGATTTTTCCATACTGTTCTATTGGTAGGAACATATTTTTTTAATTTTTTTGTCTTTTTCTTTACGCTGTATCCCGCATGTAGCAGGGTAGGTAGAGGGAACCGTAGTGTTAAAAACACTCTGTTCCCCGCTTTCCGCCTTTCGAGACATTGCCTGCTGAGTGGTGGAATTTTGTCCGTGCTTTTGTCTTGTTGCCAGAGCGAAATAAAAGAAAATAATTCATTATCCCCGAATGGGAATCGAACCCACAAACCGTCTCGTTTATAGGCAGACGCTGTGCCACTGCACGATAATCCTATTCTTACACATTTATTATTTTAAAAGTGTAGTGTAATAAAGAAAGAAAAATGCGTTTTAGTAAATGTATCAAAGGTTTTCGAGAGGCATGGGTTCATATCCCTTTACGTTTTGTAACAAGTAGTTGCACTTGTTTAAAATATTTTTTTCGCTCGATACGTTTTCTATATGCGGCAGAGTCGGCAAGGTTTTATATAAAAAAAAAAAAAATTAATCATATTTATATGACTTCGTTATCCACAGACAGATGAAACCTAGAGTTTACACTCTAGAGTTTACACTCCGTTCTCTAATTTTCGCTCGATTACTACAATTATTAAATAAAATAAATTTTAGCTACTATTATAATATTAGAAATAATAATTTTACAACATTGTCGGTCGCGCCCCTACCTCCGCAACTAGGTTACTTTTACAGATTGTGACAATTAGAATGGCACAATATCCAACTACACGAGTACATCTCATAATGAAGGGTACCATTTTTGATACCATTTTGAATTGCTTCACATGTTTGAAAAATAAATTGTTTTTGAATGATCCTCTGTATCCCGCATATACTAGGGTAGGATGAGTAGAGGATACTTCGTATCGAGCCCATAACTGTCGCGTTTAACCAGATATATATATATATATATATATATATATATATATATATATATATATATATATATATATATATATATATATATATATATATATATATATATATATATATATATATATATATATATATATATATATATATATATATATATTTCATTTGTGGCTTCACCTCTATTACTGAAATGAGAGTAGAAATTTAAAAAAATGTAATAAATACAAAAAAAATGAGAGTACTGACATACCGGTATAGTGGGTTACATAAAAACGATGAATAGTAAAAAATGATAGAAACGAATTTTATTTTTTACATTTTTTGTATATGTTAGCGACATTCACAAGGATAGCCTCAAGAGGCTATCTAATTTTTTGCAAAAAATTCTGAATAGCCTTCAATGTTGATTTTTGTAAAACAAGTTTTAGTCTATTATTGAAGAGAACTGGAAAGCGGAACTAATATGTCAAGTTCCATAAACCGACGAAGTTGCAGACAGATGACTAGTTATATAAAAAGTAAATATATAAGAAGTTTTGCCTAAGAGAAAAACGTAATACTTACCATGTTTCCCTCTCTATTTCTTTCTTCATTTAAAATTTAATTTTTAATAAAAATCATTTACCGGATTAATAAGGAATAAAACGTTTATTTTAACTTTGGTCGCTCGTGGTCACGAGTAGACCACACGACCTTGCCACCTGACTTTACCACTGACACTACTCATGACCATGAACTACTCCAAGGCATTTAAAACGTTGGAATACAAAAAAAAAATCACAATATTAAAATATACTAGAATAACCTGTTAAAATAACTTCTTTGAAAATGTGTAACATTAATAAATTAATTGTAGCATCAATTAAAATATTGCATTTAACTAATTGTTTTTTATGCGACACTACACACGACATAACAAAATACAATAAAATGGTAGAGCTCGTATATTTAAAATAAATCGGCTTTTATATGAGTTACTTATACCTTGTAGAGATGAATAACAAGTGATGTTTTTTCAGGATTCTTTAATTTATAAGCGAATAGCGTTTATTTTTTATTTTTTTTTATATTTAAAAAATATATTTACATATATATAACGATGATAATGTAGCAGGAATTGAACACGCGCCCCTTGACATAAATTATATAATACATGTGTACTTTAAAACTTATATAAGTGTACAATCATTATTTGTCATTGTCTGTCTTTTCAAGAAGAATATATATATATATATATATATATATATATATATATATATATATATATATATATATATATATATATATATATATATATATATATATATATATATATATATATATATATATATATATACAAATTGTTCTTAACTTGATATTTTAGAGAATGGTGTTAAAAATATTTTCTCTCCGTTCTATTACACAGACTCTTTGCCTTCTAATGACTATTACGATACATGATTGGAATATTTTGATACTATTTTTTAAAAAAAAATTTTTTTAATAAATTATAACATATTATACTTAAAATTAAAATTGAAGTTAAAAATCAACTAAAATTGACAATGTAGAGATTTATACTTACTTACGTTCTGTTTTTTTTTTATTTTTATGGTTTAAAGACGTCCTTATTACAGTCTACTTTGACATAATCTTTGACATACATGACTTAAAACTATCGCAGTGTTAAGACACTCCCTCTGTCTAAACTGGTATATACGGACTACAGCGTAAAAATTAAATTGAATTAAATTTGAACACGCTACCTCCTCTATTTAAGACACCAAAACAACTGGGGCGTGTAATCACGATCGCTCGATCATTCGTCGTCCCCCGAGTGCCTGTTTGGGAAATCATCACTAATTGACGTGTTTAACATTTTTATATTCAATAGATATTAATATTTTATCAACCATGTTTTAAATTATGGTGTAATATATATATATATATATATATATATATATATATATATATATATATATATATATATATATATATATATATATATATATATATATATATATTGAGTGGCGTTTGAACGTTGCATATTGAGTGGCGGAATTCAACGCCGCGCTTTGTCTTGTCATCAAAGTGAAGAAAATGAACATAGTTCATTCAATCCTCATAGAATTCGAGCCAACACTGCGGCACAACGGGGTCTTGTCTTATGAGAACAGATAAATGGAAACACATTATTCTCCTGTATGGGCTTCGAACCTGTAACTAACTCACTCACCGTCACTGCCTCACTGCGTTAAACATATAATTTATTGGGTTATTACCAAAATTTGGAATGCCTCTAACGAAGGAGTTGAATCGTAATAATTATTCAATAATTATTCAATTTTAAGTAAAATGGGAAATGGGCTTTCAGGTAATTTAGTAAATTAACAAAATTGTTGCTTTATTAGTAGTACGTATTAATTATAATTTACGATTATATATATATATATATATATATATATATATATATATATATAATATATATATATATATATATATATATATATATATATATATATATATATATTATATATCTCTCCGATATTTGGTTTTCGGCATACGGGTACGCGACCCCGAGGCGTCGAGCCACCACTTTCATAACCCTATCCAATCCATGTAAGTGGTGTCCCTCCCCTATACTCCCAAGTCTTTCTGCCTCTTATTCCCTTTCCTTTCTTGGTTTCTCCCAGTAATGGGTTTGGAGGTCAGATGGCAATCGCTCCACTAAAAACCACTTCGCCACTAGTATGGACCGATTTAGAAAAAAGCTGGGTATGGCTAGGGCGTCGCCGTTAAACGACGCGCAGGCACATCGCCCTACACCTGCGATAAGTGGGCAAGGGCTACCGTGTCAAGTACGGGCACGGCTAACGACGTCAGTACCCAGACGGAAACTCCGCTTTGCAACATGGAATATTGGCTCTCTAACCGGACGATGCAGAGAACTCGCAGATGTACTCATGAGACGTCGGGTCCAGTGTGCTTTCCTTCAGGAAACTCGCTGGAAGGGCAATAAGTCTCGTAACATCGGGCAGGGTTACCGCCTTACATACACTGGGTCACCTACAGGCAAAAACGGTGTGGCGGTAGCGCTTTCTGAAGAGCTTCCGAAAGGGCTTCTTGAAGTTGACCGTCGCTGCGACCGCTTGATGCGAATAAAGGTACTGATCGAGGGCGTTATCACAAACTTAATCAGTGCTCCCCAGGCAGGTTGTAGCGCGGCTGAAATGGAGACCTTCTGGGAGCAGTATGAAGAGGTACTACTCGCTATACCGTCTACCGAATCAGTCTTAGTTGGGGGGGACTTGAACGGCCACGTGGGTAGGGTCGCTGAGGTGTATGAACGTGTTCACGGGGGTTTTGGATATGGTCTTCACAATGCAGAGGGAGAAAATATTTTAAGAACCTGCATTGCGTCTGATCTGGCCATCGTGAACACTTTCTACCAGAAGAAACCTCAGCACATTATAACGTATAAGAACGGGTCCCACTCAACTCAAATTGATTATTTGCTGACTAGACGGTGTCATACAAGCAGGGTGACCAACTGTAAGGTCATTCCCGGCGAAACCCTGACGGCCCAACATCGCCTCCTTGTCATGGACTATAATGTTACCCCGAAAAAGAAAGTAGCTGAGAAACGCAAGCCTAGGATTAAGTGGTGGTTGTTAAATGGGCCGATGCAGACAGACTTCTTGGCGGAGGTGGAGAGTCAAAATCTACTGACTAACACCGAGACCGCTCAGACTGCATGGGATCGAGCTCATTCAGCAATCATTGCGGCGGGCAAGCGAGTTCTTGGTGTTACTAAGGGTGGGCGTGTCATCGACAGGAAGACATGGTGGTGGAATGACCAGGTGCAGGGGGTGATTCAGGAAAAGAAGGCTGCGTTTAAAGAGTGGCAGCATTCCAACTCTCCTGAAGACAGACTGGAGTACATTGCAGTGAAACGGGCCAGCAAAAGAGCTGTAGCCAGAGCCCGCAGAGAAAGTTTGTCGCCATTGTACGATAAACTTGAAACTGTGGAGGGGCAGAAGTCATATACAAACTGGCTCGTGCTCGAGATAAAGCGACGCAGGATATTACAAAATGTCCTTGCGTCAGAGATTCTCGGGGCACGTTGCTTTGTAGTCATGCCTCTGTGAAGGAGAGATGGAGAAGCTACTTTAAGGAGCTGCTGAACACTCAGCAGTCTTGTAGTCTTCCTCCTGAATTATCTCCTAACCTCGGACTTGTTGCTCCAATAACCCGTGACGAAACTCGTAATTGTCTTCGACGCATGAAGAACGGAAAAGCGGTAGGACCTGACGACATCCCAATCGAGGCGTGGAAATCGTTGGGCTCTCTTGGTGTGCTTATACTTACTGACCTGTTTAACCGTATCTTGAATACTGGAAAGATGCCACATCAGTGGCGGCAAAGCTTTATTATCCCTATTTACAAAGGAAGGGGCAGTGTTCAGGATTGCGGTAGTTATAGGGGCATTAAGATTATGAGCCACACCATGAAGCTCTTCGAGCGCATGATCGGCCTCAGGCTCCGCCAAGAATGTACTGTCTCTGAGTCTTAGTATGGGTTTCAACCAGGATCAGGCACTATGGATGCCATTTTTGCCCTCAGAACTTTGATGGAGGCTTACAGGGAAAAAAGGAGAGCTCTGCATGTGGCCTTTTTGGATCTGCAGAAGGCCTTTGACTGTGTGCCACGTCAGTGTATCTGGTGGGCATTGCGATCCAAGGGGATCCCTGAAGCCTATATTGAGGTTATCAGAGATATGTACAACGACTCCGCTTCAGTGGTTAGGACCGCTGTTGGCGACACCAAGCCCTTCCCGATTACAGTAGGGGTTCACCAGGGCTCAGCTCTTAGTCCGTTCTTATTCAATGTAGTGCTGGATACTGTCTCGGCTAACATCCAATGCCAGCCTCCGTGGCTGATGATGTATGCCGATGACATAGTACTCATCGATGAGAACCGACTGATGCTGTAGCGTAAAGGGAACGCCTGGAAGGGTGCGCTTGAGAATGGTGGTCTCAAACTGAATGTGTCGAAGACCGAGTACATGGCTTGCGGGAATCCGGACTCGAGCACCATCCATATCGGGCCTGAGCCAGCCGTTAAGTCGGAGAAGTTCAGGTACCTTGGAGCCGTTATGCATGAGTCTGGAGGCATCGACCACGACATCCATGCCCGTATAAACGCTGCCTGGGCCAAATGGCGGGAGGTCACTGGTGTGGTCTGCGATAGCAGAATACCGCCCAAGCTCAAGGGACTGATATACAAGAGCATTATCCGACCTGTTCTTATATACGGCAGCGAATGTTGGCCAACATTATCTCGGCACACTCAGGAGCTTCACGTCACGGAGATGAAGATGCTGAGATGGATGTGTGGCGTGACGCGGTCCGACCGCATACGCAACACATTCATTCGAGGTAGTCTTGGGGTCCGTGACGTAGTCGATAAGCTCCAAGAGCGTCGCATGAGATGGTATGGCCATGTTATGCGCCGATCTGAGAACTATGTCGGAAGGAAGTGCCTTGACATGTCTGTCCCTGGAGTTAGACCACCCGGACGCCCAAGGAAGCGATGGCTGGATGTCGTGACACAAGACATGAGAGCCAATAAATTATCCACTGAGGATGTTAAAGACCGTGCAAAGTGGAGTAGGCTCAGTCGGAAGGCAGACCCTGGCAAAAGCCGGGACTAATGCCAAGAAGAAGAAGAAGATATATATATATATATATATATATATATATATATATATATATATATATATATATATATATATATATATATATATATATATATATATATATATATATATATATATATATATATATATATATATTATATATATATATATATATATATATATATATATATATATATATATATATATATATATATATATATATATATATATATATATATATATATATATATACTTCTATTTAGCATTATCCTAGCCTATTGCCAGGGTCTGCTTTCCTACTTCACTTTCTACAATCTACTCCACTTTGCACGGTCTTGAGCATCCTCAGTGGTTATTCCATTGGCTCTCATATCCTGCGTCACGACGTCCAGCCATCGCTTCTTTGGGCGTCCGGGGGGTCTTACTCCAAGGACAGACATATCAAGGCATTTTCTTCAGACGTAGCTATTAGGCCGGCGCAAAACATGGCCATACCATCTCAGACGACGCTCTTGGAGCTTGACCGCTACGTCACGGACCCCATGGCTACCTCGAATGAATGTGTTGCGTATACGGTCAGCCCAAGTAACGCCACCCATTCACCTCGGCATCTTCATCTCCGTGACGTGAAGCTCCTGAGCGCGCCGAGATAATGCTGGCCAACATTCGCTGCCGGATAAAAGAACTGGTTGGATCATGCTCTGGTATATCAGCCCCCTGAGTTTGGGCGGTATTCTGCGATCGCAGACCACACTAGTGACCTCCCATCATTTGGCCCAAGCAGCGCTAACCCGGGCTTGGACATCGCAGTCGATGCCTCCGGACTCGTGCATAATGGATCCAAGGTACCTGAACTTCTCCGACTTAACGGCTTGCTCAGGCCCGATATGGATGGTGTTCAAGTCTGGGTTCCCGCAAGCCATGTAGTCGGTCTTTGACACATTCAGTTTAATACCACCATTCTCAAGCGCACTCTTCCAGACACTTTACGCCCCAGTATCAGTCGGTTCTCGTCAATGAGTACTATGTCATCGGCATACATCATCAGCCATGGAGGCTGGTCCTGGATGTGGGCCGTGACAGTATCTAGCACCATATTAAACAAAAGTGCACTAAGAGCTGAGCCTTGGTGAAACCCTACTGTAATTGGGAAGGGTTTGGTATCGCCAACAGCGGTCCTAACTGTAGAAATAGAGTCTTTGTACATGTCTCTGATAATAGCAACATAGGATCCAGGGATCCCTTTGGATCACAGTGCCCACCAGATACACTGACGTGGCACACAGTCAAAGGCCTTCTGCAGGTCTAAGAATGCCACATGCTGAGCTCTCCTCTTTTCCCTGTATGCCTCCATCAAAATTCTGAGGGCAAAAATGGCGTGCGTAGTGCCTGATCCTGGCTGAAATCCATATTGACACTCAGAGACACACTACACTCTCGGCGGAGACTCATAATCTTAATGCCCCTATAACTACCACAATCTTAAATACTGCCCATTCCTTTGTAAATAGGGGTAATAAAACTGTGCCGCCATTGATGTGGCATCGTCCCAGTGTTCAAAATACGGTTAAAAAGATCAGTAAGCATGAGCACACCACGAGAGCCCAACGATTTCCACGCTTCGATCGAAATATCGTCAGGTCCCACCGCCTTGCCGTTCTTCATGCGTCGAAGACAATTCCGAGTTTCATCAAGCAATAAGTCCCAGGTTAGGAGGTGGTTCAGACGGAATATTAACCGGGTGCTGAGTATTCAGCAGCTTCTAGAAGTAACTTTTCCACCTATCCTTCACAGAAGCATGACTACAAAGCAGCTTGCCCTGGGAATCTCTGACGCAAAGACGTTTTGTGATATCTTGCGTCGCTTTATCCCGAGCACGTGCCAATTTCTAGATGATCTTCTGCCCCTCCACAGTTTCAAGTTTATCATATAGAGGTAATAATCTTTCACTGCGGGCTCTGGCTACAGCTCTTTTGCTAGCACGTTTAGCTGCTATGTACTCCAGTCTGTCTTCAGGAGAGTTGGAACGCTGCCACTCCTTAAATGCAGTCTTCTTAGCATGAATCACCTTTTGTACCTTATCATTCCACCACCATGTCTCCCTGTCCATAATACGTCCTCCCCTAGAAGCACCAAAAACATGTTTACCAGCCGTAATGATTGCTGACTGAGCTCGATCCCAAGCATCCTGAGCAGTTTCGGTGTTAGTTGATAAATTTTGCCTGTTAACCTCTGCCAGAAAGTCGGTCTGCATCGGTCCTTTCAGCAACCACCACTTGATCTTAGACATACGTGTCTCGGCTAATTTCTTTATCGGGGTAACGACATAATCCATGACAAGAAGACGATGTTGGGCCGTGAGGCTTTCACCAGGAATGACTTTACAGTTAGTTACCTTGCCAACATGACATCGCCTGGTCAATAGATAATCTATTTGAGTTGAGTGGAGGCGTATGCCCAGTACCATCGGACAGACATTTGACATTTGGCCTCTGGATATATATATATATATATATATATATATATATATATATATATATATATATATATATATATATATATATATATATATATATATATATTATATATATATATATATATATGTAATATATCTTCGATATATTAATATACTATACTATAGAGGTGAAGGTAGTGACGTGTCATACACATGTCCGCCATTTTAGAAATCGGAAAGCGACTGTCAATCGAATTAGAGCTTATAATAAAGTATATATACAACTGAACTCTAACAAAAACCATTTATAATTTACAATTTCAGTTATAAATCGGGTTGTATTTTAATCTCCGTTTAATAAACACAGTTATAAATTACTCGATATCAATGTGCGGTCGTAGTCCACATAAATCCTACGCCGCCCCGACCTGAGGTTTTGTACCAAAATACGAAAATTTTCCCCTAAAAACCTTTTTTTTTAAGTATTTCAATGTTATAATGTTATTTATGTACAATGTCTCATTTGGGGGGTGTGCATATTTTATATGACCGATGTTTCTAAAAAGCTTTTGCACAGACGCTCCGGATCTGCTCAATTCGGGAGCAATTATTATATAAGACTTAAAAAATATCTTCACGCTAAATATCTAAGGTCAAAATATTTAATGTATTTTAGTGAAGAAGAAATCAAAATAATTATTGGTATGAGGGGGCATCGAACCCATACCCCTTGCATTTACACTCAGATGCAGACGCTGTGCCTTGGTACCATGACGGTTAAGTTGCCCTGTGCTTTTGTCTTTCACAACCAAAACACTTCATGTACACCAGATCCAGTAATCAATCGAGGTCAGGTTTACAATCATCATTGGTTTCGGTTTGATTGAGCCACTGTTTGTAGAAGCCATGGTCCTAGAAAACGTGAATAAACGCATGATAACTATTATGTTATACTATATATGGTGTCTTGTCTGTAAGAGTTCATCTTCCAGGACATCATGACGTAGGATATTTTCATATGTTTTAGCAATGGGGTGCTCTCCATTGCTATTGCTATAACAATGCTCATCTATTATTGAAATTTATGAGTGAAAATCCATAGTTTATATCATGAGGTCTCTCTCTACTCACTGCGATTTCTCTATTCTTTGGTATCTATAAAAAAAAATTACACATTTGCGTTGGGAGTATTATAAGACTAAATCAGTATGCAGTGCATCTATATCCTCTTCACAGCAACACGTAGAATCACCAATAATCATAAAAGCTAAAAAAAATGCCAAAAACATATAATAATATTGATATAAGAATGTATGGCTTAGTAAACAAGACTTCGTAGACGGTACTTAAAAATAATGGGTTCAAATCCCGCTAAATTTGAGTTTAGAATTTAGAATACATAAGTCTTTGTTTTGCAAATGCAATGAGCATTTGCCATTTCAATTCTGAAAATCTTCTTTACGAAGGATTTTATTGCAATTAGTTTAATTAGTAACCACACACCTTCAAAGGATTAGCATTTATTCCCCTAATACTTATCTAATGATAAGTTTTAGTAGAATAAATATTATTTATTTAAGCTGTAAATTAAATAGAACTTTTAAGGTTCTAATTGGACAAATGTTTTTCTTTTTTAATTTTTCCTTTTACCTTCTTATTTTATATATGTTATTCCATTTTATTGGGCATATTTATATATAAAAACGTTGTCTATGTGAGAAAGAAAATTTGAAGTTTCAGCCACTTCAAGGAAACAATTATCTTGTGACAGTTTCATCCTAAGAAATATTTTAAATCATCATAAATAAAACAAAGTCTAAATACTAAGAGAAGCTCACTAGTGTTAGTACAATAGAGTAGAAAAATAATATATATATATATATATATATATATATATATATATATATATATATATATATATATATATATATATATTATATATATATATATATATAGTATATATATATATATGTATATATATATATATATATATATATATATATATATATATATATATATATATAATATATATATATATATATATATATATATATATATATATATATATATATATATATATATATATATATATTATATATATATATATATATATATATATATATATATATATATATATATATATTGCTCGTATAATGGTCATATTATTGTAAAAACCTACTATTTAACAAATATTAACGCACAATAGATGTCTTTTGTGCGTACAGATGATTTTAATGCACAATGTTAACAGAGGATGCATCATTAATTAGGTACAACATTATGCAAAGCTTTTATTTCTTCATTCTATTTACGTGGATTATAATAGATATAATACAATCTCGCACTGTATTTGTTTCTATTATACCGAAGAATATTATATTATAAAAATAATCGATACAAAAAATATCGATTAATCGATAAACAATCGACTTATCTATTCATCGAAATCAAACCTGCTATATTTGTTACTAACATAACCACTGAGCCATAGCAACACTTACCGATCGTGTTGCAATCAAATGTGATTGATTCAACTAAAATAAGCTACTTGGAAAGAGCTTAACCTATTTCATTTGCGTTTGAAACTTCACGAAGTATTAGTCAAAGGAAAATTGTATGTATGAAATACATATAGGGTTTTGTTCAGTCGACTGATAGCTGTTAAACTATGAATATAATCTATAAGATAAAAAATTTTTTTGTCACCATACCAAAAAAAAAAATATTGTTCAAAATGAGCGGAGCTAAGTTAAATTAGATTTTAGTAGAAATTATAGAAATTTAAAAATTTTTACGTTGTAAGAAGTACATACAATCTATAGTTCAGTTTTTAATAATATCCATTCTTTTCTACATAAAGAAACACACAAGCGACTGCTTGTCAATTCAAAATGGCGCCCGCCGTTTTATAGTCAGTTAAGTCAAATAACATACTAATTATTATGAAATGTAAATTATTGTATTTAATAATAGTCAATTGACAATCTACAAAATCAACTTATGACAATATTTCAATAATAACTCAAATATATTAGCTATTTCTAATGTGACGAAACTCAAAACCCGCTTTGTCTTGTTACCAGAGTGACGAAAATGGAAATAATTAGTTCTCCCGCCATGGGAATCGAACCCAGAACCCGTTGCGTTAGTAAGAGACTGTGCCGCTGAGCCACTACGGCCTCCTTATATAATAACAATAATCATTTAATAAATAAACATACATTATTATATATAGAGATGCCGACAACTATAATAGGGATAGTAATTTAAAAAAAAAATAGCTACGCCCCTCTTTCTAGGAAATACGTCAATGACCTAACATTTGTAACAAGGTACATACAGACAAACCCAGTAACACCTATCAATCTAAATTTTAGGCAACAATGACAATATCTATATATACATCTAGCAGAGTAGGCACTTTCCTTTGCGTATTGTGTGGTAAAACTGAATGGCGCGCTTTGTACTTGTATTGTTACCAGAGCGAGAAATTGAAAATAATTATTTTCTCCGAGTGGGAATCGAACCCACAACCGTAGTGCTTACAGTCAAACGCTGTGCCGCTACGCCATGACGCCATCACCATTGACTGACGAATCGTTAATATAAAAATATATGAATCTAAAATTATGTATTTAATACAATATTGATAAAAAGTTAGTATATAAATTAATCACTTTAATATAATATCTCAGATCTAAGATCAACTTTGTAGATGCTAACAACGTTATAAGTTGTAATAAAGATTTAGAGGAGAAATAATATCAAAATACGGAAATTGGAAATTTATAGACAGAAAAAATATTATACACTAATATTTGTAGCTCATTTCATACAAAATTAGTGCATATGCCTACAAATTAAAGCTTGTCAAATTTTTTAACTTGTACTTACTGTTGATATATAATAGTAAAATTGGTATTGAACCCTCAGCGCGAAAGTACAACTCACGCTTGACCGATATTTTTTGAATAATGTTAAAATATGTCATATTTTAAGTAAGTTTAGTAGTTATACCTCGTGCAGACAGACCAACCAATTAGGCGATTTAAAAAGGGAACTTTTTCTAACATTATAAAGAATCACTCGGAGAGGTAATGAGGTGGAAATTCTGAAGCTTTTTACAATTTTACTACATTTATATGACCACTTGTGCTTTATTAAAGCGTTCAGAGCTTTTTCATCTATTTTCATGGAGTAGTTTGGTTTAACTACAGTAGTGGTACAGCAGCTCTGCCGGAGCTTTTTAGTACCTAGCTTACGTATACATAAGTTCAGACGTTTTTAATGCATATTAGATATTTATAAATTATATTATATTGTTATTAGTCCCCTGTATGAGCTGAGTGCGGGGTTAATGTCCGCCGCACTACACATATTAATTATTATATTATATATAGAGAAGTGAACACTTAAAGACTGACTGATTGACTGACGACGTGTAGTCGAAATTTTTGAGCGTACAACACAAAGATTTTGGATGCAGGTGTTTTGGATATCGAAGGAGAGCATTTGAAGACCATCGAAATTCTTGCAATAAAACTAGATTTTACGTTTTATAATACACGCAGAAGCAGTCGCGGGCTGCAATTTGTTTATTTTAAATAACAAAACAAAATAGCAAAATAAAAAAAAAATTACTGTAAATAAAAAACTGAAAAAAAAACAACTTTGACATACGATACGAGTAAATCCTTGGAAATTGTAAAATCCTTGGAATAGTCAAAATTTTTTACGTATTTCCAATACAACACACAAAACATGGATATGAAAAAACACATGGTTTTTGTAAATATTTTAGATACATTATTTTGGGGATATTTTTTTAATATATGTTTCTTATTTTCTGTGTAAATAACATATTTGTATTAATAATTAAAATTTGAACAAAAAGCACCTTTTGGAAGCTCATTCTTAAGAATAATCTTTTTATAGCGGGATTTTGTGAAAATGTATAAAAAATATACTAGAGGGCTGTCTGTACGTATGGTTTAATTGACGACAAACATATAGGTCTCCAAGAGGCGCCGGTTCAAATCTCGCTTCAATTTTTTTTATACATTTCTAAATACTGTCTCTTTGCTGCTTTAATATTTCTTTTAATATATATATATATATATATATATATATATATATATATATATATATATATATATATATATATATATATATATATATATATATACCGGCTGTCTGTACGTATGGTTTAATTGACGACAAACATATAGGTCTCCAAGAGGCGCCGGTTCAAATCTCGCTTCAATTTTTTTTATACATTTCTAAATACTGTCTCTTTGCTGCTTTAATATTTCTTTTAATATATATATATATATATATATATATATATATATATATATATATATATATATATATATATACCGGCTGTCTGTACGTATGGTTTAATTGACGACAAACATATAGGTGGCTCCAAGAGGCGCCGGTTCAAATCTCGCTTCAATTTTTTTATACATTTCTAAATACTGTCTCTTTGCTGCTTTAATATTTCTTTTAATATATATATATATATATTTATATATATATATATATTTAATATATATATATATATATATATATATATATATATATATATATATATATATATATATATATATATATATATATATATATATGTATATATAATAAAAAACAAATAATACTCGCATCGCGTTCAATTTTCACTTTTCAATTTTAAAGTGATACTTAAATAAAAAAAAAATAATAACGTGGAAAGTTTAGAGACATTCACTTTCAAGGTATTAGATATAAAATACAACCACTTGTGCACTTTATTAAAGTTTGGAGCTTTAGTAACTTTTTAATAAAGCAAGATTCGGTTAAAAGCTCGTGAAAGAAACGCCAAAGAAGAATTATGTAAAATGCTAAATTAAATATATGGCAGTCAGTTGATAGTAAGGTAGGGGATTCGATTCCCGGACAAGATTTTTACCGGCGATTATGTCTACATGGCAGTATTAAAACTTATTCAACAATTGTGAATGATATATTCTTATTGCCCGTGATAACACTGACCGCAAGTACAGTGGGTTAGATGTACTTTTTTTTTCTTTTTATAGCTTCACGGTATATCCCGCACATAGTAGGGTAGGCAGATGGAACCTAGTCTTAAGAAACTCCGTTCCCCGTGTTCCGCCTTTTGAGGCATTGCGCGTTGAGTGGCGGAACTAAACGCCGCACTTTTGCCTTGTTACCAGAGCGAAGAAAATGGAAATGATTCACACAAACTGGTGCGTTTACAGCCAGACGCTGTGCCTCTGCACCACGGCGGTCTTCTCATCAATACTAATAATAATTTTAGCCTTTTCAATTTTATCCAGTGGTTTTTGAGATTGGTGTGGTCTAATACAGATTTAATATTCCATAATAATTTTTAAATCTTTTCTCCATTTTAACTCTTAAAAATATTATACGTATTGATTGTGTGGTTACTCGACTCGAACTCGAAAGTAACTCCAAGACAAAGTACTAGAAATTAAGCTTGAAGCGGTTAGTCAATGAGTGGGTAAAAGCACAGTGAAATGAAACAAGCAGCAAACGCTTAATTGAGCTTTTGAAGGAAAGCTCGTCTAAAAAATTCATACAAAAGTCCTTATCAATTTTCGATCCAGCTCCTGATTAGACTCTTATGAAAGACACGTATAAAACTCCTGAGGATATTGGTGTTTCGTCATCCAGACCGGACATCTTCTTCTACTCTAGAAGATTAAAGCGTGCAATACTGCTAGAATTAACAGTTCCATGGGAAACTATATTACAAATCATAGTTTAAACTTAACTAATACTTTGAACTTACCAACGAACTGATTAGGAAGAGGTTTAAAGCAGGAGCGAGACGTGTAACATCGAAATATCTGTTGTGTTTGTATATATATATATATATATATATATATATATATATATATATATATATATATATATATATATATATATATATATATATATATATATTATATATATATATATATATATATATATATATATATATATATATATATATATATATATATATATATATATATATATATATATATATCACTGGAACCATCAAGTACAGCGCAGCAAATAAGTTAATATCATCACACACGTGTTAGTAATAAAGAACTTAACGTAAACTTCTACAAAAAAAGTAACCACGTGTTTTAAAACAAATAAACATTCGTCTTCACTATTGATTTAAGCAACGATTGGCTCAACTTTACGGCGTCTGCTTTGAAAGTAAAGTAATATGTTAATCTATATGATATATATATATATATATATATATATATATATATATATATATATATATATATATATATATATATATATATATATATATGTGTGGTACTGAATACGATGTTTTTTTAGTTTCACGCTGTATCCCGTATATAGCAGGATAGGCAAAGGGAATAGTGTTAACGCACTCCGTTCTCTACTCGTGAATAAAAAATAGTTGCAATTTCATACAGGTACAAAATTAAATAACTTAGGTAAGTATAGTGATAGAGATATGTAAGCACAGTGATCGTAGCGCTTCAGTTTCATCCTTCACACACATAGCGGGCGGAACTCAACGCCGTATTTTTAAGCGATTGTCCAAAGCGCGAGTGTACAGACAGACACTGTTCCACAGCGCCACAATGGCCTCTACCATCTATATATTAAAAGTTATAATGTATATATAAAAAAAAAACATCAGAAAAGAGTATAATATACAACCAACGCACACATATTTCAATTAATTCAGTCTATAATCTTAATTCCAGTCTAATCTATATATAATACGGATAAATTAACTTCACAGAAAGCTTTTCCAGAACTCCTGAATTCAGTCGGTTCATACTACGGTATGAAGGTGTAAAATCTTACTATATATCAGTGCGCTGGCAACCGCGATACGGGACGGACGTTCCTGAGTGACCTCCTGAGTAATATAACGCGATCGCGTTTGAAAACTTTTTTCGTGTTATTATGTGTTTTTCGTACTTTTGGAAAGTGTTTTCTGGAAATTATTGATATTGGTGAGCTTTTTTGGACTATTATCAGCTTTGTTTAATTTTTAAAATGTAAGTTTATGGAATGACTTTTATTGGTTGCTTTTTCTTTTTGGGTTTTATTTGAATTGTGTTTTTAATAATATTAGGTATTAAGTGGATCTGTTAGGGATATATTTTTTGTAACAGTTAAATTTTCGCCTATTTAGAGGCAGTTAGGAAGTACTGATATTATATTTTATTTAAGATTGTTATAGGTGTTATATATTTAAGTAATAAATTTTCATATATATCTAAATTTAATTAGTATATTGAAATTTTATATAAAGCAAATATTTTTTTGTATTAAATACAGACACATACATATATGTAAATATGTATACGATAACTTTTGACAAAAAATAAAATAAAATTAATAAGTCACTGTAAACGTGATGTTTGTGGTTTCTCTGACCTGATAAAATAATGCGCAGCGTTAAGTTCCGCTACTCAGTGGGTAAACTCTCAATCTGAATGGAGAACGGAGAACGGAGTATCTTGACACCAAATTCTATTTGCTCACCCTGTATATCCGGACGCGGGATAACACGTGAAGCCACAAAAAGCTCATATAAAATTTATTTATTACAAGTTTATTAAGAAATATAGTAAGCGAGTATCACTTTTATCTTTTTTTTTTAATATTCTCTATACTCACTTCTTCTTTATACTCTATACTCACATACACACATACGTTATATATATTCTTTTAGTATAGGCGTCGATTTATTAAATATACTTATTATACTTATCTATTTTGTAAGAATATGTTAGTATGTCCATACATTTCTCGGAAACTAGACGGGAATATTTTAACAGCTCAAATTTCAATAAAATTGGTTAAGTAGTTTTTGCATATTAAAAAAGGCAAATATATAGAATATTCAAGTGTTATTCAATTATTCTATGGAAAATTATTGAATAAATTATGTCAATCAAAGCGTGGTGCTGAGTTCCGCCACTCAAAACGCAATGTCACAATAAGTCTAAGAGGAGGTTTCGTCTCGGAGGTTCCAACCATGGAACATGCAGCATCCAGCGTGAAGCTGGCATAAAATAAATTGATTTAAAATAATTTTAAATGGAACAACCCATTTTATTATGTTTTAAACGTTGGAAATTGGTGCAAATTGGAATTTGAATTGAAATGACCAGTGCAGCTTGCGTTTCTATTTAACGTTTTAGCAAATAATAAAGTAGTGTATATATATATATATATATATATATATATATATATATATATATATATATATATATATATATATATATATATATATGCCAACGTCCATGCCACGTTGAACACACCGGTTCTCGTCCGATCACCGAAGTTAAGCAACGTCGGGCGCGTTCAGTACTTGGATGGGTGACCGCCTGGGAACACCGCGTGGCGTTGGCATCTCAGAGGGTGTCTAGCCAATTATCTGTCCGATATTTGGTTTCCGGCATACGGGTACGCGACCCCGGGACCTCGAGCCACCACTTTCATAACCGATCCAATCCATGTAAGTGGTGTCCCTCCCCTATATTCCAAGTCTTTCTGCCCTTATTCCCTTTCCTTTCCTGGTTTCTCCCAGTAATGGGTTTGGAGGTCAGATGGCAATCGCTCCACAAAAAACCACTTCGCCACTCATATGGACCGATTGGTCTTAGTCGGAAGGCAGACCCTGGCAAAAAGCCGGGACTAATGCCAGGAAGAAGAAGAAGATATATATATATATATATATATATATATATATATATATATATATATATATATATATATATATATATATATATATATATATATATATATATATATATATATATATATATATATATATATATATATATATATATATATATACAGTTATAATAAATATGCCTTTAGCTTTGTGTTTAGGACTTCCATAAAGCCCTGGATTCGATTCCTGGGTTATAAAAATGTCAAATAAAGTACTTATTTAATCCAAATACCTTAAGTAACTTTTTAAAATTATTTTGTTATTTAGTTAATATATACTATATATAGTGAATACAGACGGAAACTGGAAAACAGAGTGTCTTAACACCAAGTTTTCTCCGCATACGATGCTATAAGCGGGAAAACTAAGAATTAGGACATAGTTTATAGCGCTTCAACTAAGCCACACTTTTAACCTTAGAAGGTTACTACATGACCTTTAAATATAACTTAAAACAGTTAGATTGAAAGTCTATATATTTTTTTTAATTGATATATCAAAAATATATTAAAAATATAAGCTAGCAAGTGTTTTATAATACAATACATATTTAAGTATTCTTTTAGCTTCACGATGTAGCTCGTATAAATCACAGTAGGTAGAGAGAGGCGTTATCCCGTATGCCAAGAACCTAGTGTTAAGACACTCTGTTCCCCACTTTCCGCCCGATTTTCCACACATTGCACGTTGAATAATAGAAATTAACCGAGTGGGAATCGAACCCGCAACCAGACCTAACCGCTATATATAATACATATTTATATAGCATATATATTTTGTTAGCTACATATAATAATATTTTAACTTTTATATATACGGAGTAACCTTGTGAAAATAAACAACTAGTATTTAGAGTGGCGTAATTTAACTCCGCAACTTCTTCAAAAAACTTGTTATACCTTTCCCATACAACGACTCAGGGGGATTTGAACCCACGATCAAATTCACAACTGATACAGTGGTATACAAAAAAATATAATTTCAGAGACCTACTTGTAAAGTGCCATACTCGTACAATCAGCGGCGCGCACTCGCAGTGTGGTTTAAATATTACTTTTTATATATGTATATATATGTACATATATATATATATATATATATATAATATATATATATATATATATATATATATATATATATATATATATATATATATATATATATATATATATATATATATATATATATATATATATATATATATATAGGGTAGTAAGGTAAGTAAGTTCACTTCCCGTTTGAAAAATTTTTTGTAATTTTTAAGGACAGAATGGATTATCTTAAATTTAGGCTTTCTGCCTCCCTGACGGTCACGCATACATCAGGAAAAACTGTAGGCTATAAGGATGGCTATAGGCTATACGGAAGGTTATAAAAAAATGAATCTAAATTATTTCGTAAATTGTTAAATCAAATTCTACTAGAATTGAAGTAAAGTTGACAGAGTAGACAGAGGGAACCTAGTGTTTAGACACTCCGTTATTCGCTTTCCGCATTTCGGAATATAGCGTGTTGAGTGGCGGAAATCAACGCCACGACTTATCTGGTTACCAGAGCAAGGAAAATGAAACTATTTTGTTCTTCCCTCATGGGAATCGAACCCATAACCTTCGCTTTTACTGTCAGCTACTGCACCGCTGCGCCACGACGGTTTCTTAATTTAATTATTCATTATTTAACTCAGTCTTCTATTAAGAATGTATTACAAGAAGTAAAGGACAAGTCGTTTCACTTACATATACGTACGAGTATACTTGTACAATGCTATTGTGTTCAAATTCAACGTTCTCTTACATTACATTCGAAATATTTCAGTTTTATAGCATATAATGTATTTGGTTGGAAAGTATAGAATATTGAGGCCGTCGTGACGCAGTGGCACAGCGTCTGACTGTAAACGTAACGGTTGTGTGATCGAATCCCACTTATACACACATACATACATACATACATACATACATACATACATACATACATACATACATACATACATACATACATACATACATACATACATAGCCAGAGAGAACTGAGCCTCTTTCGCCTCGTCCGCTGTCATAAACCTCTCAGGCGAAAAATAAAACTAAATTTCTCGTCGTGTTAAAAATATAGAGACAGCGTTGAGTTCCGCCACTAAGCAACACGCATTGTCTCGATAATTGGGCGGAAAATGTAGAACGGAGTGTCTTAACACTAGGTTCGTTCGGACATATACGGAAAAAAGGGGAAAAAATAAAAACAATTATGTCATATACTTGTATGAAAGTTGTAACGTAAACTTTCGAACAAATAATAAAATTTTAATATACACCAACAAGTTTAAGTTTAAGTTTAAGACGGATGGAAGATCGTATTGAATGGAACTGGGTTACTAAATAAACTTCGTAGCTCACACAATATAACATAATAGCACAACACCATTGTGAACCAGAACAAGTTTTAACATGTCAAAGTCACTTTTATTCAATGATTTTATAATATTTCAAAATGTCTAAGATTAAAAATTATGATTAAATTGAAATAAGTGGAAACTGGATGCTGGGTCCATCTGTAGGAAGGACGAGCTCGTACCAGTGCCTGGGTCTTGAGACACAATTGTAGTTTTGAGCCCCTGTAATACGCTTAATATGTTTTATAACTTTATAATATGTTATTCAATATTCAAGAAAAAAAAATTAGACAATCTTAAAAATTATGCTAACAATATAAATAAATTTTACAAAGCATATAAGTATTTCGATATAACTTTAATGGAACGTAAGACTTAGTGGTCAGAGCACTTTTGACGATTTCAGACGATTGAGAGGTGCAGATTCGAATGCGCTCAAGTTTTTGTATGTTTTTCTTGCATTAGCATGAGGAAATTCTAGATATATAAAGAGGTTGATGATAGTGGACAAGATGAAAGAGGTTTACCCTGGATCCGCAAGGTGGATAGCGTTCAGATGCCCTAGCCGATTAATATATATTTTCTGTCTATTACGTTAACATTTCTATACGTTTCTTATATCACTTTACGTAGCAGAAGCGAAGTGTGAATTTCTTATGAAGGTAAGCCGGAGTCGAATAAACATGAATATTTAATTATTAACTGTTATTTAACACATACAAAAGGTAACCCCATGGGAATCGTGTCATATGGACACTGCCATTTTTATATAGTGACTCAACTCGGTTTTGGGAATAAGGACATGTATTTTGTTTAAAATATTCTATAGTAATTATTTAAATTTATTGTTTTGTGAGTAATTTAAATACAAATATGTGTCAGTTTTGGGACCATCAGAGTTGTTTCTCGCCAGCTCTTCTCAGTAGAACTGCCCTTCGAGCTGGTGGTAGCTTCTTGAAGGACTGACATTACACTGACACTTATGTTAATTGACGATTCAAAAGTGCTTGCAATAGCCTATTTGAAAAAAGAATATTTTGATTTTCATTTTGCTCATCTGTCTGTCTTGTCTATCGGTCTGTCTGTCTATCCATCTCCCAAAACCTTTTTTTATTCAGTTAAGTAGTTTATGACTTAATTCATATCAAACAAGCATACTAAAATCATATCTTATAACAAATATATATGTATAGAAATATTTTATTATGGATATAAACCTAAAAATTAAATAAAATCTGCTCTGTGCTAGAATTTAGAATGACATATGAAACAGATTTGAAGCTTACTATGAAATATTAGTCGACCTCCAGATATAAAATAGATCTTCTATACGCTATCTCGCCATCTAGATACCTTATTATGTTGAAATTATGTTATAAATTCTATAATATATATTTACTTAACTTTTATATAATATATACATATATAAAAACCTTAAATTTATCGTATAGAGATTCCTTGGGTAGTAGTGCAATAGGAGAGGATCTCCAGAAATTCCCACAGTAACGTGAAAAAAACGAAAGTTTACGTTTTATAGTCCACGAAAATGAAAAAATCTACATATATATATATATATATATATATATATATATATATATATATATATATATATATATATATATATATATATATATATATATATATATATATATATATATATATATATATATATATATATAACCTATTGAAATTTCGTAAGATGTTATTAAACCCATTGGGATATGGGGGAGCCCACATCCCTATCTCACGTTAGATTTTTAAAAATTTTGCACAATTTGCTCAAAACTTGTATTTATGGCTAGCCAAGATTAAGACTGGTATTTAAGAATGCTGTGTAACAAGAATTGCAAGACGAATTTAACAATAAAATTGGTACTTAAATAGTAATTACTTCTAATTCAGTCCGGGATTCTTATCCTACAGGATTTAATGTGAAGCTAAAAAATGTATATTTAACGTACTTGTTGTAGGTCCAATATCCTGACAATATATAAATGGTATGTTAAAACTGTTACTTAAAATTACGTAATAAATGATACTACACTTTTTAAATGAAGAATCTGATTAGAACTACTTTTTCACAGAATCTATGTAAGTTTTTTGAAAACTCGTGACCACAGAATACTACAAATGAGTGACTTCGTCTATTGATTTTAATTTTTTTATTTTCATAATATGCCTATGGCATATACGTATGGCATACGTATAAAATTTTTCTACTGTCACCATTAGTCATATTGGCATGATTATAAAACGCATTGATTGATCCAATTGACATAAGAATAATAGAATTCGATCAATCTGTTTAGTCTGTAACACCACATACATACATACATCACATACATACATACATACATACATACATACATATGTGTATTGTATTGTATTGTATTATATTTGTATTGAATACACTGATAAACACATTACCCGTCGCATTGCAATGTTGGTTAAAAGAGTAGTTTAATTTCGAATGTTTCTTAATTTCCAAAATGAATTACTTTAAGCACTCAGCGTTTCCAAACAAATCCCGGCCAAAAGTAGCAGAGAAACGAAAGGGAAAGGCGTTTCAAGTTAAAAAATCGCAAAATTTGAACCACCAATTATACTTTACTTTCTTAATAATTTCCGCAGCTGTCGGCGGACTCGGGTTTCTGTTATAATCAATTTTCTTTATTTTCCTTGTAAAATACTTCCTTTTGTCACTTTTTTATATGTTTGTTTCAACTGTGATTTGTTTAATAACTCAAGAACTTAGCTATCTAGTTATATATTATTATATATATTTATATCTAGTTATATATAATAATTACAATATTAATAATAAGCTAGTTTGTCTGGACGTGCTAACTTCAGAAACAATTGGCTTGAATTAAAAAATATTTTTGTACTGGAGACTATATTTATTGAGAAAGCTATAGGCTATGTTAAATAGCCTTAATTCTTTTATTGAAGCTCATTATACTAAATGTACAATAATAAACGCAACAGTAAACGCCACCTAGGGTACTTAGGATGTGCCTTATATAAATTATTTAAATTCCATTTAACCATACGGGAGAAGCCGCAGGTATAGGCATATTATAAACAAATAATATAAAAGAATATAATATTAACCATTTTAAGTAGGCAGAGAGACTAGTGTAGAAACACTCCGGTTTTTATTTCACCGTTTATTATAGATATTTCAGTTAACAACAAACACACAAACACATCTACTTTATTTTAGCAGAGAATGTAACGATATTTTTTTAAATAATAAAATGTATGTCGAACTTACAGCCTTCATTTGAAAAGTTAGACAGTTTCCATTGCACTACTACGGTGCTGTTTAAGAAGAATGCCTGTGTATTGTATTGTATTGTATTATATTTGTATTGAATGTATTTCCTCTACGCTTCTTGTTACGACGACTAAGTTTGAAATTAACTCAAAAATACAAGAAATCTGAAAGTCTACGCTATTTTAGTATTAAATTTTTCAACTTCACACTGTACCCCGTACATAACAAAGTAGGCAGAAACTTTAAAGATTCAATTAGGCCATTACAAGAAATTCAACAGCTCACTTAGCTTCTTTGTAATATAATTTTACAATGATGAATGTAGTAATCATAGGCTCTTCCCGAGGGAGTATTAACAGTATTTAATACCACGCACAATTATTTAAGTGAAGTTAACATACAGGCAGGTTTCACCTAGATTTCACACATTGAAATTTAAAGCAGAACTCAATGTAGCACTTTGTCCTACAAGAGTGGGAATCGAACCCGGATCCAACACACCACCACTAAGGCCAGATTTTTTTCTTAAAACTAACCAATTAATTGATTCAGATTTTAACATATGATACAACCTACTGTTAAGGTATTCCATTCTTCACTTCACTCTATTCCGCCCGTTTTCGAGGGCGCTTCGTCTTTTTACCAGAGCGAGGAAATGTGATAATTCCGTTTACCCGAATGGAAATCGAACCCACTACCGTTGCGAGTACAATCAAACGCAAACATACAGACAAATACATTATAATCTATATAATATATATATATGTCAAATGTATTTACTTAGTTAAGCAATTTTCTACTAAACTCGTCTCTAAAGTCTTACATTTGGTGTGAAATAAATTATATTTAGCTTGAGAGTCAACGCTGAAGTGAAAAGTTTACTTTAGTTTACTATTGTTGTAATAGTTAAATTGTGTTACGGTTGAAACGGGTTCAAATTTTAATATATAATTTTTACAAGGAACAAGCTGTAACCTGCATCGCATCGCAGCGCAGAGGCACAGCGACTGCCTGTAAACGCGGTGGTTTGTGGGTTCGAATCCCATGAGGGGAGAATTAATTAGTTTCATTTTCTTCGCCCTGGCAACAAGTCAAAGCGCGGCGTTGAGTTCCGCCACTGAAAACTCAATGCCTTGAAAGGTGGAAAGTGGGAATGGAGTGTCATAACACTGGGTTTCTTCTGCCTACGATTTCCTCTGCTTACCCTGTATATGTGGGACACAGCTTAACTCTAAATAGAAAAAACAATAATAAGTATACATAGATTTAGTCGAATATCTACTATATTACACAATTGAAGATGATGAAATGAAGCTTTAGATATTTAAAGTGCTCTTGGTTTTATTCTTTTGTCGCATAGCAGGGTTAACAGGAACCTCATAAACTCACACCGCTACCCATTACCTCCCCCCCAATATTAAACATACTCGTGTTGCTTTTTTAGAAGCGGAACTCAACGCCACGCTTTAATTATCCAAGCGAGGAAATAAAAATAATTTAAATTCTCCCGAATATGGATCGAATCTATAACAAACATGTTTACAATCAGACACTCTTCCACTGCGCCTTTACGGTCTCTATATTTTTAAGTTATTTCAAAATATTTGAAATAATTATTAATAACATTGTCTAAGTGTAAATACTATCGTCGTGGGTTCACATTTTCCTCGCTCTGGTTACAATACAAAACCAGGCGTTAAGTTCCGCCACGCAACACGCAATGCCTTGAAAGGCGGAAATCGGGTAACAGAGTTTCTTAACACTAGGTTCCCACTAGGTTCCTTCTACATACTTGTGGAGTGTACAGCGTGAAGCTAAAAAACACTGGCTAGGCTTAAGCATTTTCTCATCTAATAGAGAGTTCAATAAATTGAATAAAACACACATTTTAAAATACCACAAAACTTATATAGACACTTATTCTAACCAAAAAAAAACCAATACAAAAATAAAAAAATTAGTACTTAACCGATAAATAGTTTATCCTTTGGGCAACATTAATATTTTATTGCCTCACATAAAAAGATCCCTTGGAACGATGGAATTTGATAGGTGGCAAGTTTTTACGACCATATTTCACTCTCGAGGTACATATATCGGCATTCGTTCGATAGTAGGTACATACTATATATGATTTATATGTCGGCTTTATATTCTTGTCTTTTTTTTACGTACCATTTTTTGTAGGATAGGCGGAAAGGATCTCGTGTGAAATGTTGAGGTGGAGACAACCTGTTCTCTACATGTGCTTATTGTAGGGGCATTTAATAACGCAGCTCAATGCTTAGATTTGCCGGATTGAAAACATTTAAATGATTGCAATTTAATAACTTATCCGAATGAGATTTTCCCTTTTTGTAGGATAGGCAAAAAGGATTTGAGGATCTGGTGTAAAGTGTTGAGACACTCTGTTTTTCAATTTGACAACTTTTCCTAATCAGATTTGAACCAATACTACCCTATATACTATATGAACGCTGCGGACATAGGTTCCATACTTTTTGATATAAAGTATATTGTTATTATTAATGACTAGCGACCCGCTTGAGGGTTTTACCCGGTAGATCTATCTCGTATTTAGACTAATATAGTACGCCTATCCTCTAACTTTTTAGGATTCCGTACCTAAAAGGGTAAAAGCGAGGCCCTATTACTTATCCTCCGCTGTCTGTCTGTCTATCTGCTTGTCACAAGGCTGCATCTCATAAACCGTTATAGCTAGAAAGCTAAATTTTAAATGAAATTTTCACAAATGATGTATTTCCATTGCCGTTTTAACAAAAATACTAAAACATAAATATTTCGTCGGCGGAATACCTACAATCATGAAATAGATACGGCACTTGTTTACGTTATTTATTTGTAGCCCGATTGAAATAAAATAAACGCTTAATTTTAAATCAAGTTTACCAAAATATAATGGTGAAACTGCGTATGAATCGGTTAAGCCATTTCTGAGATAAGCGTGCACAAACGCACAGGCAAACCGATGAAAAATTTAAAAATCATTGTTTTAGGTTCTGGGATATTTACGACTGCCCCCAAAAATAGTTTCATTTTCAAACAGCGATGGGTTGCATTTTTATAATATATATATATATATATATATATATATATATATATATATATATATATATATATATATATATATATATATATATATATATATATATATATATATATATATATATATATATATATATATATATATATATATATATATATATATATATATATATATTTCATTAACACCGTTCAAATTAGTTTTAAACGAAACTAGACCTACCTCGTACACATCATATACATCACTATACAGATATAATATCAATTATAAGGATTCCAGTCCAGTCTACTCTTCCTAAAAACTAAAAGGCTCAAAAAGGGATGAAAATTGGGAAATTTGAATACAATTTTTGCGCTTATTTCTAAAGGTCTATATGAATTGAAAATAAATGAGTACATTAAGCATGTACATATATTATTATGGCAAGATTTTGTTGAAGCTTCTTTTCCAGAGAGGACACCTGCTGGACCTGATTATTCCTTATCAGTTGCAGAAGCGATACATGTATGGCATTAGACTATAAATATATTTGCGACACGCTCACACACACATATATATATATATATATATATATATATATATATATATATATATATATATATATATATATATATATCTATATATATATATAAGCTAAAAATATATTTAAACCTACGGATACGGAATATGAAAAACTAACATTCCATATTATTCTGCAAATTGTGTTATGTACAAAAGAAAATAATGATATAGTTACATATAAGTGACTACTTTCTCCTTTTTATCCGACTGCGCGATACAAAGTAGTGTAATGTGTTTATCAGTATATGTGTGTATGTATGTTTGTTCTGATATAACATAGAGACCAAACAAGCAGATTTGTATGATTTTTACGTCAATCGATTCATTTTAACCTAATGATTGTCATTTGAGTCATGACAGTATTAAAAATACATCCAATATTGTCACAATGAATAAAAAATATCGGTCAAGTGCGAGTAGTACCGTACCGTGGTTCCGTACCTATTTTATGATTGTATGTATTCCGCTGACGAAATATTTTCATTTTTAGTATTTATTGTTATAGTGGCAACCAAAATGCATAGTGTCTGAAAATGTCAGCTGCTAGAAAGCTGACATTTTATCACGGCCTATGAGATACAGCCCGGTTACAGACAGATAGACAGACATCGGACGCTCAGTAATAGGGGCCCGTTTTTACCTTTCAGGCACGGAACTCTAAAAGAATAGTAAAATTAATTAAAATTGGATATAAAATAACCTAAATCTATTATTATTATTGTTGCACAGATATTAAATTAATAATAGTAAAATAAATTATTTCTACATAAATAGATATTGGATGATGGAACTTGTGAGCTGGTGCTGGAGAGGATGGAGCCAAGCAACGTATATTTAATACTGGAAATCCCAATAATTTGTTGTTTACTGAAACGCACCAAGCTTAGGATCTATTGATTGCAATTGTATAAAATTTTTAGTTTAAATTAAATATCTAGTTTCTTGTGGTAGGCTATAAGCTATATTATACCACGTTAATTACTAATTGACGTCGCTGTAAATGCGGCCAGAATTACTTACCCAAGGGACTTGGACTATGTTTCCATACCAGGTTTGAATAGATCGACTTGCATAAGTTAAGGCTTCCGAAAAGCCTCTGATCTCAAAAGAAGAAATAACCCTCCACTCTTAGGATCACCTTCTTCTCCATCTGTCTGTCTGTCTGTCCATATTTGTGAAGATGTTTTGGGCGTGTAAATAGATTCTTATCAAATATATAATGTCCATAGTCATTTGGAGCAATAATGAAAAAGAAAAATTTGATGCGTTTGTAAGAAATTCGCCGCGTACTCAAAACATATGGGGTACTTTCAGTGGATTTATAATAGAATTATGAAATTTAGCAAGAGGTGACAACTTATAGTACAAGAAACAAGAAACATAACGAAATTTAGCACTACGATTGGTTTATTTAGGTATTAATAAATAAATTAATAGATTGGCCTCTTTATATATATATATATATATATATATATATATATATATATATATATATATATATATATATATATATATATATATATATATATATATATATATATATATATATATATATATATATATATATATATATATATATATATATATATATATATATATATATATATATATATATATATATATATATATATATATATATATATATGTATATATATGTGTATATTAAATAATTATAAAATTTGTTCATCAATAAATTTAATTTTTATAATAATTTATTTTTATACCTGGTACTTACATATATTATAGTTTTAAATCAATTTAAATTGCTTGTCAGGTTAAGATTACATACATATGTATGTATATACATTTCTTCACACTTTACCAGTAGCGGGGTTGGCCAGAGAGATCAGTGTGTGAGTGACTCTAAAGAGTGCCAAACCCTACGGTCTGTACATACCTAACTTTTTCATACATGCAAATCTCCCTCTAAAAGTACTAACTTTAAATTAAAAGTACTATTATTAATAATAATGATAATCTTCATAGTAATTCCACTCTTTATTATACCAATTTCGTTTAATTGGTATCTTCTAATGAGTTCAGATAGTCAATGTCGAGAGTGTTATAGGTACTTTAAGTCTAGGAATATTTCAATATGTTCCTAAATGCGATAACTTGGCATTGGTTACGGTCTAAAGCTTCTGGTAACGTATCTTGTAATAATAAAAAGAAATGTCAAAAAGCTTTTTTAACATTAATATGGTTTTAACCTGTATGTTAAATATGGTTTTAACGTTAATATGGTTTGGTCCTTAACCTGTATCCCGTATATGGGAATGTAGGCAGAGAGAATAATGTTAACCCATTCTGTTTTAACAGTATGTGAAGGGCGGAATTCAACTCTGCGCTTTCTCGTTTCACCAGAGCGAGGACAATAAAATAATTCGTTCCCCAAGCGGGAATCAAACCCACAACTGTCGCCGTTTCAGTCAGAAACTGCTACATAGACTGCTACATTCAGTATGTATGATCTAAATTTTGTAAGAAAATGTTGTAACTTATTGAATATTTGAAATATGCAAAATTTAATTGAAGTATTGAATTAATTATCATATATTAATGGAATAGACAGAGGTCATTGAATATTTTTTTTGCTTTCTCATAGTAATTGCGATATTTAACTGTAATTGTTTTTGTTTTATATTATTTTCACCTTTCATAAGACTGAATCAATCAATCAATGAATCAATCCATCATTAGTCATCATATGAATATGACGAAATATTCTTTGACAGGTTGTCCATAGTTTTTGTATTTTATATTATACTAGCGACCTGTTTGTGGTTTCGCTCGATTTACTTCGCCGATTTACTCTAATGCCTATAAAATCACATTATCTAAGAAAAATACTTCAAATTGTTTATATATAAATACAAGACCTACAAGATCTCACCGGTGTAGGAGGCGAGCTATGGCGATAGACAAGCGCATCCGGTTTCTACAGCGTAAGGCAAGGTACAAGGGGATATGCCTAAAAGGGCACACGTTGGGATCCTTTAGTGGCGTGTGGCCAATCTCCCGCACCCTCAGTGTCCTGTCGGTCGTATCGGCCGTTCGATCCACCGGCTACGTGAGATCAAGGACGAGAAAGTAGATTTGCACCTGCGCAACTGCTTGTCCACTATATTCACGCGCAGATGATTCCTGCATGTTTATTGATTTTTGACTAGCAAGTCCTGCGACGATGGAGAGCCAATGGTGGGGGGACGGTCAGTGTGTCCAAACTTTGGTTGGTATTTGCACGTAGGCGGTCTTCTGGTGATGATCGCTCCGGGTCCCGATCGAGACGGGGGATCAGCTCGGCAGCTCAGAGCGCTCTGCTTTCCCCAATCCGGGGAGGGGCCTAGAAAAGGTGGCCTAAAAATAGCCTGTCTCTTCCTTAAAGCAGATGTAAAACCGCGGTCTGCCTGGTCACCATTTAAAAGCGGTCGAAAACAGAAACAGAAACCATATCTTTTGGATAGTGTTTCTAATTTATGTCTCGAGAGAAAAACGGCTCTGGTCGCAAGAGAATTGGCCAGATATAATATTAATATTGCCGCAATAAGTGAGACCCATCTCAGTGAATCAGAAGAATTGTGCAAGCCGCGTGGAGGTTATAATTATTACTGGAATGGGAAACAAAATACTAAGACTTCAATATAACACTAAGACTTCAATTGTCATCTAAGAAGTACCTCCATCTTATTAGTGTTTATGCTCCCAAATGCTAGTACTCAGACCACCGACTTGTTGTATATAAATACCCTTGAAAGTCTACCGATAATTGAAGACCTAGCACAACCCCCATCATTTGATGATTTCATTGCTGCACTAGGGAGGATGAAGAATCAGAATGCACCTGGGATGGACAGTTTGCCGTCAGAATTGTACAAATATGGCAGCCCAAATATCAAAAACAGTTTATTTCAACTTATACTGAAAATATGGGATTGCAAAGTGGTTCCGTAAGATTGGAAAGATGCCTCTATCTGTAAATTGTATAAAGGCAAAGGCGATATAGCTGACTGCAGAGGCATATCTCTTCTCTCAGCAGCTGGGAAGATTTTAGCCCATATTATAAACGCTAGTCTATCACAAAACGCGGAAAACTTACTTCAAGATACACAATGTGGCTTTCGTCCATGCAGAGGTACAATTGATGCAATCTTTGTTGTAAGACAAATTCAAAAGAAGAGCTTAGAACAACACCGTCCTCTTAACATGTGCTTTATCGATTTAGAGAAGGCGTTTAATAGGGTAGAACGTGAAGCCTTATAGATTGTGCTCAAGAAAGCTGGCTATCCTGAAAAGTTGTTAAATTTGATCCGTCAGTTTCATGATAACATGATGGTGAGAGTTTGGCATGAAAACAATTTATCAGATCTAATTCCAGTGACCAGTGGTGTGAAACAGGGGTGTGTCTTAGCGCCTATCTTGTTCGCCTTATATTTTGCTTATGTAATGCGAGATGCGATTAAGACTTGCAATAAGCCTATTAAAATAAATTTTAGAACAGATAAGAGCATTTTCAATATATCCCGCCTCAGAACTAAGGGTCAAGTCACTAATCTCTCCGTGGTAGAGGCTTTGTATGCCGATGATGTTTGTCTTATGGATGATTCAATAGAATCCCTCCAAATCTATGTGGACTCACTACACGCTTCATGTCTAAAGTTTGGCCTGGTTATAAGCACCAGCAAAACACAGATACTAAAACAGCCACCCAGAGGCTTTTATGGCGATTCTTCAATCATTAGCTTGGATGGCATTGCGCTTCAAGAAGTTGCACATTTTAAATACCTAGGCAGCAGATTAAGATGCGACAACACCTTGGCATCGGAGATACCTGCGCGTATAGCAGGTGCTGCAGCGGCCTTCGGTCAACTCAAAGCTCGTGTTTGGAATTCACATGATCTCAAATTGCAAACAAATATCTTGGTATACAAAGCAATTGTCCTGCCAACGTTACTATACGCTGCAGAAACTTGGTGCTGTTATAAAGCTGATATCAAAAAGTTAGACGCCTTCTATCTGAAATGTCTAAGATGTATTCTACGAATCAAGTGGGAGGATCGAATCCCAAATACTGAAATGTTGCGCCGTACTGGATTATGCGGAATAGAATCGCATCATATATCACTCGACATTGACTATTTGAACTCATTAGAAGATATCAATCAAACGAAATTGGTATAATAAAGAGTAAATTTGTGGTGTAGATTATCATTATTAATGATATTGTACTTTTAACGTGACAAGCAATTTTGAATCGATTTTATAATTATATGTACGTACCAAAAAGAGACAAGAAAAGTATATATATATATATATATATATATATATATATATATATATATATATATATATATATATATATATATATATATATATATATATATATATATATATATATATATATATTATATATATATATATATATATATATATATATATATATATATATATATATATATATATATATATATATATATATAAAATAAAATTTGCCTTGTGGAGCCATTTGAAGATATAATTTAAACTTCAATAAGATAAACTTAACAGTTAATAATTTTACTTAATAATAATTATTGAATATATCGCTTTTTCTTGAAGTTTCGCCGGTGTAGTCTTAAAAATAAAGGTTACATTGAAACGATTGAAATTGTATACAACTATATTTCTCTCGTTAAATAAAATATCTTATACAAATTTTTTTTTCTTTTTCCATTCGAAACAAGTCTGTAAGGCGCCTAATTGTAAAAGCACCTGGTTCGCGACGGTTGTGGGTTCGATTCTCACTCTGGTATTTGTCTCGTTCTGGTAACAACACAAAGCGCGCCGTTCATTAATACCACTCGACACAAAGTATCTCGAAAATTGGACATATAATGGCGAATGAAGGGAACGGATTCTTAACTAAATCTATAAAAATAAATATAAATTTAATTTCAAGTATATATATATATATATATATATATATATATATATATATATATATATATATATATATATATATATATATATATATATATATATATATATATATATATATATATATATATATATATATATATATATATATATAATATATATATATATATATATATAAATGTGCTTGTTTGTGCTTACGGCTCCCGTGTGGTCAAATGAAAATCTAAATTAGGCATGGACAGATTGGTACTACTTGCATTTTTAATAAGAATCTTCTATCAATTTTTAATAAGGTCTATCGGATTTACTGATCTCTCTATAAATAAATAAAGCAATATTAATGCTAAACATGATTAATAATTAACTTAATGCTATTGACTGTGGCGTACCGAGCGTGCCATTTGAGTGCCTGTCATTTTGTATGGAGGGAGAACAAATAATGCAGTTTCTACGGTATAAAAGAGATGATATTAAAAAAATATATAATGATATTAAAATAAATATATTCTTAGTGCCAGAGGCAGGTATAGTAAATTACATTGAACAGATGGAATCTTGTGTTAAGACATTACATTTCTTCACCCCTTTCTGCATTTCGCGACGTTGTTGAGTGGCGGAACTCAACGCCGCGCTTTGTCTTATTTTCAGGATGAAGAAAATGAAAATATTTCATTATCTTATATAGTGGGAAACGAACACACAACCGTATCACGTATCACGTGTACAGTCACACACATAGCCACGTCATGTCTTAATTAAAATCAGTAGTTCCTAAAATTAGACATACATACATACACACACATACACACACACATACTGTATGTATGTACATACATACATACATACATACATATATACACGTAGTCATGAAAGAGATTAATACAATTTTCTTCGACATGGTCCGTAATTATAGATATACCTGGAAGCCAGCCATACCATTGGAAGCCAGGAGAGGCCCTCCTGGCTTCCAGTGGCTCACATGTACAATGCACAAGGTAACGCAAAATGTATATATTATATGTATACAGATGTATGTTAATTGACAGATTTCAAATTCAAAATAAGAAAATTCAATTTAGTAAAAAAACAAAAAAATGTCTTGAATAAATAATGTGAATCTCTTTATCTTACTTAAAAAAATGCTAGTGGAGAACTAGCCAACTAAAGATTATTCTGGGGTGGGCACGGACTAACCCCCTCTCCCCTCCCTTATATGTTACTATACCACTAGTTTATTTTATATAAAAAAAAATAGGCGCAAATAAACTTATTATACGTAAAGAAAGCTTCACAAAGCTATGAGATACATCTGTTATTGGCAGGTGTTTGGCACTTAGCGAGTTGCTACTACTTTTACGTAGGCACTTGCCTGTGCCTGTTGCTTTATGTTTTATTATGTAAACACATTATTCTTAGACACACACAATTTGCAGAATAATATAGAATGTTAGTTTTTCATATTCCGTAACAATAGGTAGGTGTCAGTGGCGAAGAGTGTAATGTTTATAAAGGTAAGCCGGAGAAAAAGTAAATATTTACTTCAAATAACCGAACCTGGTATCACATCTCCATATAGGTGTTAAAATAATTATAGCATTACTTTGATAGTAGCAAGTTCAATAGTTAGAAATCTAACTTTAATAGTTTGGTGTAGAGAAGTTGCTCAACACAAACAAATTGAGTACTTATAGCTTAGTTGAGCTACAGTAGTATAAGTATTTTTTTAGACACTCCGGTATCGGCTATACGCTTTGCTTGATTAGTGGCAGACCTCAATGCCGTGCTTTGTCTTGTTACCATTCAGTGAGAGAAAATTAATTAATTCATAAAGTGAAGGCGAGGAAGGCGAAGAATTTATTCCACACTATAGAAAGAAAAATATTCACCGCACCTCTTGGAAACCGTCTAACCTTGGTCTCAGAAGCGTGGGTTCAAATCCCGGTTACTTCAAATTTTGTACCTTCTCTATAAATGTTTTACATATTTCACGCTTTTCCAATACAAATACAGTGGTAGCTCCAAATTTTTTTTGTAGAACATATATATGTTGTGTTTTCAATTATCTTGCTACTTCCTTTATGTTCGTATTCAGAATTTATATTACATGACGTATGTCGTATATTATGGAAAAGATTTTTTTTAAGTCTCTCCGTGCTCTACTTTTTATCTATATTGAAATATATGCGTAACATAAGTCCGTGTTCTAACAAAATAAGTTTTTATTTTATTATAATTGTTAAAAATATTATGAGAAAACTTGAAACTTTACCATTACTGAGTGACTGACTGACTGACAATGAGACTACGTTTTTTTATACGCTTATATATTTGTAGAGTATAGATGCACGTTAGAAGCCTAAATCTGGAAATTTCTAGGGGAAAGTGAAGTAAGGGGCTTAATATGAAACTTCTCCTTTCTCACTGTGTCACTAACATACCAAGCATATTCTATATAATACAATAAACGGGTTCACAGTACTATACATTAAATTAAACATAAATAAGGAATTCTTTCCCTTTACAGGTATAAATGAAAACTATGAGTGTAAAGTGTGAGTATTAAAAATAATATGGAACAGTTTCACGAAATGGCGGCACTAATGTGAACAAGATGGCGGATGGTTTTGGTGGGAAAGGCGCGTTCGTGCTACTACTACTGCTGCTGAAAAACACTATGTGTCAGTTGGCACGAGAAACTGAGGATCTGGGTTCGAATCATTTTTTATTGATATTAGAAAATATTTTTTGTACACTTTGGACGTAATAAAATAGTTTTTTTCTATCAGTATTAAGAGTGAGATCGTCTTGGCGTAGCGACAAAGCCATTGCGACCAAAAAAATGCGATTGTACACAGGAGGTTCGATTACCACTCGGGGGAATAAACCACTTTAATTTCCTCGCTCTGGTAAGACAAAGTGGCATCGAGTCCCACCTCTACACGCAATGTCTCTAACTGTAGCGACACTACATTTTCTCTGCCAACTTTGCTATATTTTGTTCATATTTTCATAAAATCAAATCGTTCCTCACGATAAATACTTTAATATCTTAAAATGCGTAACATATTTTAAATCGATTTTCATTAATAGATAGAATGATTCATGAGAAAAGGTATATATGTATATAAGTGGTACTTGAAGTACGAAATGGAAGAAGCGAATGGAGTACGAATAAACAGTAAAATAGGATAATATTTTATAAACATAATGTTGAAGTCTTACAATCAGGTCATATAGCCAATAGAGCTTTTCAATATGAAAACTTTTATAAAAAGCTTTAAAGTTATATATATTGTAGTGTACTGTACCTAATTGGGTTCACCATCCATTGAAGACGTTGGTAAGGAAATATTTCCAACACTAATAACGTAGAATGTTGAAAAGCTAATAAATAGCTTTAATACATATATAAAAGAAAATTGTTTTTTTTATACTGGGCTACAGTTTTGGTTGAATTCGAGATTTTTTAATGAATCAGAGACGCCAAATGAAATAATCTACACATGCCTACATATATAATAGTGTTTATTAGTTATAGTGTTTATTAGTTGTTTATTATTCTATAGGATATTGTATTAGAATCGTCAATAGCGATAATTAAAGCTTTAGATAATTAATGTTTCCTTTTACATAAGAAGTTTCAATTTAATTTAATAGTAATTTCTGATTATAGTTCGGTTGCAAAGACAAAGAGTCTATTCGTACATTAACAGCGAAAGTTTAAAAAAATACCATATATATATATATATATATATATATATATATATATATATATATATATATATATATATATATATATATATATATATATAGATATATATATATATATATATATATATATATATATATATAGATATATATATATATATATATATATATATATATATATAAATACTAATACTTTAATACCTATTGACATAAAGCCTAGTTAATCTCGCAAACAGTCAGCTTAGAAATAGTTATACTAGAGTAGTAGTCACCAAAGTTGAAGACAAACTTAGATTGCTAATTTCGTAGCAGCTACAAAGAATCCCCTGACAATAATTATATATATACATACTATGTATGTATGTTTGTACGTTTGTGAATATAGACTGCATTTTCTACTAACCTATTTAGTGAGAGTCATCGTAAATGTGTGTATGGAGACAACTACTATTTCCAAAACTATTGGTTATATATTGTCGATGACCAAAAAAGGAGAAAAAGAAAGTGAGTTTCTCATGCCGATTCTTCGCAGTTCTGAGAAGAACTGGAGGCAAATTATTTGATGTTCAAAAAAAAAAAAATTAAAGTTGAGTCCGTTTTCTAGGCTATAGGTAGGGATTCCATTAAACAGAGTGGGGCTCGAATCTAATACTATCTACTATCACAACACTATTGCAGTCAAAGTGTTGATGGAGTCACGGATGGATTAAATAATTACATTTTACTATAGCTATGTAAAAAAAAATCGTATCAAACAAGAGATTGTTTAAACGCTGAATATCTTTACTCCGAATAACATTTTTTTTTTCGTCTTCTCTATCGATTTTTAACCATAGATAAAGAAATTTAGTTTTATTCCTATCACTGTTATTCACAATCCAGCCACGTCACTGTGACGTGTATTCATATTTACTGGATTATCTTTTATTAAAATGCTTGTAAAAGCTTTACGTATGCAGCTTTTGTACACGACAAAGCTCGTGTTCGCTTCAGAGTACTCAACTCAACGTATTTTTGATGAAATTAATTTATATACATACGGTATTGTGGTTAAATACAAAGGAAGAATGGATGAAAAAAAACTGTTTTTATGTAATCGTCGTATGTAAATGTAAGTGGAGCGAGACTTGAAGGGATTGTCGATACGAATGTTATAATATATATACACATTTATGGTGGGTTCGATTCCAATTCGTAGACTATTTTATATTGTTTAATGCAATCTTTTGAAAAATATGACAAATTAAGTGATATATTTTAGTAGTGAGATTCACGAGATTTTCCAGACACGCGTCGCGGCGTTTAGCACCGCTGCTTAAGATGTAATGTTTCGAGCTTAGATCGAAAACGGGGACAGAGTATTTTCTGCTTTTTATGCTTACCCCGCTATATACCGAATAAAATTAACTTAGATTTAGCTATAAACGTTTTTTATGATAATATAAATCATGGCAATATGCCATATTAAATGTAATATAAAGCATAATTTAGATTTTAAATATATTTTTTATACAGACAGTATCGAGAGCTGTAACTGTGAAAATGTGTAATAAAATGCTCAATAAGTTGTGTCCTGTACGTGGAAAGAAATCAGTATTTTATATACTGTTGCAACGTTATAATAGGGTTGCTACACTTAAGTTAAATACATATATTTTTTGTAGCGTGTAAACATTGCGTGTAGAGTGGCGGAACTCAACGCCGCGCTTTGTCTTCTTACCAGTACAAAGAAATGAAATGAATATATATATATATATATATATATATATATATATATATATATATATATATATATATATATTATATATATATATATATATATATATATATATATATTATATATATATATATATATATATATATATATATATATATATATATATATATATATATATATATATATATATATATATATATATATATATATATATATATATATATATATATATATATAGTATATATATATATATATAGTTAAGATGATAGATATCTACGACTCCTTTAATAAATCACCTATAAAAAGTTTAACCTAAACCCGTATATCGACATTATTTCATTTTATTACTATGACCAGAATTAATATAATATTATAATGTACACAATTATTCCCTTCGGTACTCTCAAATATGTATCGAACGCGCGGGCGTGCAAATATTTAATTAAAAACAAACGTGGAGGTCATAGCTGATAATTCGTACCAAAAAAAAAAAACGCTTTAGTTATTGTAAATCATGTATATATCATATATAGATATATATATAATATATATATATATATACTATATATATATATATATATAGTATATATATATATATCTATATATATCTATATAGAGATATATATATAAAAACTCTAATATTATTGAGTGACTTACAGACAACGCGTGCTCGGACAAAACGTGGAGTAAGAAAAGAGAGCTTGAAATTCTAACGGGAACGTAAAAAAGGGGCTTTACATTTTAAATTTCTTAAAATTTAAATTTCGTGCTTGTATATTTTAAATTACAGTTTATTATATATCACAACGTTCTTCTTAAAAATAGTGCAAAGTAAAAAAAAATATGCTTAGTAAATTTTCAGTAAGTACCAACCCTATATGTATAAATTTTGAAGAGCTTTCCTTATCGTAAAATGTGAAATTAAAACAAAATACGCAAGGATTGAGGTTAACTGAATATTAGGTGGTTTAGATTGTGTGAACGGATGCATCTTAACACCTTATTGGATGCTGTATCCTGTAGCTTCATCTGCAGTTTGGAGCTTGCGAGAGCTTTTTGTATGAATATCGTATTATACGTAACGAACGAATACGGAAGCTTAAAAAGCTTTCTTTATACATTACTGTAGTAAATCTTTATTTATGATAGCGGAAATAATATTTAAATTGTTTGAATTTATATTGACGTTTTATTGAAACTGGAAACGCTTTTCACGCTTTTCAGAATAGGAGATATTAGGTTCAAAATACTATCAATAATACCAATTTTTGAGATATTCCGTGTTGTTGCGGAACTCAACGCTGCGCTTTCCTTGTGTTAATAGAGTGGGAAAATGAAAACAATATAAAATTTACAACAATTTTGTGACGCTCTCCCACTGCGCCACGAAAGCCTCATAAATTTATATTCTACTTAACAATTTCCAATTTTTGCTATTATTACATGTATTAAATAAAACCACGTGTCATGGTTCCGTGGTTACGCGTAGAGGTAGTATATTTATAATTACTTATTTATGTACTAAATATATTGGACATATACATATTTTACATAGAAAAGATTGTTTGATTATACAAATAGACTTGCTTATATGGTATAGTTAAAACACCGATCAAAATTGTTTTATGCAAATTTAAGTATATTAGCATAAGTAGATTTAAAATGTTATTGAAAAATGGATATATTACAATTTGAATCTGGTCATCTTAAAATTTTTCTATTGTGTCTTATATAATGAAGTAGCTTCCAAACAATGTACACTTGATTTTTTAAACGCTTTTACGCTATGGATTTTAAAAAAAATAAATAAAAAGTTCAGTTATATATAATATTTTCTTTTGCTTGGCATTAGTCCCGGCTTCGTTTGCCAGGGTCTGCCTTCCGACTAAGCTAACTCCACTCTCCTCGGTCTTCAATATTCTCAGTGGACAATCTATTGGCTCTCATATCGTGCGACACGACATCCAGCCATCGCTTAGCCTTAGGCATCCGAGGGGTTTAACTCCAGGAACAAACATATCAGGGCATTTTCGTCCATCATAGTTATTAGGCAGGCCCATAACATATGCCGAGATAATGCTGGCCAACATGGGCTGATGTATAAAAAATCGGTCGGATCGGAAAAGGTCGGACAAAAAAGAACGGATTAAGCTGAGCCTTGGTGAACCCCTACCGTAATTGGGAATGGTGTCACCGACAGCGGTCTTAACCACAGAAGCGGAGTCGTTGTACATGTCTCTGATAACCTCAATATAGACTTCAGAGATCCCCTTAGATCGAAATGCTTGCCAAATATACTTACGTGGCACACAGTCAAAGACCTTCTGCAGGTCCATAAAGTCCACATGAAGAGCCTTCATTAAAGTTCTGAGGGAAAAAATAGTGCCCATAGTGCTTAATCGTGATTTAAACAGTACACTCTCTGCGGAGCCTGAGGCCGGTCATGCTCCAAAGAGCTTCATGGTGTTGCTCATAATCTTTATACTCCTAGGTATAACTAAACCATCCTTAAACACTGCCCCTTCCTTTGTAAATAGGGAAATTAAAGTTGCGTTAATGATGAGGTAACAAGTCAAGGGTTATTGGAGCAACAAGTCCCAGATTAGAAGGTAATCCAGGTAGAAGACTACAAGAGTGCTGAGTGGTCAGCAGCTTCTTCAAGGCATGACTACAAAGCAAGATGCTCAGATAATCTCTGACGTAGAGACATTTTGTAATATCCTGCGTCGCTATTTCCCTAGCACGTGCCAGTTTGTATATGAGTTTGTTCTTCTCCACAGTTTTAAGTTTATCGTATAATGACAACAAACATTCGCTGCGGGCCCTGGCTGCAGCTCTTTTGCTGGTACGTTTCGCTGCTATGCATATATAATATATATACATATAACATTAATAATGATGTCGAGAGTATCAAAGATTTATAATGCGGTGGAGTACAAGATATATTTGTGAGCCTACCTGTCAAAATGATATATAAGAATTAGTTAATTATAGCTCGTTACTACGCAAGCGGATATAAACACCTGTCGAAAATATGCAAGCGGATATAAACACCTGTATATAATATAAATATAATATATGTATACATTTTAAAAATTTCAAAAATGATGAAGTAAGCTTTTTTCGATAGATTTATAATCCGAGTGCACTTTAGAGCTCAATTTCAAACATTATATAATAAAGTTTAAAATAGATCAACTTTCATAAATCCTAAATCAGCGGAATTAATCTAATGTTGCAGTTGCATCAAGAAAATTTCAATCAGCTCGTCTGATATAAGGACGTATATACACTTTAAATACGTGTATAAAGATATAAGGAATGCACTCTACAGCTAGTTTCACGCTTTTTCCCGCATATAGCAGGATAGACAGAGGGAACCTAATGGTAAAACACTTTGTTCGTGTTAAGTGGTGACTTTTTACCAGACTTGCCATCAGACTTGGCATGACAGCCATCTTGACTTAAAAAAAAATTCTTATTTATTAAAATATCTTATTCCACACTTGAAAAATTTATATTTTCTGGTAACGGTTTTCAAGACACGTGTGTGTACTCGAGCCCCGCTTCGTAATTTTTTTATCCTGTGGGCATTTTCGTACGATTAGAAATATTTTGGTGATTAACCTATAATTGTGAAAATTCCTTGCCAAATTTTATGTAACTGATCCAGGAGTTTAACTACCTCCGCAATCGAACCTAACTACAATTTGTAGCGTGGACAAATAAGCATAAAGAAGTAATTATATTTCAAAAGGGCCACCACTTTTTTAAGCCACACTTGGGTTGCGAGTCCCAGGCACTGCTCTGAACTCCTCTCCTTACAACGCGATGGACACCAGTCCGGTGAAACTATGGAATGCTAAATACTGTCTTCTTTCTCTGTACAAGTAGTAAATTACATTAAAACGATCATTGAGACCTATAGCTCAAATGTCTTCGACAAATGGAATATATTTTCACTTTATTGGATATTATTTGACACCCAAAGTATTTTTTTATTTGAATCATAGTTCCTGAGAATAGCGCGTTCAAGCAAATAAACTATTCTGATTTATATTAATTGTTAGTATGAAAATAAAGAAATATAGACAGTATAGATTTTTCTTCACACAATTGATTTCGTATTTAGTAATAATATATCATTCAATCACCTTTTCTCCAAAAAAATAATATTTTTGAGTGACGTTCCATTCGTCTTACCAGGCCGTTTAAATATTTATATAGGTTTAAGCCTACACAAGCACGCCGGAGGCTAGCATCCTTGATACTTCTTTCGCCACATCAACCTACGTGGGTTATCATGCTATGCGTGACCTACGTGACCTCTCTGCAGTACCATCGACACTGTGTACGAAGGTCAACATAGGTCATACCATACTTACCACTCACTCTTGCATCATGCACATTTCCCATGTTTTCCCATTTTCCATGTAGTGCCCAGCCGTTTTAAAGAACCTTTTTAAAGAGCCGTTTAACAATATCAGTCAGGGTGTGACTGTAAATATGACGGTTGCAAGTTTGATTCCCGCTCGACAAAGCGCATCGTTGATTTCCAACAATCAACACTTTCGTATTGAAACTTATCTGTCCTCTCTCTCTCTCTTTGTAGGTATCGTATATATATATATATATATATTATAGATATATATATATATATATATATATATATTATATATATATATATATATTATATATATATATATATATATATATATATATATATATATATATATATATATATATATATATATATATATACAAACCATATATCCATACAAATAAATAAAATTTTACAAATAACTAACTGGCATGTGCAAGTGGCTTAAATTTTAATCTAAGTCAGCGCTGTCGGTCTCGCCGCAACATATTTTATTCGATTCCACTCTTTCCCAGAAATGTGAAATATTCCTAAGAAAAATCCTTCCAACCACTTACCGACTAATTTTGCATTTTAATATGAAGCTCGAAATTATCTCTTGGAAGCGATCTTTATAAAATATTGCATAATAAGTGAACGTGACTTTTAATGTATCTGTATTTGTGCAGAATTAAGTTGGCAAGTTTTATTATCAGTATAGAGGGCGTAAGTTCGATTAATATCGATATCAATACAATAGTATAACGTTCGATTGATTGTTATAAGGTACTTTCTCATATGTTTGGCTTATAGTTTTTTTAGCTTCACATCAATCTAGTGAGAAAATACTCCGTTTCTCGCTTTCCATCCATTTTTTATTGCTTATTGTGTGGTGGAACTCAACGCCGAGCTTTGTTTTGTTGAAATCACGTTATACGTATATCACGTTTACAGCCAAACGCCACTGTGCCATGACGGTCGCCATATCTAAGTAGAACAGGAAATTAAAATTCCCCTAAGTAGGAATCAAATCTACTACCTTCGTATTAACAATGAGACACTGAACAATATATAATAATATACTCTACAATAATAATATACTCTTTTGAACAATAAAAGCTTTCTGCTAGCTATAAATATATAGCTATACAGCTATAGCAACAGTAGGAAAATTTGGCTACAGCGGAAAGTAGGCATTAACTTAATTAGCTCTACGTACGCCTCATGTAAGAACCCCGAACACTTATCCAAGACAAATGGAAAAGTCTGGGTGATTTCATTTAAAAAATATTTTCAATTTCTAACTTTACTAGTTACTTTAATAGAAAATTCAGTTTATTAAGTGCTGTATGTTTAAATAAAAATACATTTAATACAAAAATGTCAATGTTTGTCCCACAGAAAGCTATCTTTGGTTCAGAAGACGGTTTCATTGAAAAAACAAACAAATTCTACAGTTACGCTTTTACTTTTTTTCGTAGGAAGAGGGAACCTAGTGTAAAGACAATTCGTTCCCCGCTCTACGTACAAAATTCAATCAACACCGCTCTTGGTCTTATTACTAGAGTTTGATATGAAAATACTTCATACCCCCGAGTTAGAATCGAACCCAGAATCATCCCTTTTAAAATCAAACGCTATACCATCAGCACGAATGCAGCTCTGTTCAAATTTAAAATGAACTCTACATTTTGCCAATTTCTATATATTATATGAACCTAAAACCAGAAAAAATATTATCTACTCCACCATTTTAACAACGATCTCTGTAAGTTATGCTAATTTTAACGCTCCTCTCCCATAATAATCGGGGCGAGCAAAAACGACGCCCGCCCAGTTGGGCGTATAAATAACGCGAATTAATAAAGAAACGTAAAGCGTCGAACGTAAAAATTGTTTACACCCGTTGCTTTTTAAGAGGATTAGATTATATAAATCTTAGGCATTTGTATTATACTAATTCGGAGAAAGTGAGTTATAGGCTTGTGTAGTTAGCTTGTTGTGAGTGTTGACTTTTTTTCTGGAAACGAAATCATGGCATTTGAAGCTGGCTGGACTTTCTGTAAATGGGTTTGATTTCCACTCGGGAAGAAAGTTCTATGGTCAGTTTTCCTCTCTCCAATGCAAGATGTCAGAAAGCGGAAAGCGGAGAAGCAAGTGCGGGATACAGTGTAAACTAAAAAAATTATAATAATTAATAACTTGTTTGCGCACTCACTGACATTATACAGCTACATATTGACATGACACAGCTATGTCCATAAACTATACAATAATAGCTACTTAAATTTTTAGTCTTTAATAAAAAAAATGTTAACTAGGTTTTACCTGACTTAGGACTAACTTACCTTACGTTTAATTTATACTAGTTGTTACCTGCGTCTTCGCCCCTAGAGCAAATGGAAAGAGCAAGACTTCAGCCTCAAAATATTAGTATAGACACATATACTCATAGACCATTTTTAATAGTTAAATAGTTGCCCTTTGAAAGCCTTGAAATGTTACCTTAGGTTTGATTCATAGGCATACGGAACCTATCGTAAAGACACTCCTAATATTTCTTCCTGAGTGGTGGAACTCAACGCCGCGCTTCATCTACCAGAGCATAAAAATGATAATAATTTTCCCCCTAATGGGAATCGAACCGACTATATGTCATTCACAATATCATATGTACTAGCTATATAATAAATCCGATATATCCAAATGAAATATTAAATTTAATTGTAATATGTATTGGAGGATTGAGTACATGTGTACTAGAATTACAATCCAATATTGTAAGGTGATAGTTTGTAATTTCAATAGTTCAATAAATGCTTTGTAAGGAAAGCATCGCAAGGTCCTAGGTTCGATTCCTTGGTCCTATTGGGTGTAAGTTAAGGTAATTTGGCAATGATTTGAATTGTAACACTTGGCTAGTCATATAGTGTCTCGAATATGGGCGGAGAGCGGAGTGTTTTAACACTAGGTTCTCTCTGTTTACCATGCTACGTATATGATAAAGCGTAAAGTTAAGATTCGGCACACAGAAGCGATGATTATTCATATTAATATTTGCTTAATGGTATTCAATCAGATAGTTATCAATCAAGCGACTAAAATATTATTATAACATTCATGCCACTCGATCCAGTTACTGAGAACTGACACTAGTGTCAAGACACTCCGTTTCGTAAGTAGACAGAGTCTAGACTCTCTATAATTACCCTTTTTATTGCAGGATAAAACGCGAACCTAAAAAAACATGCACCAATTTACCTTACATTCCCCTAATATATTATATGATATGCTCACAAAGTCAGAATCCCAAGAGAACCGCCCAGAATCACATATAGCGACATACATATCATATAATATAATATAACATATACTCGATAATCTCTTTGACTTTTACCAATTCTGATTGCACATTGCCTTAGCGCTTCGTATGAATCTTTAAAATCCCAAGAGTATCAAATAAGCCGATATATTAAACGGATTTATTCGTTCTGCAGCGGCTTCCCTGCTTGATCTGTTGCCTTACT
>JAXRJS010000071.1:6910451-6930451 GCA_037127375.1 Dione juno
TTATTTAATAGGTAACTTGGTGTTACATTTGAACCCTCACCTTTTAGAAATCTTCCAAATAATAACAGAGGTGCAGGTTCAAATTACGTTTAAGTTTAATAATACACTTTAAAAATAAAAAATTTATAATGTTATTTTTGGGACAATACAGACATTTGTATAACAAAGGGTCTTTAAAGGCTTTAAGTAAAGTGAAGTGATTTTTGGTTTTTAACCCAGTTGCGCCAAGTGGTCCTAAATTGATAAAATATGAAATAAAATACCAGTGATATTCACCAGACTATATGCTATTAAAGTAAAAGATTTTTTCTTTTAAAAGCACCTTTATATTTTAACCAAAATTGGTCCCTTCGCACGCTACGCTTAAACGATGACAGATGTAAGATAAATTACATAGTACTACAAGGTTTTGAAGCCAAAGTGGCGCATTCGTTGGCGTTGTGGGTTCAATACCCACTCGGTGGAAATAAATCTTTTCATGAACTGGCTTTGGTAAGATAAAGCGCCACGTTTAGTTCCACTGCTCTACGAAAAGTGAAAAAAGGAGTGTCTTGGCAGTAGGCTTTCACTGCTTACCTTGTCTTATGTTGGATAACGATTGTCTACGATATTTTTGCTTAATCAGTACTTGCACTCGCATTTTTTTTATAACCTGATATTAAACTAATTGTATGTTCCCAAATCTACTTATTTATATGGGCTAGACATAAAGACACTGATTTTTTTCTGACAAAATACAATGTTGTCACGATTTTTCCAGCATATAACAGGCTATATACATGAAACTTAACGTATATAGCCTACCATATACGGGACTATATATACTAAGACTAAAAAATTGGTTGGTTGAAATTTGTTTTTGTATTGTACAGCCCATTTATTGAAGAAAGCTATATATGCTATATTATTTTACATTACACATACACTTTACTTTCACTTTACACTACTTTTCACTTTACGTTCATCTGTACTGTAACTGTTAGAGTCATTCAGTCAGTCAGACGTATTAATATTTTAGACTATCATAATAATTAAATTTAAAATCTAATACAAATAACTTATCAATTGCAACTCAAAGCTGTCAATAGCATAATTTATTACATATTTAAAATGCTGGATCAGCTGTACGCAAATGTAGAGAAGGATTACAAAATACACGGCTACCACACGATTGACAGTACATTAGCGAGCTCTACATAGCGAGCGCTAACGATATCGCTGCATCATATGTCAGTCATGTTTTATGCTGATTTAATAGACTATATTGTATGTAATAAGTGATTATTTATATATAGAGGACCGTTGTGGCCCAGAGGCATAGCCTCTGACTGTAAGCGCGACGGTTTGTGGGTTCGATTCCCACTCGGGGAGAATGAATGATTTTCATTTTCTTCGCTCTGGTAGTAAGGCAAAAAGCGCGGCGTTGAGTTCCGCCACTCAATGCGCAATGGTTTTTTTATGTAATTAACATTAGGTTCCTACGGTTCCCTCTGTCCAAATCCAATTCTAGATAATGTTTATTAGAGACAACACTAATTTGACCTGGCTATACGAAGGCCTGATTGATGAAGGAGTGATTTTTGTTTTATTAATTTTTAGGCTTCACGCTGTATTCTTCATATAACAGGATAGAGTTTAGTGTCAAAACACTACGTTTTTCATATTCTGCTGGAGACATTGTGAGTCGTGTGGTGTAAATTAACAACACGCCTTCTTACAAGAGCGAGATATTGAAAATGATTTATTAATATAAAATTATAAATGTAATAATTTATCCTCTAAATAAACCTTATCAGTATGATTCGGAACATTAGCACCTTATTTATATAGTATTATCAATGTTCGTTAACATCTTTAAAACTACGTAACTGAATTCACAGAGCAATTCAAACGAAACGTTCCCATATAAAATAGACGCAAATTATTACAAAAAAAACTATCATTAATAAAGATTTAACAGAAATAACGAAATATAGATATGAGAGTCCACGCAAATCCGAACAGAACACTAGTATTATTGCAAGAAAGTTAGTCTTGTATCTTCTGGTATTCACTACTTAAAATGCAAGTTGGTAGCAAGTGTTGCTAAGTGTCTGCGAGGTAGAGGTGTGGTGGCCTTCCCACACCGTTTTCTTGCTGTGTTACTTACCTACTTAGGCTTACTAAGAGCTAACTTGCTTTTGTTATTTCCTGTGTAACTGAACTTATGTTTGTTTGTAAATGTAACAAAAGGAATTATATATATATATATATATATATATATATATATATATATATATATATATATATATATATATATATATATATATATATATATATATATATATATATATATATATATATATATAAATGGTTAAATTTTATGTATAAGAAAATTTAATTCAATAGCTAAACGCTGCATCCCGCGCATGCATCCCTGTAAAAAAAATAAAGAAAATAAAAAAGAAAAATATAGGAATTGAACTGAATAGATAAAGAAAAAAATACTTATGTAAGACAGATTAAAAAACAACATGGTGCATTAACATATAGGGCTGTCACAAAATAAATAATAACTATAACTTATATAAACTGCTTTTTTGCTGACTTTGACTTTTATGGCTAGACGGCTAGTCTCTATATAGAGGCGTGCTTCGTCATTATCAAGGAGATTAGATACACTAGTAAAATTAATATTACAATAAGCATAGAAAATATAAAGGATTTGAACGCACAACTACAACTAGTTGTGCGTACAAACCACGAAAACGGAGAATGGACATTTTTAACCCTCCTCTCTTTTTAATCTAAAAACAAATGCAGTATATTAGTATAGTTATTAAGCTTTATTTGCATTTTGGAAGAGATTTTCAAAGAGATCGCAATCAAGTACGTAAGTTATCATTGTGGTACCATTATGCAGATTTCGGACGCTGCAAGGTATTAGGCCCGCCCTTGTCTAAGCTACACCGTTACTATTATATTCTAATATATATTCTAATATATGTAAAGGGGTTGCGAAAGATTTTCCTTCTTCAATTTTTTGCTCTATAAATTTTTTCTATATAGGTTTAGATTCAGACTGTATATATTGATGAATTTTTAAAGTGTTAATTCATACTAAGAATAAAAAAAAGATAAAGAAAACGTATAAAAAATTGAACGCAGCGGGATTTGAACCCGCGCCCCATGTTGTATGTCATAATCATTAAATATTTAATAAAAACAGCATTCTCTCTTGCCAAATGATCGTTCACAATAATCTTTGGGTAGCGGAAATTTGTAAAAATCTCCCTACAGAGATGCTAACAACGTAATAAGTTTGTCTAAAGCATATAAGAATTTCGATGCAGCGTGAGGAAGACTCATGGTTTAGTGGTCCGAGCGCTTGGACGGTAAACATGAGGCGCGGGTTCGAATCCCATTCAGTTTTTTCACACTGTATCTCGCATAAATCAGCAAGGTAGTAGGTGGAGGAGGACGGAGGGAACTTAGTGTTAAGACACTCCGATAAGAGCCATAATAAGATATAGAATAAATGTATTTTCCACAAGACGCTAAAATATTTTGAATGTAAATTTTTAAAGCACAACCGATATGTTATTTGAATGTAAAATATATTTTGAAAGCTTCTTTGCAATTTATCATTGTATTATAGATTACGAGATAAATAAATCCATACTTTTGTTAAGATTTGTTTAAAGGCTATCGTGGCTCAGTTCAGCGCACGATTGTAAACCTTGGTTGTAGATACGATTCTCAGTTAGGGGAAAAATATTTTAATTACTCACCCACTTCCCACTTTAGTAAGATATAGTGCGACAGTAAGTTTTGCAAATCAACACATAATACGTGGAATTCAGGCGGAGAGTGGAGAAAGTAGTGTATTTGCACTAAGCTCTCTTTCCTGAACTATATAGGCTATAACGTGAACCCAAAAACATGAAAACGTTTTATGTTAAATGTGGCTTAGATTATTGTTAAAAATAGTCTATCCATAGCCTATGGCGACGTAATCTATTTAAATTAACATCGCTTGCGTGAATAGTAGATTTTAATAGTCTGAAAATCAAATATATATATATATATATATATATATATATATATATATATATATATATATATATATATATATATATATATATATATATATATATATATATATATATATATATATATATATATATATATATATGCGATTAATATATTGAAAACAAAAGCTAAACACATACACACAGCACAATATATGTCTGTATGTCTATTAATGAGTGCATAAATCAAAAACTACTCAAAAACCCCCGAACGAGAATGGAATTCATAACTATCGTCTGAATTCATGTCATTCATTACAAGAACCTTATTGAGTCAAAATCCTTTTAAGTTGCCGATCTGAGATCTGTCCGTACCGCTATCTGGCATAGTTCAGCTGAGCGGGCTATCGCTTAAATAGACTAGTAGACCCTTTCATGCTAGGCTTACATTCCTTTTTGATATTTATGAATGCCTTATTAATACTCGTGCATGCGGGTCGTAAAGGTCTTATTTAGATTGTCATATTTTTTATCTACTATATATACAATGTGAATATGTAAGTTAGTGGGTTCACGCTGTATCCCGCATATAGCTGGGTAGATAGAGGTAGCCGTGTTAGGACACTCTGTTCCCCACTTTCAATTTTTTTTCACGCTATATCTTTAGCGGGCTATTTCTATATATTCTCAACCTTTTCATACGTGTCTTCCTCATGGGTCTTCCTTAAGCAAAGACGACACTTGATAAGAGCCTAATAGGGCTTGCTGGTCAGCGATTGAACGGTTTCCAAGAGGTTCGAATTTCGCTACGGTCAATTTTTCATGTGTTATTTTATATATTAAATAAGGTTATTTGAAAGGCAGAGCTTTTGACGAAGTTTTTATATTTGTAATATATTAAGTATCTCTAATTAAACACCTTATTTATACGATAGGTCGAAAATGAAAAGTTTAATATTTTTTCGTATTATTGGAGCCGTCTAAGTGCGACGGCATAGTCTGACTGTAAATGCGAAGGTTGTGGGTTCGATTCCCTCTGGTAACAAGAATTAGCGCGCCATGGAGTTCCGCCACTCAACACGCAATGTCTCATAAAGTGGAAAGTGGGGAATGGAGTGTCTTAACACTAGTTTCTCTCTCTCTATCCTGCTATATGCGGGATATAGCGTGAAGCTATTTCTTTATTTTAATAGTATTTACGGTAAATATTTATTAATAATAATTAAAAACGATTAAATTACGAGGTTATCAATGGAAATAATAAAAAAAGTAAATCATCGTAACGTAGAGTTCCGTATATATTACACTGGGCTTTATCAGCGGCCACCAGATCCGTATTCACTGACCAATGTTATTATATTTTATAATAACAATAAAAATCAATATGGCCGGCGGCCTCACTCTGCGGGGACGTTCGTGTATTGAAATTTCAGTCGTTGTAAATGTTCTTTGTGAGAATTTGATTTGATGAGAGATGTCAATTTGTTATTTTGTAAAAATTTTAAAGAAAAACATATTTACAGTTTTTTTTATTATATATAAAATTTGAAATCTGTGTCAAAATACTTTTTTTTTTAATTATTTTGTTTGTGTTGTTGTCGAGTTCCGGCGTTGAGTTCCGCCACTTGTTGACTGGCGGATGGCGCAATGCCTCGGAAAGCGGGGAACTGAGTGTCTTAACACTAGGTTCCTGCGGTTCTCTCTACCTACCCTACCATATGCGGGGTACAGCGTGAAGCTAATTTAATTTAATTTATTTTGTTTGAACGAGCTTATCTCAGGAACTAATACAAAATAGACCATTTATAATGATAGGCTATAGGCTAGATCATATAGCGTTTATCATTTCTGTTGTGCTAAGCCACCACCTACCACAGAATTTGGTCGTGAGAGCTTTTTCTGTTGTCTTTTGTTTGTATTAGTGAAAATGGAAGAATAACATGGTCACAGTCGTTAGCGTATTCCAATCTCAGAATCAATCAGAATATAGTGAATTATCACTTTATATATTTAAATACAAAGAATCTAATAAAATGAAATCATTAAATTGAAAGGCTTTAAACGATTTAAAGCAAAATCAATTTGAATTTAAACCGAAACTAATTCTAAAACCTTTGATAGTTCGAACATTGGAAATAAAACCGCCTTTTGACCAATTTGTTACAAATGCCTATTTGCCATTTTGCTGACTCGTGATCTAATAGAGACGGCGCGGCGGTCGGAATTCTAGTCCGAGAGGCGGTAGCTTTATTTTTTATTTATATATATTCATTATTTTTATATTTGCCTGGTGTGTGGCTTAAAATTTTATGACAGATATTATTTTAAAATACATAAGCGTAGAAGACATAGATCATCATTGCTCTGTACTTATCTATAGAAGTTCCAACAATGACGTCATATAAATACTACGATCTGACGTCATGATAAGTCAATCATGATTGGAACTTCGACCTGGAAGACAAACCTTCGTTGTTCTATCTCTCATCACCACCATAGTGGTGATGAATTTTAAGATGAAACTAAAAATATCAAAATAATTAAGTTGTTATTCATATACTCAGTGCCCTCCTGTTTATTTATCCAATTTATTCGCTTATCAGTTCTGCCTCAAGGTTACTTGGACGTTATCACTCACTTAGGGCGTATGAGCCATCCAACCTTAATAACATGGCAATATGACACATTGCAAGTGACGTATATGACAAGTGGCAGAAAAAAGAATTTGACTGCAGATACAGTATGTTCCATCGAAACGATTAACGTGATGTATATATACATATATATATATATATAATATATATATATATATATATATATATATATATATATATATATATATATATATATATATATATATATATATATATATATGTATATATATTACAGCTTTCTTCAATAAATAACCATAAACCAAACAAACAATTGAAGTTTACTATATTGTGTCAAATTATATTCCATATATCTGTATACATAAAAAAGAGGAGCTTCTGGCATTTTCTGGCTTCTGACAGAGAATAAAGAGAATCTAACAGTTAAGATACTCTGTGCCCTGTATTCTGCCTTATTTTTGGGACTGACTTGCTCTTCCAACCAAAGCGATAAATACCGAACCCCAAGTAGGCGTGTTTAAAACAATATTTAAAATTTGAATAACACGACCGAAATCAGGTTCTCTACTAGTCTTACTCATAGGGAACTGCCAACTGAATATTTGGAAGCTATTTAAATTTTTAATGACATTACATTATTAATGGATATAATACGATTTAATTTGCGAAAACTGTACGCAAAGTGACGTTGCCGATGCGCTGTTCAATTTTGTAGAGGCCTTTAGAGTAGAGCGGTAATTAAGTTATTTATCTTTATAGCTTTTACGCCCACTGCTGACATAGTCCTTCCTGAAGGATTTTCATGATCGTTGGTTTGTTTGATCATTGGCTACGGTCATCCAGTTCTCACTTTGACCTTGAAATGACTTTCTGGGATGTGTTTATCTCTAGCTGTAGCGTTACGTTCCACCATCACGCAAGTATTTCTTTTTTCAGTGCTTAGATTAATAGAAAAAAAATAATATTTAATATGCTTTATTTTCTTCACGCTGTATCACGCGTATAGCAGGGTAGGCAGAGGAAACCTAGTGTTAAGACACTCCGTTCCCCGCGTTCCACTTTTGAATATATTCCATGTTGAAAGTCGGAAATCAACGCCGTACTTTATCTTGTTACCAGACTGAAGAAAATGAAAATAATTCATTCTCCCCGAGTGAGAATCGAACCCACCAACCATCGCGTTTACAGTCAAACGATGTTCCTCTGTGCCACGACAGTCCTTGGTTTCTTTGTCTAATGGAAAAAAAATGCTGCGCATGCTAAATTCCACCATGCAAATGAGCAATAAGAGTATAGAGTAACTTACTGTCAAATTCTTCCTGCTTTAAACACTATATAATATGTAAACATGAAGATAAACGAAAATAGTTTCGTGTTTCTCTATCTAGAGCTACTCTGTGTACTGATTATGGCACATAAATTCTTATACGGGAATAATGTGTGACAGTTTTACAGTTCGCCTGCAGGTTTCGTAGCGTGATTGCACTTTTATAGCACGTGGCTTATGTAATTTGATTTTATGAAAAGTATTATGTTTAATAAGAAAAATAAGGTATATATGGATAATGGCTTGGACTATAGCGTTTTTTTTATTTTTTAGTCTATATAGTCTTCTAGTCTAGTATATGGAATCTCTTGGAAATGGGAAGTGAATTAAGTAATTAATTGATTATGTAGATAATCGTAAAGTATCAATAATTTATTTAATTGATCTTAAATTATGTTCACTTTAAATTAATTAAAATATTATTTTAATTTATTTATATATATATATATATATATATATATATATATATATATATATATATATATATATATTATATATATATATATATATATATATATATAATATATATATATATATATATATATACATATTGTCTGGATTTTTAAATAAATATTAATCTCGATATTATTAATAAATAATAATTTAAACACGATATCTTATATCCACTTCATACTATTCGAGCTTGGTATGAAAACAACACTATCTGAATACTTTATCTTCGTCTATTTTTATATCAAAACTATCTAATAACATTTGTCTTATGATAAGTCAAGTTTTATTTAACCTATTAATTTTCGGTATTTTTAAATAACATCAATATTTTAAAACATACCTAATATATGAAATATATGAGAAGATAATTTTGACACAGAGTATAAAAAGCAGTTAATATGCATTTAGCTATGTCATGTACATATCTATTCGTAGATCGTGTTGGCCGTGTAACTAGATAACATTAGGTACCTTTATTCTTTAAAAGTGGGTAGAAAGTGAAGGATATAATAAATACCCAGCTCTATACCGCAGCCTACCCTGTCATTTGCGGAAAATGTGAAAAAAGTTGGTTACTCTAAGCTACCTATAAATCAGTACTCAACATCACTATAGACATTATCATACTACCTATATATTAATGATTCTTACTAAGCTTTCTCTATCAGGTATTTTTTTAGTTCTGTAGCGCTTTCATCTCTTCCACCGTTATCAAATTTTTAATACATCTAAGATATTCGTGCTTTTCACGCAATTTTTTTTCAGTATCGGAGGAGGTCTTCACAAACTTCTCTTTTTTTCTTACGTTTTTAGCTTCACGCTGTATCCCGCATTAAGCGTGGTAGCCAAAGGGAACATAGTGTTAAGACACTATCCTCCAAGTACCACCCAATTATGGAGACATAGCGTGTGGAGCGATGAATGCTAATAATCAATTTACCCAAGTGGAAATCGAACCGACACTGCGAAACCAAATTGTGTGTGACTACATTTATTTTAAACAAAAATTATAGTCTCTACATACAATTTATCCTGTGATTCTATAAATCTTTGCGCAAAATAAAGCGCGACACTTACGTAGCATGTGATTGCATCTTTATTAGACACGTTGCTACCGTACAGCATTTATAGAACTAAATTTTAAATTTGAATTCATATCCGTCGCGGTGCAGCTGAGTGTGAACGCAACGGTTGTTGGTTCGATTCCCATGAGAGGACATGAATTATTTTCATTTACCTCCCTCTTTAGTTCCACCACTCAACCCGCAATGTCTCAAAATTGAGGTGTAAGTGGGGAACGGAGTGTCTTAACACTAGGTTCCCGTTCTGTACCCTGCTATATGCGGGAAGTATCGTAAAGCTATTTATTTATTTATTTATTAAAGCTAACAATATTATTAAAAAGTTGGTAAACCTAAAACAAAGATTACTACTTTCAATCCGCCGTCCATTTAAAAAGCTTCTTGCGATACTTAAAACGATATTTGAACTTAAATTGAAGAGCATGCTTGAACTTTGAGTGGTCTGAGTTAAATTTACTTTACTTTTGTCTCCTGAGCTTTTTGTAAAATTATATACTTGATGACATTGTGGCGCGGTGGGGCTGCGTCTGATTGTAACTGTCATGATAATGGGTTCGATTTCCACTCTTTTTGCTCGTTTCAGTAAAGCGTGGTGTTCACTTAAAAGTAGAAATTAGAAAGTGAAAAACGGAATATGTAAAATGTAAAAATTATGTTTCCACTGCATTGCCTTTACCTTGCTGTGTGCGGGATACAGCGTGAAATAAAAAAAAAACACATCGATTTTCCTAAGAAAAATCGTGGTGTTGTATGTTTACACGAGGTACGTGAACACGGAGGGCAGAGTGTCCCAACACCAGGCTCTCCGCTCGATAATTTCAATATTTACACCTATATATTACGGAGGGCTAGTTTTACTATACACAGTAGTTATGCGTTCAATTTTAACTTAGAGATGCCTATATACATATCTATACAGGTATTTTGAAGACATTAAGTGAAAGATTATATTGGCCACCCCTACAAAGGGGTAGCTCCCCTACTGTTGCTTTAAGCTTTAAGTTAAACTTACAAAATGTCAATACAATATTTCAATTCCAAAAAATCACTTCCACCTAAGCCTAAATCGTTTATCAGTTTACGCTTCTAATAAATCAGAATCATTGCCAACTTTCATTCGTAGCTATTTGACTGGTATATTTTAAATTTCTCTGTTATATAATATGTGCAATTTCAGAATTGTTGTGTTTGTATAACAAATTAAGGTCGTTTAATTTGTCATAGTGTGGCAGCGTCTGTCTTTAAGCGGATTGAAGGGTGCTAGTTCGATTCCCATTTGGGAAAATAAATTATTTTCATGTTAAGTAAGCTTCACACTGTATCCCGCACATAGCAGGGTAAGTAGAGGGAAACGTAGGCTCAAGGAATCCAGTCTTAAGACGCTTCGTTCCCCGCTTTCCGCCTTTCGAGGCATTTTGTGTTGAGTGGCGGAATTCAAACGCCACGCTTTTACCTTATTACCAGAGCGTAGAAAATTATAATAATTTTTTCTCTTCTATGGAAATCGAACCCATAGTCGACGCATTTACAGGCAAACGCTGTGCCTCTATGCTACGAAGGTCCTCATTTTCATGATTCTGTAGGAAAAATTTAAGTGGTAAGCGAAGAATGGATGGATTGTTTTAAGCTATGATTATACGGGGTATGAGTTTGTATGTAGTATATATGTATTTGTTATTGACTTGTTACAGCTTATTACAAATGTAAGTATCTCTGTAGGAAGATTTTACCAAATTTCTAAACATCATTTGGCAAAGAAAATTACTATTTATTCTATATTTTCAATTGAAAAGTCTATGCTTGGACGGTTTTCAAGCATCACGGGTTTAGATCCAGCTACACAATTTACGTTTTCTAAAACATTTTTTTGCCATAGTGTGAAATAACATAGTAAAAATAATAAAAATAGCATGTATAGATTTGATATATTCGTATGTTAGTCTGTGGTATATTCCAAGCCTATCAAAAGTTATTAAGCATAAAGTAACGGCAACGCCTAAGTTTATTCGGCCGCGCCTTTAGGTGTAGCCGCTAACCATGTGCAGTACCTAGATTTATGGCTTAGGTTAGGTTTTAAAAATTACATCGTAGTACAGTAACTATTAGCTAGGTTCAATCAAGGGGTAATTGATTTAAATCCCACATGAATTTCTGGATTCTTTTATTATGAGATTTATTTGAATCTGGCATGTGGCAAACTTTAGCTTTATTATATTTTTAATATGATCAGAAAAACTAAAGTTTTTTTTAAATTTGAACTTATATCTGATTATAAAAAAAATCTTTATTAATTTCATATATACCTTAAGCCTTACCTAATCTCCTAAAGTATTACCTAACTTATACGCTATACTGGACAATAAATCTACGAACGTGTTTTCAAATTAATCCAATTAAGCGAAACGACAGCAAAAATTTACCCGAAAATAAACTACGTATATTTCAATTTTTTTTTCCTTTATTCATAAATATCGCATATAGCAGTGTAGATAGAGAGTACATAGTGTTAAAACACTCCGTTCCTCCAAATTTCGAGATACGACAAACTCAATGCCGCACGTTATTCTCTTAGCGGAGCCAAGAATTTAAATCATAATATATATATATATATATATATATATATATATATATATATATATATATATATATATATATATATATATATATATATATATATATATAATATATATATATATATATATATATATATATATATATATATATATATATATATATATATATATTACACATATTCGTTCTTACGAAAAAATGGAAAAAATTGGTATGCCTACTTTATAATGAAAAATCCCTTATAAATTACTTAGGATTGTGGAGTCTTCATACAAAATAATAAAATTCACAGTCTTAACAAAAATAACAACGCGCTGGCATGAGGAAGTGCGCATTAAGCATAAAATATATCCTCAAATTTAACAGACGCCTTATTTTTGGGCTTAAGGCACAAGCGATCAGCGAGCTGAAGCGATTATTTATTGGTCGAAAATTTCAATGTGTTTTTTTTTTTATTTCCGAGTAAGATTACACAATATATAGCTATAACATGACAATATAAAAAAAAATATTTCATTTCAGTCAGCACTTTCCACTATTATATATATTCTTGGCTCTAACAACAAGGCAAAAGCACTGCGTTGAGTTCTGCTTCTTGTATGTGCGGGATACAGTATCAAGTACTATAAAAAAAAAACATTCACTATCTAACCTGCTGTACGCGAGTTACGGCGTAAAGCTGGAAGACTTAGGAATTTAATTAATTCGTCAATTGTACAACGATGACATTAAAACTAAAATGTATATCTCGAAACGCTCATAACTTATCCTACAAATAAAAATAAAAATAATTTGGTTGAACTTCGAACCCGGTGCTATCTCCACACTGTACATGTCAGTCTGTCGTTAAACGACTGTACGTTGTAATCTCAGCAACTGTCGCGTGAAATGTCACAATAAAAGACCGCTTGGTCAATTTAAGGTGCGTTTTAATAGATATATATAATAAAAGTATATAATAATAGATATATATGTGTTTTGGCTGGCTGGTAACCGATTCAATTTGTATTTGGGCAAAATTTATTTTTGCCTTTTTTAAAGAAATTACGTGGTTAAGTTCCGCAGTGCTTTTTTAAATGGGGTCGAAGAGTAAATATTACTCCAGGTTAAAATATTTGCCTTAAACATTTATGGGGTTGTTACTGACTGGGCTACATGTAAATATTTTGTTTCAATTGTAACATACATGTTTTTTACTTTGAAGTAAATTCCATGCAATTTTGTGCCTTCATATATTTAATATAGTTAAATTTCTACTACTTTAAACAAAAGTCTGTCTGGTAAAGCTTTAAATTAAGCTATTATAATATACGATTTGAGCCCATTCTGAGGTAATGTGATAAGATGAACTGTAAATGGACTCTTTTCCCACTCTATAAAATAATTTCCCGCTATTATAAATCAAAGTGCCAAATAAAATTTCACTACTCAGTAAATTTGAATTTAGAAAAAAAATGTTGAAAGTCAAGTTGAAGTTCTCACTGTCAATATATTCAAAATATACGATTTGCAAATATTGGACTAATGGAATATGGACTTATAGAATATTAAAGACAAAAATCTAAAAACAGCTTATGATTAATATACTCGTATGTATAACTTAAAGTTAAACTTAAATAGCTTAAAGCTATGTTAAGCTATTTCCCGCTTTTAGCAGGGTAGACAGAGGGAACCTAGTGTTAAAACTCTCTGTTCCCTATTTTCCACCCAATTTTTAGACATCGCGTGTATTGCTTGTTCCTGTTGCAAGGGAATAAAATAATTTATTATCCCCGAGAGGCAATCGAACCCATAATCGTCGTGTTTACAGTCAGATGCTGTGCCGCTATATCGCGAAGGCTTCTATATAATATATGTACATGTACAAGTAAAACCATTATGACAATTTTCAGGCAAGTTGTAAAAGCACTCACTCGTGAGTCTAATTTTAAGTAATAATAGGTCACGTATAAACAATTTCTTCGTATCGTGAAAGCTTCACATTCAAAATTGTAAGCTACATTTGGGCTGAGCTTTTAAAAAGCTCTTAAACATTGGAGGCAAATGGTCAGTATTGTATTACTTAATAACATATTTAAGTTTTATACATATTTTTTATACATATTGATATCATGATTATACATAATAATTCTTTTTTTAATACTTTCATTAGGCGAACTATTGAAACAAATCACGGTGTTAAGTTCCGCTACCAATTAATGGAATAAATGGAAAATGAAATTAAAATTGGAAATTTTAAAATGTTAAATGTAATAGTAACTTACATTTTATTAAATTCTTTTATTATAACAAGTCAAGCTGACAGACGACGTTCAGCTGGAATTATTGCCAGTAGAAATGTGGCATTAGGGTGTGCAAGGGAGTAGTATTACTTAGAGGGAGTTCTGGAAATACCTACAATTGTGAACCGGGAAGTGGAATTTTCTATTCTGTACCTTATGAAAATAAAGCTGATGGCTGTAATTTATATTATATACAAAACAAGCGTAACATGCGCTTTCGATCACGGTCTCAGCATAACAATATATGGAAAAAGATCTAGTGACGTATAATATTTTCAGATTATTTTCTAATTTCAAAATTTTTTTATAGGCAAACCATGTAGAAAAGCTTACACACGTTTTGCCTTTTAAAAATGAAAAGATTTTTAATCTTTCGATAAATATATAAATTGTGAATGAAAAATGTGGGCCGATGCTTCTAATTAAGGAACAATCAGGAAGACACCACGATACCGCGTTTTAAAAAGTGGCGTCATCTATTAGCGCAGTCATGAGTTAATTTTTAATTATATGAATTAGCTTTTTTGGGAATGTGATGTTTTTTATGTGGTAAAAAGTAGCCTAAGTCATTCTCCAGCCTTCTAACTACCTCCACACAAAAAATCATACCAAAACATTGCACCGTTTCGACTTGATAGAAGGACAAACATACAAACACACTTTACCATTTATAATATTATAGTGTTGATTTCATACTAACCAGAATCGAACTTGTGACTACATTCATACAATATTGTACCTCTACTTCAATATTACGTATACAAATCGTCTCAATTTCATAAGAATTATGGACCCCAGAAAGTAACGAGCATCTTATATGAGGTCGTCAAAACAAAATTGACTTAATAATAAATTTCTTTTTCACGCACCTGCGTTGCATTCTGTGAAATTATCTATTAATGACCTAGTGGAGTTTTTATCCTTTTTTCAGCTTCACTCTGTATGCCGCATTTAGCAGGATTAGTCAAAATAACATAATTTTACACATTACGTTCTACACTTTACGTATGATTACGTTAATTAATAAACATTTGTAAGTGTTTTATTAGTTAAATTAGATAATATGCAGATATATAATACGAAGCCTTGAATATAATAAATAAAGAAAATATACTTTATTCTAGAAAAACTAGTAATCATTCATGAACGAGAAACTAGTAATCATTCATGCCTCTCTTTCAATAGAAAGAGAGGCATGAATGATTACTAGTTTCCTTTTAGTTACTAATGTGTAGTGACTTCGTAGCATTCAATGTAGCACATATCGTAGCATCGATATAAAATATCCAATAGTTTAACTATGAATGTTTTGAACTAATACTAATAACTAATTTTTGAAATAATATAGCTTTAAGCTATTTTACATATATAGCAGGGTAGACAGAGTGAACCTAGTGTTAAGATACTCCGTTCCCTACTTTCCGCCTATTTTCGAGACTTTTTCTTTTTCTTGAGGTGGTTGAACTCAATGCTGCACTTTGTCTCGTACTATACCAGAGCAAAGAAATTTCACCCCCCCAGTAAGAATCGAACCCACAACCGTCGCGTTCATAGTCAGATGCTGGGCCACTACGCCACGTCTCATTATTAATCATTAAAATATAACTTTAAATATAAAAACCGAAAATAATTAAGAATCTTTAATTTATTAACCTTTCATTAGCTTTTGTTTGGAAAAAGGTCAGTATTGTCAGTTAATGGAAGCCTCACGTTTAAAAGGCAATTCCATTCATGAATGTCGTTTACAAACTCTACGGTTACTGTGAAAGAATCAAATAAATTTGAACTAAAGGTCCTGCCATATATGTATAATATATTTTGTACCTTCTCTATTCAAAATAGAAATCTATGTGCTTTTTAGGCTATTAATTGATTGTATACCTTTGTATCGTCAAGTTATGTACTACGTCAATTCTATGGAAAGCTCCTACGACTTTGGAAGGTAAATCTGCTGAATTTTAACAGTCTTTTTAACATAATTTCACTATACATGTATAACAAACATATATAGAAAAAAAATTGAATGTACCGGGATGATCCGCACTTGGCCGGTTTTTAAGAGGCGCGGGTCGAAATACCGCTACGATAAAAAAAATTATGTTTTCAAAATTCGAAATCAACAACCGTAAACCTCTTTGTTGCACACAAATAGTAATACAATATTGGTAATAAATATTTTACATATTATAGTATAAAAGTGGCCTTATCACTTTAAGTGACAAAGTGACACTTCCCTTAAGTGTAAATTTTATTGTAGGACAACACTTTAAACATAATAAACCTGAACTTTATCTATGTATCACTAACTTCGACAATTTTCACTAGAATAGCAAAACTCTAACAACTGTCCATAACCAAACTAGGAAACAAATGAATTTTATTTCGTCGCTTGTCCCAGTTAAACTCTAACGTCAAATTTTCATCAATTTTTTTTTTAATATTTATATGTGTATAAAAATTTTAACACGGAGAAAATCGAACGTGAACCTCTTTGGAGCATCGAGTTCAAATTTTGTAAACGTTTTTATATATATTTTTCTTACTTGGAAGAATAAAATGAAACTACATTGAATGGCAAACATATTTAAAATATTAAAACTAAAACACTTTCTCTACTTTCATTTTGTTTTATTATAATAATTATTTTTATGATTTATATATGTATAGTGTGTATGAATTGAATTTATTTATATATACATTGTGCATAAATATTTATGTACGTTTGTATTATTTATTTATTTATTTAAGTTTTTGTCTATGTTATATTTAATGCACCGTCCATGATTATATAACTCCAACATCCAAAGGTTGCCTGGAAGAGATTGCCTTAAGCGATAAGGCCAAATCAAATATTGCCGCAACTTAGATTCGAAGTCCCACCTCTTTACTTTCCGGTCCAGCTACACCAACAGCAATACAATTGTGTTATATATATTTAATTAAATACGCTTTACTAGAAATGTAATAAGATAAAGTCTATTATGGAATTAAACGCCTCGTAATGTAAGCGTCACACTCTCACAGAATGTTCTCCATATACAGAGATATTATTATAACGAATGTAAAATTTAATCGTTTTAATTTACTTACTAAGAAATGAATACTGGTTAAAATGAGATGTAGTTTTTGATTGAGCTACGCCGTAGCTACGAATGCTACGAAATGTACATTTTATTTTGAATTATATCTTCAGTTTTAAAGATAGTAGCAATTTATACAAGGATGTCACATATTGCTTAAAAATAGCATTATAAAAAAGTATAATTTTGAACATTCACATGTGAATTTGAACACGCATTTGAATTTTAATGGTCTCCAATTTTACCTCTAAAGCGGAGTAACTTGACAATAGGTTCTTTCCACTTTTCCACTCTGTAATTTGGGCGAAGCTAAAAAAATCACTTTAAACGCTCAACGTCAACAAGCGTATGGTTTCACTCAAACTTCATCATGAGGAAATTTTAAAGTTACATTCTTTATTAAAATACAAAATGTGACAATGTCACATATCTTGATTAGCAAAAAAAAAAGTCTACTAAATATTCCATATATTTTTCACTTTAGCGTTTATATAAAAAAATGATGTAGCGAGCAGGCTTCGCACCCGAGCCTCTCGAATATCGTCCAAGTGTCTAAGCAAACTAAGCCAAGTCCTTATCGATATAGTAGATTTTAATTATTAAATTAATTCAATACTGGCACATAAAATATATGATCATAACATTGTACATACAAAAGTTTCACATTAAATATATTTCGGCTGATACAAAAATGAAAAGAAACTCTAAGCCCAAAAAGATACCAGTGAATAAACAGCCAGTGAACTTGGCGTCCATACAAAGAAAACCGATGTGACTGCAAAAACTATTCTAAACTAAATAAATTGTGAATTTTGCTGCGATACGTTCAGCAAAGACTAAAAAATTGTGTATAATTTTTTTTTTATTTCATATAAACATGTGTATTGTTAAAAAATGTGGGTACACCGTATTCACCGTAGTGAAGGTACTCTACTTTATATTTTTTCATTAAATTTCATTTTGGGACATACTGGAAATCCCACTATTACACTTTTCTTAGTCAAATTGGAATTAAATCTTTATCTGTACTTCTTTTCTATATACAAAAACGATAAAGCGGACGAATTTGTTTGCTTAAGCTCACAAATCTCAGGAACTACCAGTTCTTATTAAAAAAAAATTATATTGAATAGTCCACTTATCGGGAAAATCTATAGGCTATATTAAATTAAGTTAATTATTTCAATGTAGCCACTTTACCTTCCGTCAGGGTTATAAGTAATAATATACAATAATATTTATAGTGTTTTTAACCTAAGTTACTTACTTGCCTTTAATTTCTAGTTTACAAGAAATAGTATAGTAAGACAAGCTCAATATAAGTAAATAAATATCGATATCTCGACATGGAGTTCTAGATACAAGGAGAAGGCGGAGAACGGAGTGTCTTGGCTCTAGGTTTCGCGCATCCAACATGCAAGATAGAATGTAAAGCTCAAGTTTGTCAAGCCTGCGTACTATACAGTCACGTACAGTGAAGTATATATATATATATATATATATATATATATATATATATATATATATATATATATATATATATATATATATATATATATATATATATATATATATATATATATATAAGTTAGTATAAGTAAGTTTATCACCGCTGCACTACGACTACACTACAACATGCGACTTTAATATTCAATATACATTGCTAATAAAGCACACGGCGAGCGCCATTATCGTTTGCGAGTGGCGGAAGCTCCCGCACTGTAGGCACTGATAGCTATATTATATTGAAAAATGCATGTGAAATTCCTGAAAATATGTTGTGATATCGTTATGTGTATAATATTATGATTTTCACACTCTATTCTTAATTTTGCTTGAGAAAAAACGTAGTGACTCATTATTCTGTTTATCTCTTTGTCTTATAAACGTTGCGTGTAGTGTCAAATTACTACTTGGAATATTATTTCATATTTTCCATGTCTTTCGAGTTTATTCTACTTTGTCGTCAATTTAACCATATGTTATAAACGAGCTACATTGAAATTCTTATATGCTGCAATTTATTTAAGTTGTTAGGATTTATGTAGGGATTTTTTGTTTTTTTTTTTTAATTTGTTCCCGATAACTATTAAATTATTTACTAAGACTGCTATTTGTACAATATTTTTCTTTGTGTAGAATAATATTTTAAATTATTGATCAGATTGCTTTTAATAAATGGCGAATGTAGAATATGGAGAACGATGGAAAACGTAGAAATTTGACAACTTATTTTTCAACAATTTTTACGTAGCATTCGTAATAACTATAGTTAGTATAAAGCGGGCCAATCTTGATACTTTGAAGTAAATGTTATAAAAATAACTGATATCTTAAAAGACCAACTCGTAATTATGGGAATATATATTTAAGAAGTATGGAAGAAGTTAAGAATATTGAATTTCTTGCCAGCTGGCTCCACAGAAGTACCTGCCCAGACAAATTCTGAAATTAAATTTTTAAAAAGTTTTCCACATAAAATTCGAACCCACACTACCTAACACTATAACTTCTTATTATTAAACAAGTAAAAATTAATTAATTAATATACACACAACCACAAAAACCAAATTACCAGAACGC
>JAXRJS010000071.1:6932951-6987951 GCA_037127375.1 Dione juno
TTTGGAGGTCAGATGGCAATCGCTCCATTAAAAAGCCGCCACCTGCCACACATATGAAAAGGAAAAAGATGTTGCTGGGTACTGCTAGGGCGTCGCCGCTAAACGACGCGCAGGCACATCGCCCTACACCTGTGTTAAATGGGCAAGGGCTACCGTGTCAAGTACGGACACGGCTAAAGAAGAAAGTACCCAGAAGGAAACTCCGCTTTGCAACGTGGAATATTGGCTCTCTAACCGGACGATGCAGGGAACTAACAGATGTACTCATGAGGCGTCGGGTCCAGTGTGCTTTCCTTCAGGAAACCCGCTGGAAGGGCAATAAGTCCCGTATCATCGGACAGGGTTACCAGCTCATATACACTGGGTCTCCTTCCGGTAAAACTGGTGTAGCAGTAGTTTTATCTGAAGAGCTACGGAATGGTCTCCTCGAAGTTGACCGACGCAGCGACCGCCTGATGCGGGTGAAGGTACTGGTTGAGGGGGCTATCGCCAACTTAATCAGTGCTTACGCTCCCCAGGCTGGTTGTAGCGGGGCCGAAAAGGAGTCATTCTGGGAGCAATATGAAGACGTTCTACTCGCTATACCATCTACCGAGGTGATCATAGTTGGGGGAGACCTTAACGGTCACGTGGGGTAAGGCTGCGGATACGTATGAACGTGTCCACGGTGGTTTTGGTCACGGTCGCCGCAATATAGAGGGCGAAAATATCCTAAGAACCTGTATTGCATCTGATCTGGCCATCGTGAATACGTTCTTCCAAAAGAGTCCGCAGCATCTTATTACGTATGCGAGTGGACTCCATTCAACCCAAATAGATTACCTATTGACCAGGCGGTGTCATGTTGGCAAGGTAACTAACTGTAAAGTCATTCCTGGTGAAAGCCTCACTGCCCAACATCGTCTTCTTGTCATGGATTATGTCGTTACCCCGATAAAGAAATTAGCCGAGACGCGTAAGTCTAAGATCAAGTGGTGGTTGTTGAATGGACCGATGCAGACCGACTTTCTGGCAGAGGTGAACAGTCAAAATTTAACAACTAACACCGAAACTGCTCAGGATGCTTGGGATCGAGCTCAGTCAGCAATTATTACGGCTGGTAAACATGTTCTTGGCGTTTCTAAGGGAGGACGTATTATGGACAGGGAGACATGGTGGTGGAATGACAAGGTACAGGGGGTGATTCATGATAAGAAGACTGCATTTAAGGAGTGGCAGCGTTCCAACTCTCCTGAAGACAGACTGGAGTACATAGCAGCGAAACGTGCCAGCAAAAGAGCTGTAGCCAGAGCCCGCAGTGAAAGTTTATTACCTCTATATGATAAACTTGAAACTGTGGAGGGGCAGAAGCTCATCTACAAATTGGCACGTGCTCGGGATAAAGCGACGCAAGATATCACAAAATGTCTTTGCGTCAGAGATTCCCAGGCAAGCTGCTTTGTAGTCATGCTTCTGTGAAGGAGAGGTGGAGAAGTTACTTCTTGGAGCTGCTGAATACTCAGCACCCGGGTAGTATTCCGTCTGAACCACCTCCTAACCTGGGACTTATTGCTCCAATAACCCTTGATGAAACTCGGAATTGTCTCCGACGCATGAAGAACGGCAAGGCGGTGGGACCTGACGATATTCCGATCGAAGCGTGGAAATCGTTAGGCTCTCGTGGTGTGCTCATGCTTACTGATCTTTTTAACCGCATTTTGAACACTGGGACGATGCCACATCAATGGCGGCACAGTTTTATTACCCCTATTTACAAAGGAAGGGGCAGTGTTCAAGATTGCGGTAGTTATAGGGGCATTAAGATTATGAGTCACACCATGAAGCTCTTCGAGCGCGTGATTGCCCTCAGGCTCCGCCGAGAGTGTACTGTCTCTGAGTGTCAATATGGATTTCAGCCAGGATCAGGCACTACGGACGCCATTTTTGCCCTCAGAATTTTGATGGAGGCACACAGGGAAAAGAGGAGAGCTCTGCATGTGGCATTCTTAGACCTGCAGAAGGCCTTTGACTGTGTGCCACGTCAGTGTATCTGGTGGGCACTGCGATCCAAAGGGATCCCTGAATCCTATGTTGCTATTATCAGAGACATGTACAACGACTCTGTTTCTACAGTTAGGACCGCTGTTGGCGATACCAAACCCTTCCCAATTACAGTAGGGGTTCACCAAGGCTCAGCTCTTAGTCCACTTTTGTTTAATGTAGTGCTAGATACTGTCACGGCTCACATCCAGGACCAGCCTCCATGGCTGATGATGTATGCCGATGACATAGTACTCATTGACGATAACCGACTGATGCTGGAGCGTAAAGTGAATACCTGGAAGGGTGCGCTTGAGAACGGTGGTCTTAAACTGAATGTGTCAAAGACCGAGTACATGGCTTGCGGGAACCCAGACTCGAGCACCATCCACATCGGGCCTGAGCCAGCCGTTAAGTCGGAGAAGTTCAGGTACCTTGGATCCATTATGCACGAGTCCGGAGGCATCGACCACGATGTCCGCGCCCGGGTTAGCGCTGCTTGGGCCAAATGGCGGGAGGTCACTGGTGTGGTCTGCGATCGCAGAATACCGCCCAAACTCAAGGGGCTGATATACAAGAGCATGATCCGACCAGTTCTTCTATACGGCAGCGAATGTTGGCCAGCATTATCTCGGCACACTCAGGAGCTTCACGTAACGGAGATGAAGATGCTGAGGTGGATGTGTGGCGTTACTCGGGCTGACCGAATACGCAACACATTCATTCGAGGTAGTCTTGGGGTCCGTGACGTAGCGGATAAGCTCCAAGAGCGTCGTCTGAGATGGTATGGCCACGTTTTGCGCCGGCCTAAGAACTACGTCGGAAGAAAATGCCTTGATATGTCTGTCCCTGGAGTAAGACCCCCCGGACGCCCAAGGAAGCGATGGCTGGACGTCGTGACGCACGACATGAGAGCCAATGGACTAACCACTGAGGATGCTCAAGACCGTGCAAAGTGGAGTAGACTAAGTAGGAAAGCAGACCCTGGCAATAGGCCGGGATAATGCTAAGTGGAAGAAGATATATATATATATATATATTTGTGCCCCACGATCACCTCAAAAATCATGTATTTCTTAATAGTATTAGTCATTTGATTAATTTTACCTTTAAAAATGTTATTTTTGATCATATCTCAATTTAACATAGAAATTTAAATATTCAAATTAAATTTTCAACTGAATTTTAACTTTTATAGCAACTATTTTAAACTTTTACATATTGTTAACTTTATATTAACTGTTTTATTACTAATTTATTCACTTTGTTCTGAAATAAATTTATTGATAGCTCGTTTATTGATTCATTAGCGAATCCTTTAGTTGATTTATTCATCTAATTTTTAAACTAAATTCTTATTTGGTTAATTCATTTATTTCTATCAGCATACATAAAACTCTTCCGTTACCGATTGACCGACTGACAAAGCACAACCTTTGGCCATTTGGTCTTGAGTGTTTGGACTGACTGACTTTTCCTAGTGCTCTGGCTATATATAGGAGAGCTTTTTCAAAATTCCTATGGAAACTGTTTAATACGTGATTTTCCGTCTCATAGTTCACGCAAACAAAATCTCAGGCTGTAATTTGTATTTATTAAGACCAAAAATATATAGTACAAATTGTATTGCCTTCTTGTCAAGAGGAGTGTATTTGTTTTAAAGGCAAGCCGGCGTCGAAATAAAACATAAAAATATTTTAAATTATAATAATATATGAACTAAGCTTAAGTTTAAGTTTATTTGATAGCTTTTTGCTATTTAGTTTCTACTTGTTTCTATACTAGATTCTATTAGCGGGATAATTTGAAGCTACAGACATTTTAAAATAATTTAAATTAAAAAATTAGTATATTTTAAGTAATCATCTCTTAAGTATTCAAATCAATTGAGATTTAGTCGACTTTGTTCCAGTGTCAACAGCGGACGTGGAGGCTGTGGTCGGGAGGACCGCGGTACTGCCTTGCGACATTGAACCCGACTCCCACGAAGACAGGGTCTACATGGTGCTCTGGTTCAGACATGCTGGTGGGAAGCCTTTGTACAGGTAAAGTAAATCTTAATTTTCCATGGTCTTTTAAGTGTTACGACTAAACACGTAACGTATTCTGTCAAAATCTATTAGTTGACTAACAAAACAAAAAAGATTATTCTTAATTTTTTTTTATTTTGGACATAGGAAGATGTTTCTAGGCCAAAATTGTCTCCAGGAAGGTGCAATAGCATTGAAGGGTTGACAGTAACAGTTGTGTGTCAAGTCCTAGACCGAGCACCTCACCCATATGAGATATAAAATAGGGGTCTTGGTAAATAAAATTTGGTATCGGTAAAGAAATTTTATAGTTCAGCTTAAATGAGCATAAAATAGAACATTTTATAAGTTTTTTCCTTTATACTAGTATATATCAGCTTTAAATTACCAATTCTGAGTCAGGACTGGCCTAAATTCAATAATTCGTAAGAATTGTACCTGTCGAAGGAGCAGCGATAAAACGAAATGATATATGAAATGAAATCATTTATCCATCGGCTTGGAATATAAATGTTATCACGCGAGAACATGGCCTATAATGTATTGGGCTTCATAACTATAGTACGAAAGCTTGTTGGTCCTGCGGTTAGTTAATATTGTTATTTTATATAGATTTTTTTAATCCTGGTTTAGTATTGTCTATACTATGAGAGTGGGAGAGAATAGAGTAGTAATGTATAACAAAATCTGGAGAAGAGATTCGTCGTGGTAAGGTCCGTCTGTGGGTTCGATTCCCACTCGCTCGACACTACTCGATTCACTCAATATATCGCCTTTCCCTCTGCCTAGTGATGAATCACTATGTTCTCTGATTTCCGTCGTAATTGCAAAATTTTAATCTATTTCAAATTCCGTTCTTTTCTGTACATGTATATAAAAATAAAATATAAAGGTGTCGTCTTATCTCTTTGTTGAGATAGAAAAAACTATTTACTCATCATATATTTAGACTGAGAGAGAGAGAGAGAGAACTTTCTTCACTCTCTGTATAACTGCGTGTTGAAGTTCGTAACCAAACTCCTCAACTTATTTTATCATAGCGAGGAAATTAACATGAGTCACAGTGAGAATGGAACCCACAACCGCCGTATATACATGTCTACACCCACCGCACCACGGCCTCAAATATTGATATCCAAAACCCAAAAACCACAGATTGAATTTATGAATTGATACATTGCCTTCATTTTTACCTATTTATTTTACCATATATTATATATTAAGTACCCAAAAAATTAACGAAAATACAACCGTTCCCCTAGAATTTGAACTCTATATAACTTTATTCTATTCTATTATATTCTATTAGTGATATTAACTATAATATATAACAATAACTACTTTGTATTTTAACGAGAACGGTTATAACGGTTAATCCTTATCAAACGGTGTCTGGTTTCCTAATCCACAGTAATCAGACGTAATTACATTACTGACTTATCAGTAATAATGGTTAGTTTGTTGTACATTTATAATTAGCTTTCCATTTTGTGGTGTGGTTGGGACTTGGGATGTTTTGGGTTGGTTGTGGGTTCATTTTTGGCTTAAGAATATTTGTATGGGGTAAATAGGACTTTTAGTGCTACCACTCATATCACATGAAATATCTTGAGTTCTCATGGTAAGTGGATATCGGGAACTGGGAGATTTTGTTGCTTATCTATTTTGTCTTTTTTCTTGGGCAAGGGCTCTCTCTCTTCCTTGCTGAATGGAATGTAAGGCGGTGAGGTCTTTTCCTTATATTTGCATACAATTTGACTCTTTACTGGAGGCAAGGCAATTGGTGGCCTTGTACATTCTATCTCTGAGAACCACATACATCTGTTCATATTATTTTTCGCCTATCTACTTACTTAGTCTATGAATGTCAATGTCAAGAATTTGGCGCTATAAATTTCTAATTTAGTCAGATAGATGACCTTATTTCTCGCGCTTACTCGTTGCAGATCTTTTGAACCTAGGTGACTAGAGTAAACAACTTTTTATATTACATAATGGCAAATAAACAATTGGGAATTGGTGTTGTACATCTAGACAGACTCAAAATACAAAGCGTTGAACTAAATCAAAAAAAAATAAAAAAAATATATATATATATATATATATATATATATATATATATATATATATATATATATATATATATTTGCAACTGTAATGCATTATAAAGTTTAACTTTTATTCAAAAAAAGAAAAAGAAGAAGAATATAAGAAAGAAGAAGCAAGAAACTCAGCCAGACTTTTTTTATTTGGTTCTTTACAGTTATTCATTATTTGTACCTTTGAAATAGACTTGATTTCATTTTCAAGGCGTGATGTCTTATATTTATAAAATCATTAACTTAAAGTTTTTCACAATTCTTTTATATTGTGATATAGAACATGGAAGAGTCTCATGGAATAATTGCTGGTTATATGTAACCTTACGTAAGCTACAAGGGCTGTAAGTTTAAACCTATTTCGAGTATTATTAATTTTATGAAATTCTTAGCAAATATAATGACATTTAAAATAGCAAAAATGTACCTATTGAGATGAAACTGTCAATATATTAATTTTATTAATTTTTTTTTGCATTAAGGAATCTTTTAAGCCTAGGTGCGAGCCTAGGTAGATTGCGCGAATAGCTCGCTTCTACATAGGGTCGTAAGCTTTTATAATATGCATCACTCCGCTTTTCACTATCCACTCATTTGCAGCCAGAAACATCAATTACCGTTTAAATGGCATTAAAACTGTACAGCTGAATCGATTTTTAGCTGTTTAATGATAATTATAGCGTAATTAACGTTTTTAACTGAGACCACAATCAATTTATGTAATAGATATATTAATTATCCAACATTCAATTAAATGCTGCACCATATAATTCTGAATTTAAACTTTATATATTTCAGCATCAAACTTTAACACGATTTTAGTAGAGAGCTTATTTTGAAAGCATTTCCATCGGTAGTTTTTCTTCCCAGCGTATAAATGAAAATAATTCATTCTATCGAGCGGGAATCATCGACTGCAGTCAGACGCTGTCCCGATACGCTATGAGGGCTTCAATTTGATACATATTTCGTCAAATTTACTATGCAGCTTCTCCCCTTTTCCCGCATATAGCATGGTAGACGGAGAGAACGTAGTGTTTGAACACTGTGTGTGTCGCACTTTCCGCCCAAATTTTGCCTCAAGGCATCATTTGTCTTCTTACTGGAACACCGAGTATGGATCGTCGTCGTTGGGTATTCAGACAGATGCTACCCTCAACAGATTTATGTATAAAATAAATACACATCGAACTGACTACCCTCCACTCCCATTAATCGAGTCCCATTATTGAAATAACCTAAAACATATACAATATAGCCTAAACAATGGCTATAAATCGTGAGTTACAGCTCATTACAGTCAATATCTAACAAATGGGTAATTATGAAACGGCATAGCGCGTATCGCAAGGCACAAGTGTGTCCAATGACAGTGTGTTATCACTTAATTGGCTTGTAATCGATCGTTCTGATATGATTTGATTGTATTGTTTTGGAACGAGGTAGAGATTGAGAGAGATTGAGAGAGCTCTCTGTTTTTTTGGGTTCCGAAAGGAACCCTCGTATGTTCCCTTTGTTTTTCATTGGTCTGTCTGTCCGTTTATCAAGAGCTTAAATTTATATGAAATATCCGCAATAAATTCTGTTGATCTATATATATTATTTTCAATGGAAGATATACATACGTCTTACATATTATAAAAGCTAGGTTTAGATATTATATAGATAAATAAATAGGCATACATACCTTCGTTATTGTACTAGCATATTATTGAAGAAGGAAAAAAAGTGACACATTTAAATAGATTATTTTGGAAGATTCAACAACACCAACTAACTATGAGAACTGCCAAAATATTTCACAGATCACGCTTCGCTGCAGTGTACGTTTTTTTTTTTAATACGCTCAGATTGTAATGAAATGAGATATTTTAACATCTTGATATCTTGTTATATAGACAAATTGTATTTCCTAATTTCCTCTGGGTGGACTATAGCCCATATATATATATATATATATATATATATATATATATATATATATATATATATATATATATATATATATATATATATATATATATATATATATATATATATATATATATATATATATATATATATAAAATTCAACATTCAACATTCTTATTCCTGCATGATAAATTTTAGTAAACTATGGTCAGAAGCTTTTGGCTGTACTTTGTCTGCCTTAGTTGCCTGTATACTTAGTGTGGGAGGTTAAAAAAATAAATAACTTATACTTGGAGCCTAAATTAAAAAAAAAGCTTCCATTGATTGAATGTAGTGCGTTAATATTCCTCAACGTAGAATATTTTTATTTCAAATATTTCAGGTCTTGCAAGAAAAAAAGAAATTAGATGGAAACCGAAGAACGGTGTATCTTGACACTAAACTCTCTCTATTTATTCGGATATTAAAGAAGAGTAAAATTGAAAACAAAATATTTTAAAATGTTTGTGTCCATATTGTAACACATTTGGGTATAAAGTACTTATCTACGATAGGCATAAGAGGTAGTTATATATATATATATATATATATATATATATATATATATATATATATATATATATATATATATATATATATATATATATATATATATATATATATATATAATTTACTTAGAATTATTTACAAACAGAGTACAGCAGCAATCAAATTTGACATCTTAGGTCCGATATTCCAACGGATATAATATATCCAACGGAGTGAAGCAGGGTGATCCGTTGTCTCCAAAACTATTTAACAGTGTTCTGGAGGAAGTGTTCCGAAAAGTAGTGGTTGGTTGGGAGGGCAAGGGTATGATGTCGTTGGTGAGAAAAGGTTATCAAACCTTCGAATCGCCGATGACATAGTTCTGTTCTCCTCATCCGCGTCAGAAGTACAATTATTGCTCGAGGATCTGAGCAAAGCAAGCCTTAAAGTGGGACTGGGAATGAATATGTCGAAGACCAAGCTGATGACCAACAGCTTACAGCAAAAGGTGACAGTAGGTTTAGAGGAGATAAACTACGTCCAGGAGTACATCTACTTGGGCCAAATAGTATCCTTTCAGTGCCGACAAGAAAAGGAAGTCGACGAGTCGAGTCGAGTCGAGACGAGTCGAAAATGCCTGGAGGAGCTTTTGGTCTATGGGCGATATGATGAAGGGCAACCTTCCTCTATGTCTTAAAAGAAAATTGATGGACGTGTGCATTCTCCCAGTGCTCACCTATGGTGCTCAGACATGGTCTTTGACAAATTCGCAGAAGTCCACCCTTAAGGTTTGCCAACGCGCGATGGAGCGCAGCATCTTGGGTGTCAAATTGATAGATAAAATCCGAAACACCGAACTGCGCTCTCGCACAAAAATCACAGACGTTGGCGTTAAGGCCGCTATATTAAAATGGGACTGGGCTGGGCACGTTTGCCGCATGCCAAACGAGTTTTGGGCTAAAATCACTACCGATTGGATCCCAAACTCCAGAAGGCGAATCGGTAGACCAAAATGGAGATGGCAGGATGAGTTGTACGAGTACAAACCTGACTGGACCAAAATAGCGCAAACCAGGGAAGAGTGGAAAAACTGGTGAGAGGCCTTTGCCCAACAATGGGACAGTTCAGGCTAATAATATAATAATATATATATATATATATATATATATATATATATATATATATATATATATATATATATATATATATATATATATATATATATATATATATATATATATATATATATATATATATATAGATAATTCCAAACGTAGCTAAATATACTTATAAGTAAGCATAAAACGATATTGCGCTCAAAAACGCGAAGGAAAAGGAAAGGATAATATGATTTAGAATTAAATTGATCAACAATCGTTTCCATAATATAAGGGTACCTTCTCAAGAGAAACTCCTTTGATGTACGCTTCACTAAATTATGTATATATTTTTTATCTTTAGAATATGATATTTGATATTGTATAGATAAGAGTGAAGTACCTGTTGCGTCAGCGGGTAGTTTTGGATTCGATTCTTACTTGAGGATGCTTTCTTTATTATATTTTTGTTAATTTGTATAGGACTTAGACGGAAAAATATTTTCCCAGAGTTCATTTTAAGATGTAAAAGACCTATAACGCATTTTTAGATGCTTTTGAGAATATAAAATAATTAAAATAAATATTTTTTTCATTTTTGCGGGAATCGAACCCTAAAGTACCTCACCTTTACAGTAAGACATTTCTACTCCACCACAGTAACTTAAAATTTTTCTCTGTTAAAAAATATATGCAGAGGTAACTTGTTGAACGCTATTATTAAATACTTGACTAATTCTTTAAACATTGCGATGTTGTGGAACTTAACGCCCACCTTGTTTACAAAGTAAAGAAAGGTCACTAAATAATATACAATCATGCCCCGGATTTGAACCAACCACTATCGTGTTAGTTGCTGTCGAGGAGTCTCTGTTCCACTGCACCAGGATGGCCTTATTTATGTATGTATATATGCAGTTAATATCCCCAGATTCGTTTTTTTTTTCATCCATACTATAAATTTTCTTCGCAAAATAGATTAAATGGGCAAAAAAAAGAAAATGCGCCTTTGATGCGGTGAATATTTGAGTTTGAGGAAAGCGTTCAGTTGATGCTGCACACCTCGTTAATGTTGCTAGGGTTGTCTACTTCTAAACAAGTATATATATATATATATATATATATATATATATATATATATATATATATATATATATATATATATATATATATATATATATATAAACAATGCCATTACAAAAACACATAACCAAAGCATGTACAGTCTGTCAAATCCCATTGCATCTCATTGCATCTAAGAGGTAAAAATATATCCTAAGCTGGAATTAGAAAAACTTTTTCATTATATCCACATCATATCATTTATATCATCATTATATCATTTCTAGATGTATGTAAGTTAGTGTGTGATTTCTCCGTTCTTTTATAAGGTATTAATTATATTAAAATTTCATATGAAATAAGTAAATATTGATTATAAAGAAATTATAAATTCATAACAATAAAAATCGTGGACGGACGTCAGTTGAAAATGTCTAATGGTGCGATATCAGTTTTTCTCAACCACATTTCCGTTATACAGCGTATTTATCTCGATATCGGCACGGTTGCACTCGTTAGCGTTAGGGGTGGCAAATCTGTTTGACATAAAAAAAATATTTCACTTTATTTAAGTGAACGAGATAGAGAGAGAGAGATTTGGATTCAAATGGATTTATGTCTGGGTCAAGGGAGACGTAGCGTAGGCAGGCCCCCCACGAGGTGGACTGACGCCGGAAGATCACCGGAATCTGATGGATGAGGGCAGCCCAGAACCGGTCTTTATGGTGCTCAATGGAGGAGGCCTTTGTCCAACAGTGGACTGGACGTCTCCCGGCTGATATGACAATGGAATACAAGATCAAAATTAGATAGTGAATTGAGCTCCATCATATAAAATGCAATATATCTGAAGAAAAATTGGAAAATAAAAGATAGACTATTTATCTATATATCACTATCACTTCGAATATTTATTTATTTATTTAAAGATCCACCAATAAAAAATAAAAAAAAAAAAAAAAAATACAAAAAATGTATGAACTAACTGCGGGCTTTCTTTTTAAATATCATAAATGTGTCATGGGACCCATAGGCTATGTCTAAGTCACAAAAAAGGTGGAGAATTTTTGCCCTTATTGAACTTGTCATTGTTGTCAGATTTCAACTACCATATGTCAGTCTAAACTATGAAATAGTCATAGCCACAAAATATGATCAATGATTGAAACTAATAAAATAATATATTTGATATATCATATAAATTTAAAATATATGAGACAAACTATGTGCTTTCGATATATAAATAGTAGAGCATATATATATATAAATACTAGAGCAATATTGCCATACCATGTTTTTTAAATCTGTAGAAGGCATCCAAGAGTGTCTACATAGCTCGTTAGTCAAGAGCTAGGGTTGTCAATTTTTTATTTTATTTCCGGTGTTTGCTAGTTGTTACATAACATGAGCTTATTTACATATTTTAACAATATAAATACCTCACAGTGGAAGTAATTATTCTTTTGTCAAATTCTGCAGGCAAATTATGCAAGGAATGCATCACTTAAATATTTTATCTATATTATAATTTAAAAAACAACTATCAAGTTCTCTTTGCATAACCATTTTGTCTAATAAGACATTCTAAATACGCTACACACACACACGCACACACACATAAACACAACATATACATATACGTCTACATATTTATGTTTTACCATAAATTATAAAGTATTTCATATATAAAACATTTATAAACACCAAGTCGCTTAAAACTACAGCTACAAGCTCAGATTTAAGCTGACGCAGATTATAATATGTAAATATCCATCATTATCACGACAGATGAAACTCTGCAGCGACAACCTTGCGCTAACGAAGCGTATGACAAAGTGGATTAACACAAACGATAGGCACGAGATGAATACCTATTATTCTAATAAGCTCAATAAGTTTTGAATTTCTAGAATATATATTTAATCCACTGTGGCATCCTCTTATTTAAATGCAGTAGCTGTAGGTTCGATTCCCATTCGGATGTAGAATTATAATATATATATATATATATATATATATATATATATATATATATATATATATATATATATATATATATATATATATATATATATATATATATATATATATATATATATATATATATATATATATATATATATATATAAAAAACAATATTTTCAATTTCCTATTCTGGTTAGTCACTTGGAACTCCTCAATGTCTTAAATTGAGGGAAAACATAAAGAAAATAGTGTCTTAACATCTTATGTCCTCTATACCAACCCTATCTCTATCTTTGAATATAAAGAAGAGATTTAGCTTAAATAAAGGTTTAAAGTAAAAATTATTATTTGAATGTCATTTGTTTAAGCGTATAGAATGTGACTACAATTTATTATTTCATATTCAAAAGTCATAGTGGTCCCATATTATTAATTATCTCCAAGATTATGCAACAGTTGTGGGTTCAAAGCCCATATAAAGGAATGATCTCTTTCTAATCTCCTTTCTATAACGTCATAATATATAAACTAGTACATTGTCACGTTATATTAAAAATATAAAAAAATATAAGCGCTTTATATGACGAAAGAGGTTTTAAAAATTCAATGGATAGATAATTTATTATGGATAAGCCGTGGCGTAGCATGCACGCATTTTGCCAGATTTTACACAATATGGGCTTTAGCGGTTAGCTCGATCAATAATATATTTTATGCAACAGATGATATACTGATGCTAATAATATTTACTATATATAGATGATGAAATGTAATGATCTTTTTTATTGACAAAATTACTCTTCGTAGCTGTTATAAAAAAAAATCATGATTAAGTTCAATAGGTAGGTAGGTAGCTGTAAAATTCATATGAAATGTGGAAAAACCCGTTCGATTGCGGTAGCTTAGAACTTTTTCTATTTCTGTGCTCCACGTAATCATGATTAAAATGGTCTTGACAGACATACAAGAGAGTGACTAGAAGTGTTTTGTTTTATTTTATTTTAAGAAAGCGAACCCGAAAGATAATAATTAAGTAACTAAGTCTAAATAATTAAGTAAATAACTATATACTTAAGTAACCGTCGCGCCGTAGAGGCACAGCGTCTGCCTGTAAACGCAATGTGGGTTCGAATCCCAGCTCGGGGAGAAATAAATATTTTATTTTCTTCGCTCTAGCAACAAGGCTAACAATTGTAGCGTTGAGTTCCGCCACTTAACACGTTATGCCTCGAAAGGCGGAAGCGGGGAACGGAGTGTTTTAACACTAGGTTCCTACAGCTCCTATGGCTCCCTCTGTCTATCCTGCCACGTACGGGATACAGCGTGAATCTAAAAAAAATAAAAAAATTCATACAGTCTTAAATTAAATTTTTTTCTTAAAAGACTACAAAGAAGAGAGGAAGAGAGAGATTTATTTCGACAGACAGGTAGTGAAATTAATGTATTAATCCGTCACATCATTTACGTCAACGTTCTTTAGCAACTTTAGAGATACGTAATGCTCATTAGGTGGAAATGAACTCTGTGTTATTTAAAAAAATGTCACCTTACCCCGAAATGGGATCAAACTCACTACCATCAAGCATATACAATTACCAATTAAGCTTCAGTGTTGAAATTCCAATTAAAATTAACTTATGCTTAAACAAAATCCTATAATCATTCATGAAAATATAAATTACATGGCCTTGGAAAAATGGGTTAATTACACATATCATTTACAGACTTAATATATGGGCGTGACAATTTGTGAAAATTATTATTTTGTCCATTGGGATAGTGATTGTAACTTTACGGATAGTGTTTTTAAAGGTATAGTGATGTATCAGTGATAGGAAAGGAAATAGATACACTTCTACTATGACACACATACACGTGTGTGTGTGCGTGTGTTTGTGTGTGAGTGTGTGCGTGTGTGTGTGTGTGTAAATATATGAAATAACGGGGGTCCTAAAATCGTGTTTTAATAATATAAATATTTAAGTTTCATTTCCTCGTTCTGGTAAAACTACTTTGACTTGGCGTTGTGATCTGCTAGTTAGCTCGTAAGACTTGGGAAAACTAAGCTTTCTGTCCATAATTTGGAGCGAGACAATTATTTTTTTCTTCTTCTAAGAACAAAAAGATTATAAAAGATAAGAAAAATATCTCTTGGCCTAACAAAGGTAATTTTGTTTGACCAAATTTCAGAAATCCGGAGCTGAATTAATTTAAACGATCCAACGAAAACGTTAAATTATCACAGATCTCTTGACGTTTTTAGAGATTGTCTATCAACTTAGGTAGTGAAGTTACGATAACGATTTATAATAATAAAAAAAATTATTTCACATTGTATGCTCGATTTCAATTTTTAGCATATATATTTTTTTTAAATAAGTATAGACAGGTAGAGAGAATCTGGTGTTACAACTCTCCGTTTTTAATTTCCACCAAATTTACGAGAACTTAAGTAGTGAAACTCAACGCCGCGCTTTGTCACTTTGCTTTGGATTTAAGAGATTTCTTTAAAAAAATTCCAATTATAATTTAGTATACCACTAGCTATGCCTATTTTATATCAGTTCCTGAGATTGTATTGAAGGGACAAAACAACATTTTTATAATGCCATGAGCATGACCTTCATGGGATCATCTTTATCGTTACTTTTGTTTCGTAGCTTCTAATTTTCTCTTATCTGTTGTCTTTCGAAATGTTCTTTTTTAGTATTCAACTTGGAATTACTTATAAAAAAAAATATTATAAATCTAGTTATTTCTATTTATACAGGGAAAGTTAAGTAATAAATTATATTGCTCTATTTTTTTTAGTTTTTTAATAAAAAAAAAAACGATTTTATATTAGAAATTATTAATAATTTGTTCAGCGTTCTGCGTTTTATTAACTTATCATTTAAATTAGTTACTACATGAACTTTTAAATTTCGTTTGAAAAAAAATTAAATATTTTATTTCTTAGAGTAAGACTTATGTATGATACTAAACATAATATCTATATTAGATACAGATAAAAATAAAGTTATAATTCAATCAATCAAAAGCGTCTACGCTTCTTTCTTGCCACTGGGAACTTTTATTTATTTATTATAAAAATCAGTGTATTAAAACAAATAGGCTGGAAAATACTTAAATGCTTAAAAAATTTCGCTCCCCATATCGATTTCACAAAAAAGTAATACTTTATGACATGAGAGTGAGAGACAAGTGACGTAAGGTCACTTTGTGACTGTGTTATCTAATAACGTAAAACCCCTAACACAGAGCAGGAAACAATAAAATTAAACCTACCTGTGACAGACAGACGTTCACAAATAAATTACTTTTTTGATATACTATAACAACATATAGGCATATATATATATATATATATATATATATATATATATATATATATATATATATATATATATATATATATATAGAGAAAAAATAGTAACTTTATGTCTGTTAACGTGAATATCAAATATAATATATTGTTTATTAGAGTACTGTCAGCACCACCTGTGGATTGTCAGGCGTTGGAGTAATATGAAATACGATATTCTTATGTTATCGAATAACTAAATATAAATATCTAGTTTATATATGATATAGCGACGCCTACATATCGGTGGTACGACTAAAATATTAATTTTGTTTGTTTGTACGAGCTTTTGGCAATTTATGGCATTTACTTGTACAGTAATAGCGAATTAATCGTCCAAATTTAAAATATTATATACGATTATTTAAACACTCAGATTTTTTCAATCAAAGGTGTTATTATGAATATGTCGTTTTGATAAAGTATTAATTAATTTAAAAAAAAACTAAAGTAAATTGTAGTTGACAATTTGGTATTATTTGTATTAATTCTATATATTAATAATAGTATAATTAATATTGACGATACAAAAATAAAATAATAGTAAATTAAAGTGTTTTTGACTGACCAAGAGTTAATAAAGTAGTTTTAGATATGTCACTATCCCCATACACCAGCTTGGAAGGCAGTTCTGCTGCGAAGAGTCGGGAAAAAACTCAAAAGCTGCTCTTTTTAATATGAAAATTACAATTTTATTACTTAACATCAATAAAAAGGTCTCTAACGCTTTGAAAGCTATATATAAAGCTTATAAGCTATAAATATGAAATTTAAATGATCTTATTTCCATATATGTATTTATATATTTTTAAATATATATAAATCTAGAGGCAAGTATTGGCGGAACCAATCACAAATATAACTCCTAGGTTTGATTAGACACACAGTCAAGTGTTAAATTACAATTTGTATTTAACTACATGCAACTTTGTCTGCGCGGTAAGATAAATTAGATCTGCCAATACTACCGCGTGTGGTGAAAAGGGGAAAAAAAACGAAAAAAAGTCTATTCTCTTTAAAAGTGAGCTCCTTAGAAGAGCATGTCACGTGAGAAAGGCTACGGATGCGGTTCCACCGATTTCCCGGGCCCTTCCGTTGTGTCGAGGACGGCAAGCGCAGGGGTTTTAGTGGGTGAAAATCCCACATAACCCAGTTCTTATAAACGGACTGGGTATCTTTAAAAGATTTCCCCTGCGTCAACAAAAAAAAAAAAAAGATCTGCCAATACAACAACAGCTATTTTGTAATTATTTTGTCCCAAAAATAATTTAAATTGGTATTTTTTTTTTATTTATGAACCGATTGTAATAAAACAATTTCAAAATATTAAGAGAAGTTTAATACGCACAAAAGAACAGACAAACAGACAACAATAATAACGGTCAAGTGTGAGTAGTACTCACGCACTGAGAGTTCCATGCCTATTTGATGATTGTAGGTATTCCGCTGACTATTATTTTTTTTTACGTTTAGTATTTTTAGTTATAGCGGCAACGGAAATTCACAATTTGAAATTTAAAATTTTCATCTTTCTAGCTATCAGACAGACAGACAGCGGAGGCTTAGTTGTAGGGTCCCGTTGCTACCTCTTACATATGGAACCGTAAAAATCATTATTTTGAGCTTTAATACATTGATAAATGCCCAATATTTTTTTATATAACTTCCATAGACAGACAGCGATCAGTTACGTGATTAATATATGTTTAGATGGCTATATATAGATACATATACATACATATATGTGTATTTGTATATGTCTATAATATAATATAAGGTTCAAAGGTGGTAGCATCAAAGGCAATCACATTTCTTCCCACATGCCGGCTCTACAATGTTGCCTATATTGAAATTTCATTGGAGCAGAAGAGTCGAGTGTCTTACCGCTTCGTTACCTATCTGTTATGGTTCAAGTTATAGGATATAGCGAGTATTAAATGGGTATTTCGGACTTTCAATTATTAAATGGGAATTTCGACTAAATTTTATCCATGCTTTTTATATCTGAAGTTTGAGAAATGCTGCATGAAAGAGCAACTGCTGAGTTTCTAGCTGGCTCTTCTCAGCTGGACTGCCTTCTGAACCGGCGGTAGTGACATGTTCATTCGACGATTCAAAAGTGCTTGTAAAAGTCTATTTGTATCAAGAATATACATACGTACCCAACAATGTAGCTAAGGCACCATTCATACTGTTACCGGCAGTATTGCTGCCTCTCCACGCCCATTTCGTATCTCCATATCTACTTAACATACTTCTCAGATATACTACTTCATACGCTTTTTCTATTAAGTTTCCGTACACAAAAATCTTGCATTCCGCCCTTTTTTCATCTTTTTCAAATACCAGAACCTTTGTCTTAGTCGCTTTCAAGCTTAGACTATTATTTTCAATTACTTTTTCTAACTTTTAATTTTCACTATATTAAGATATTAAATTGACGAAAAAACTGTCGTTTTATATTTAATACTTATGTACTCATAGGTACTAGGCTACACTGACCTATGGCATAACTGAATGTATGTGTGTGTGTGTATATTAGTACTTTAGTAATCATAGTAAAAAAATACTTTAATTTACTAATTTACTTAAAAAATTTACTTATTTACTTATAAAGTTTAATTTACTTCAAAAATAATAATATATTGTCCAAAGAAATTATGATTATAAAAATAAGAGAAAAACAAATTAAATTGTTATTTACTCTTGTATATTATGTAAGTTAGATTGTGGGCGGCAGCCTACATATGTAGGGATAATTCGTTGGAATGTTGATAGTTGAAGCGCGCATAGAGTGTATGGGACAAAGCTGTAGAAGTTGTAGAAGAAAGTATAAATTTTACAAGTATTAAATATACAAGATATACTTCTAAAATAAATATAGCCGAAGTTAGTCCAATATTACATCAGCTACCTGTCAGTAGAAGTCCCGTCAGAATCGGTCGAGCCGATTCAGAGATTAACCGAAACAAACAGACAGACCGACAAAAAATTGTAAAATATTATTTTGATGTACATACCCTATATATATTCATATGCATGTAGTAAAAAGGGGTTATTTTAATATTACAAACAGACACTCCAATTTTATTTACTAGTATAGATTTATATTTTATAGATAATTAATTTTTAGATTAGATTTTACAAAAATAAATCAAAAATTAGCTTCACGCCTTATCCCGCTTATAGCAAAGACAGAGAGAACCATGGGGAGAAAAGAAGGAGTATCTTACATTCAATACTTTGAGACAACGTGTTGAGTGGCTTAACTTAACGCCGCACTTTATTTTGTTAAATAAATACTTTTTTCTAACTTTCTAAAAAAAACTTTTTCTTTGAAATCGGTTTTAAATAAGATTATCAGTAAATTGTAAGACAAAACAAGTATTCACATTCATAGTAACGTTATTCATGACTATCACATAGATAAGGGATGAAGGGTGATATCGGCTTAGGGTTGTAACAAGCTATAAACATTTTTACTATGTTTTTTATGAAAAGAGGACAGAACTGGTGTCTAAATATTTTACACGTTCACTCACGTTTTGGTCTTTTTGTGATGTAAACAATAGTGATGTGACACCCGGCTTTCACTCTCAGCCTGTATTTTAGAATTTTATACGGAGAGCGAGATAGATAGATACATCTATTCCTTTTTAAGTTTTACGCTTTATGCCATTATGTAATAGCGTAAACAGAGGAAATTAAATATAAGGCGCGTTTACTGGCGGTACTCAACGCCGCGCTCTATCTCGCCAGAGTGGGAAAATGAAAATAATTCATTTCATCATCGAACCTAAATCCTGCGTTTACAGTCTTACACCACCATGGCCTAATATTAGATAAATAAATAAAGAAATAGCTTCACGCTGTATCCCGCACACAGCAGAGTAGGCAGAGGGAACCGTAGGTTGAAGGAACCTAGTGTTAAGACACTCCGTTTCCCACTTTCCGCCATTCGAAGCATTGCGTGTTGAGTGGCGCAACTCAACGCCGCGCTTTGCCTTGTTGCTAGAACGAAGAAAATGGAAATAATTCATTCTCCCGTCACTACGAATCGAAATAAAAATATCGAATATTAGATAATTCACGATAATCATATTGAATAAGGAACTGATTGCTTGAGACTATACTTACAAACATAGTGTCTATACCATTGTTTTATACAAAAACATAATATCCACACTAAAGTAATTTCAGACATCATTTCCCAAGAAATAGGGCAAGCGATCTACTCAAGTATCACCGCGGAGCTCAGTCTTTGCGACGTCAAAGTTACACGTGAAATATAGCAGTAGCAGTAGCGTTTGGTACGAGTGACTTCGCGCTTCGATGATCGCTTGCTGTGGTACAAGTGTTGAGGGACGAGCGGTTTTTTATATGATTATTTTTAATTTTTTTAAGATCCTACCGAAATGTTGAGAAAAACAATATTGTTGTACTTTTTTTTTTTTTAATTATTTATTTATGTTGTCTGAAACTGTTAATCTGTGTTTTCGTACATTTTATTTTTAAGCTAGTAGTTCCTGAGATTAGCGCGTTCAACCAAACAAATTCCAGTAGAACTACGCTCAGGAGTATCTGGGCTATAAATTTCATTGCAGATTTCGGTTATATTGTTATTTCTATAGTATAGAAGAACAACACAGTGAAATATTATGGAAAATAACCGATTGTCGGTTATTGATATTTATATGGACGGTTTAATCAATATAACGGCTTTGAAGGGATTTTTTTTTGGCATATGAGGAACAGGAAAATAAGAAATATATATGAAGGAATGATTGTTCAAGCAATTACACACATCCCTCTATCATTAGAAAATTTAAATTTTTTTTAAACATTTTTTTTTCACTTTTACAAATAAAAAAATTATGCTAACAAGAAAAAATAATTAAGTCTAATAAGCTTTGAATTTCGACGTAATGAGATAAGAACGTATGGCTTACTTAACTGGAGCGCTTGGATGGTGTCCAAGAGGCATATATTCGAATCCCGTTACACTCGCATTTGTATACATTAGTATACATTTTAAAATATACTTCCAGTTCTAAATCCCAAAGAAGAAATACTCGTAAAAATCCCAAAAACCTGTCACCTCGCCAATATTAAAAATGGCAGAAGACTAGAAATCCGAATATATTATGGAAAATCTGCATACAATAAGTGTAGCGTGTTGTATGAAATATGCTCAGGTATTACACATTTTCCTCTCCACTGCCACTTATTCGTGGATTTTGGTTGAAGTTGAATTTTGGATACGAAGACTTTATACTTGCCAAGTCACATACGTTAAAGTTGGCTCAACTAAGTGGCCTATAGGTACAATAGTTCGTTATTCTGTGTAAGCTAGAAGTTTTGAGGTCGATAAGTTTCTTATTAAATTCTCATATGTGAGGCCGTTATGGTGCAGAGGGGCAGCTTTTGACCGTAAGCGTGGCGGGTGTTCGAATCCTACTCGTGGTAGTTCGCTTTGTATGAAGCACGTTCTTTGATTTCTGGCACTTAATACGCAACATCTGTCAAGAAATGGGCGGAGAGTGGGGAACGGAGTGTCTTAATACCAGGTTCTCTCTGTCTACCCCGTCTAGTAGTAATCATAGGCATATATAGGAAAAGCAGTAAATAAGACCAGTTAAACTTAAATTTGTATAGTTTATATATTCCATATTTTTGAGTTTTTTTATAAGAGAGTAAAACTAAGTACTATCATTTTTGGCCATATTATATATAATTATGTAGCAAAATTGTGTAAGACGAAGTAAAAAAAATGAAAGTATATTCGTTTATGTCTACTTTATATACTTTTATAATATGTCATAATATTTGTCATTGTCATAAGGTTATCTGGAACAGATGGCTACAAAGCCATATTTTTTAGTTGCAATGTGCCATACTTTTGTGCCTTACTATTTATTTTTCCCTATTTATGTTTACTTGCCATTTTTATTTATAGCAATATCTTGTACAAATAAAAAAAGAAAGTCCTAAAGCCCCATTTGCTTAGCGAGGAAAATATCAATCAATTCTATAGAATACATTCATTCACTAGACTATACGTTCACATTCATCATAAATGCATATGCACATATGCATATATAGCTATAGCTAAAGCTATACTCATACTGGTATTATATTGTAAGAGATGTCGTCTTGAATTGGGCTCTTGATAAACGAGGCGGAAATCGATTTATCTTCATGATAAGAACTATTGTGCATCAACTATCAATGAATGCATTTCAATAATGTTTTATATATATATATATATATATATATATATATATATATATATATATATATATATATATATATATATATATATATATATATATATATGTATATAGATATGTGTGTGTATTTCTCATTATTCGTTGCTTATAACTTATTCACTAACATGGGTTGGCTGGAGAGAACTCTTTTAGAGATAATATTTTTAAGTTAATATATGTTTTAAGTACAATAAAGAATATTATAAAATAAATAATAGCGAGGAAATTAAATAAATCATTCTCCCCGAGTGGGAATCGATCCCACAACCGTCGCGCCTCGACCGCCTCAATACGTATATATGTGCTTATTAAATCATCCGCCTTTGGAACAACCAAAAACACCGTATATATTAAATCTTAATAACGTTCACCCAAAATCCAAATCTATACTAACCGAACAAACTTACATACAACTAAATATATATATATTATATCGTAATAACATAAGCTGCAAGGCGAAATCTTTAACCAATCCAATTAATATATCGCTAAAGGAACAGAATGTGTGCTTTATAGTAATTATTCGACGCGTCTAATAGCTCCAGTACGGTTAATGAAGCAAGTACAAATAACCAGAAAGCTGTTCTTGGCGTCGCTTCTGTTTTACTATAGTATGTATGTATGTATGTATGTATGTATGTATGTATGTATGTATGTATGTATGTGTGTATGTATGTATGTATGAAGCGTTGTATGTGCTCAGCTATAATTAAAGGGATTTATTTAATCTGGATATTATATAAAATATAAATTTTAAGCAGCTTCACGCTATATCCCGAATAAAGCAGGGCAGACAGCGGGAACCTAGTGAGATTCTAGACACTCTGTTCCCCACTTTTCGCAAATTTTGAGATAGTTTATGTTGAGTGGAGAAATTCCACGCAGCGCTATTTTTCTAACTAGCTCTCTCTCTCTCTCTCCCCGCCCTCTGTCTCAAAGTAAATGACAATCGAATCCCTGACCTCAAATTTAAATGTCACCAATAAAAAGACCAACACACCAACCAATTACTACCATTCATGTGCCTGAATCAACCAAATTACCAAGTGTTTGCTCAATAAATGAACTGTTGAAATTAAGCTATGAATAATTTTTTATATTTTCTTACGCTTTAATAATATTTGCTCGTACAAATGGAGCCTTTTGCATCGACTTCATATGAATTTGTACCATTGATGATGAAATAGTGTGTGAGTATGTACGTATATTATAAAGCTGTAATGTTTTTTTTTTGTTGACCGTCCTTAACTCGGGAACTAATGTTTAAAATGTTTTTTTTTGTGTGAATTTGTATATCAAGTAATCGTTTCCATGTAGCTGTCAGTCAGCAATTTTAAATCAAGAGTCATGTCAGAGGAATGTCATGACCACGGGGACGAAGCCGCACACAAAAAATATACTAGACAAGCTTTATTTTATTATTATTTTTTTCACGCTGCATCCCACACATAGCAGGGTAGGCAGAGGGATCCATATACTCAAGGAACCTAGTGCTAAGACACTCCGTTCCCCGCTTTCCGTCAGATTTGTTTTACTAAAGTGGAAATATTAAAATGATTTTTCCTCTTGAGTGGAGGTCCACAACCATTGCGTTCATAATCAAAGACTGTACCACTCTATCACAACGGCCTCTCCTCTCCTCTCTCTCTCTTTCTCTCTGTCCAACTATTAATATTATATTAAAATTATTTACCTTCCTATTTTACAGCAAAAACATTTTATTTCTATAAAGACTTTGGTTACAAAGATTTTACATTCGAATTCACAGAAATAATAAGTCTTTAAGGTCTTTTCAGTGCTTTGAATGTTAAGCTAGGCTCGGCTTTATTCTAGATTATGTACATTTTTTTACGGTCAGGCAAATCGTGTAATTTGTTGTAGAGAAAAAGATTATACAGAGGGAGAAATCACTCCGTTATTAATTTTCAGTTAACTTAGAGTTCAGTTCAGGATTTTGATTTAATTATTTTTAACTTCCCGCTATATTTACTTTTTTTCAATTTTTGAGATATTGCGTGTTAAGTGGTAAAACGTTGCACTGTCCTCTTACCAGAGAGAGGGAGAGAGAGAGAAGAGAGAGAGAGAGAGAGAGAGAGAAATTGGAAATAACTCATATCCTCTAATGGGAATCGAACTCACAACCGTCGCATTTACAGTACCATTGCACAGTTGCATCATAACAGTGTCTTATTGATTATGGTGTTTCCAATGGGCAAAGCAACCTTGTCAATGTCATCTCGTATGGAGAATATACGAAGGAGATTAAAGTAGAGGGCTCAGATAGTAGTAGAATGTATATGTAGTAAGAGATGCAGTACTTTAGAGATAAAACCTTTGGTTTGTAAATGTACTAACGAGCTATAAAATTGGCACAATTTTTTTCCCATACATTTTGACGTCAATACGAGTTTCGTGACTAAAATTAAAAAAAAACAAAGTACATAATTTCATTTGAATTTTTTTAATTGTGAATATTAAATGTGGTGTAAGCACAGCTCAACAGTGTATAGCACGGTAGACAGAACCAAATAGTGTTAAGACACGACGTTTAGTAGGGTAACTCAACGCCGCTATCCGTCTTACTAGAACAAGGAACCCACAACCACCGTGTAAACTGTCAAACTATATACCACTACAACACCATCATATATATATTTAGAGTAAAAAAAATGTATGAATATCGCCAAGCTCTTGGACTAGTCCCCGTAGACTGGATGAAGAGGTCAATTTTGCGCTTTTCAATATGTAAACGTGTTAACGTAAAGCAAAGTCTTTCTAGTTAGCCGTATTTAGCAAATAGAGGTGTACTCGTATTTGATTTTGAATGTACGTATTTGATTTTCTAATACTGCTAAGCTGTAGCTGGAAATTTTCGGATACTTTGAGTCAATGAATGTGTAGATATCTAGTTGGGCCATACAAAATCTATTGAACCGCACCGATTTCTATTTAATATTCTAATCTATATATTTAGAATAAAGGTTATAAAGGTAATAACGTAATATTTTGAAATATTATTATAAATTATTTGAAATATTCAATAAGGTGTTGAGAAAATGAAATATTTACTTAAAAATAACTTTCTTTTTCACGCTGTATCTTGCAGGTAAGGCAGAGAGAACCTAGGGTTAAAAAACTCCGTTTCCCATTTTTCGCCTTTGCGTGTTGAGTGGCGGAACTCAACGCTGTGCTTTGTCTTGTTCCCAGAACGAGGGAAGTTATTTTAATTCATCCTCTCCTCAAGCCACAAACCCACAACCGTCACGTGTGCAGTCATACGCTGGGCCTCTGCGCCACTACGACATTTATATTAAATAAAAAATCTTGAGTTTCAAAGCCAAGATCTTCAAATATTAAAATCATAAACCGATCCTCATTTATTCCAGTTTCGACGTCCGAGGTCGCAGCTTCAACAAAGCCCTCCACTGGTCAGATCCTCTCGCTTTTGGGAAACGAGCCAAGTTCATCACCATGTCCAGACCATCATCTCTCAACGTGGAAGCTGTTCAGCTCGATGATGAGGGCGTTTACAGATGCAGGGTGGACTTCAAGAATTCACCAACTAGGAATTTTCAAATACGTCTCAATGTTGTTGGTAAGAATATTTTTTTTCCTTTTTCATTAAATTTATTTAAAGTACATAATAAGTAGCGAGCTTTATGAAATAATGTTAAGTTTGATTTGCACTTGGAGGGTCCTTTATATCGTGGGAGTTGTTAAGCCTGAAAGAACCTAGAAATATCTACCTATAATTATCAGCCCAATATTTTTGGACATTTAAGGAATTAGGTAAAAAAAAAATCACATATATCTTCGTATTTTCTTTGGTATACTTTTTTTGGATACACCACGTTTCATATACTTTACTATAGTCCGTGATCAGGAGTAGACTGACCAGTCTTCCCATGACCACGTACTACTGTTTGCAGTGTTCGTGTTAGAAACAATAGGTTTCTAAAAAAAGTAGAAAATCAGTTTAATTCTTGTATGTATTATAGTAAATTTAGTCCTCAATATGTTAATTGTTTAAAATTATCTTATCATATCTTTGTGATGCCTTCGTGGCTTTAATTATTTTTTCTCTGCCAGATAAAATGCGGCGTTAAGCTCCACCGCTCGGTATGCCCCTAAAGCAGAGAGTGTCTTAACACTCCGTTCTACAAACAGAAAGTGCTTGTCTTTTGTTTGTCTATATATAATGTAAAATTAGTTTAAGCTTCGAAGTTTCTTACTAAAGTTGAGTGTGTTTCACTCAACCAGTCGAACAAAATGGTTGGACGAGCTTACTATCACAGCGAGCGTTTTCCGCCCTTGGCCTGGAAAACTTAATATCGCCTTTTACTATTATAAAATACGTATATGTAGCTATGAATGTAAATTATTAGCCAGTGTAAGTAAAAATGTATGAATATTTGCCATATTATCTTGGTTTTTGGATTAAAGCTTGACAGTATGTTAGGAACAGATTAGTAAAAATTTAAAATCATTACGTGAGAACTTATTGTTATCGAACTGGCCGGTAATGGCTTTTCACTGTTTTCACTTAATTTTGTAAAAAATAGTGCTTATACAATATCGTGGGTTCCATTCCCAGTCCCAGAACTGCCTTCTGGTAGGACAAAGAGCCACCTTTACCCAGAATGTAAGCAACGAATTTCAACTTCGTAGGTCAATTGTATATATAAAGTATGGAAAATCCAATCGCACGCGGAATGCTAGAATTGTTGTCAGATAGATTGTATGCAGTTACCTGGTTAATGGAATGCAAAGGATTCGTGTGTACGTTGTATAGCCTTATAGCAGCTGCTAATGGTTCTAGCTAGCGTTTTGCATATGACTTTGTTCATTATTTTTTTAGTTTTATGTTTTCTCCAGCTTAAGGGGCCTATTGTTTAGGGACTCTATTCTCAATTTTGTGCCAGAAAAAGAAAATAATTTATTTCTTTAACTGGGAATCGAACCCACAACCGTTTAGAAACAATATTTATTTATATATGTATGTTTGTATGTTCCTTTTTAAAAGTACAAGATCTTACTCCTAAAAGCTTAAAAATACTAGCAAGTATAGGAATGTCAGTCAGTCAGAAATGTCTCTATAGCGCTACAAAAGAAAACATTTTGGGTAAAATAATACATCAACTAATTTTATTGTAAATTTAAAGTTTATTCGATACAAAGTGCTCCAGTAGGGTTTCTGGAAGCCTATACTATTAGCCTATAGCGATTGTTGCGAGTGAGTGTTGATTACATATCGACAAGCAATATGAAATGTTAGATTTACAGTTAAGAGGCTTCTTGGCCTTTTTCACATGTCTAGTGTTTTGTGGAGAGTATCACTACGTCACTACGTATACGATATTTAAAATAGTGACTTTTAATATAAAACTATACATAATATAGTACTAGTCTGTATATATATATATATATATATATATATATATATATATATATATATATATATATATATATATATATATATATATATATTACTTCCTTTCCTAATAGTACCACCTCATCAGCTACTTCTGTATGATGAAGCTGGAAGAGACGTCGCTGGTGTCGTCGGCCCTCTGGAGGAAGGCGGAAATTTCACGTTACTGTGCGAGTTAAGAGGCGGTGAGTAGAAATACGCAGTGTTTTGTTCACAAGCTTAGATTAATAAAGCTTTTTTTTCGTACTATAGTTCAATTTCTCATATTTATGATACTATAAGGGACATGAAGTTTATGAAATTTAATCCTTCGTTCAAAATTATATTTGATTTACTCGCTTCGCTTTCGCTTCGAATTCATCGCTTTGGGACTGCTAGATATACGACTGCCTGTTTTTTTCAATCATCGTTTGTATTTAGACATTATCAGTAGCGAGATCTTTCTTCTATAGCTATTTTTCTAAAGTGGACGTAAGGTATAGATCGGATTAAAATTAAACATTCTCTATTTCTATTTCCTGAGCAGCTAAGAACAAAAGCTACTTGCAGCAAAATATATTTAAATTTTAATAGAAGCCATTGTAGCGTAGTGTGTCAGCTTCTGACTAGAAACGTGACAAACCTCGATTTGACTGCTTGACAGCCAGAGTTGGTCTTGTAGAGGCAATCCACAATGCAAAGAAAGAAGGTTTATTTAGTTTTTCTTAGCCTGATATGCAGGATAACGCATGAACAAGAAGCGTGAAAAAAAATCTTATATAATCTTACTAGCAGGATATGTAGCCCCGCCTCTTGGAAACCGTTTGAAGTCCCAGCCAATTAAATTGTTCTTAACTTCTTATCGACTTAGAAAATATTATACGCTAGTTACAAATTATTTTCGATGATATTATTCGATAAGCCGTTTCTTAGAAATAATCTTTAGTAGAAAAAATATAAATCTTCCTACAGGGATACCAATAATACAAACAAAAATTAACTTAAACAGATATGACCGTATCTAGGAATCAAACCCAGGACTATAAACTATTAAACAACATATAAAGACATAACGTGCATTTGAAAAATACTTTATTTACGTTACCTATTGTGCTGTCAACTTGATTGATACTACACTCTCGAATATATCTTTTCCATCAAAAACTAGAAAAGTTATAAGATATCGTAAGTGTAGCGTTTGAGACGCGCCATTGGGCAGGTTATTCCACGCTCCTGTAACAATGGGTAAGACTGAGTGCGTCTATTTGTAATCTTTTGATGGTGAAATTAATTTAGCGAGACCCCATAATACACCATTATATATGGTGCGGAATTCGGACATTATGGTATTATTCGAATGTCTTTTAAGATTATACACTTATTATTTAAAGTTAATCGTAGTCATAAAGAAGAAACTACTTTTCATTCCATGGATTCACCGTGCAGGTGCTTGGATCAGCGCGTTGTAGGTAGAGGAGCTCAGAATAGCACCCAGGACTTGCGACCCAAGTGTATCTTTAAAAGGACCACTTTAAAATGCACTAACTCTCACCTCCACTGTCCGATCTCGTCCCACTACCAAATTCCAAATGTTCTAGAAATTAATTAGGTATAGTTCTATACAGGCCGAGATTTTTTAGCAAACTATAGGGAGATTTCGCTGTTATACCTCTCGCTTCCACTTCAACTACATATAAATTAGCTCTAAATCTATTCCTAGTCAGTACGTTTTGCATAGATAAGCCGTAAACACTTTTTTTTTCTACCTTTCACTCTTGAAATAACCTAAATACTAAATTTATATTACTTATGAGCAGTAGTTTCAGCTTTGTATTTTATATGTGTCATTCAGATAATGATATAATTTTTTTAATATACTAGCGGGCCAAGACCAAAGACATGTAAGCAGGTCTAGTTGTATTTTCTTTTTTATCGATTCGTTTAGGAGTATTCTTCTAATATATATATATATATATATATATATATATATATATATATATATATATATATATATATATATATATATATATATATATATATATATATATATATATTCCATCCCCCTATATTCCAAGTCTTTCTGCCTCTTATTCCCTTTCCTTTCCTGGTTTTCTCCCAGTAATGGGTTTGGAGGTCAGATGGCAATCGCTCCACAAAAAACCACTTCGCCACTCATATGGACCGATTGGTCTTAGTCGGAAGGCAGACCCTGGCAAAAGCCGGGACTAATGCCAGGAAGAAGATATATATATATATATATATAATATATATAATATATATATATATATTATATATATATATATATATATATATATATATATATATATATGTGTGTGTATGTATGTTGGATGTCGAAATATCATTAAATAAAAATTAAATATGAATAAGCCGATGAAGGTTATTTCTATCATTTGTAAAGCTTACTTACAAAACAATAGTATCATTGACATCATAATATTTAAAAGAGGATAAAATCTATAGCATTCGAGTCTATTTAATATTTTATCCCATCGAATTAGAGTTCATATTACATTGAATTCAAAAATCTACTGTGTTGTATATTGATTAATCCATTGTTTATGAAAGCTAGAGAAATTGTGATCGATGCTCCACTTTGAAAGGTACTAAATAAAAAATCTATATTTATAGGCTTTACTGGTTGGGGTTGCTTAATTACAAGAAGTAGTTATGGATTTGAATTCTATTCGGGGTTAAGACTTTTAAATAAAAATTTGCAAAGTTCGGCGTTGAGATCCGTCACTCAACACGCAATGCTTCGAAAGGGGGAAAGAACGGAACGTAGTAGTAGTGTCTTAAGACTAGGTTACAGTTCTCTATGACTACGTTGCTATTTATAAGAAAAGTTTTTTTTGTTTCACCTGTGGGATACAGAGAAAAATAAAAAAAAAATTCTGTTACTCTATCAGAATATAACAGATAAAAACGTTGTCGTGTAGGTTCTTGGGGGACTATACTAAATAAAGGCTGAGATGAAATACACCAAATACACATCTTATACAGCATGTTTAAAATGTTAATTTAAAAGTAAAAATAAAAATAGAAATAAGTACATTTCATTTGCGGTTCCCACATGATATGATATAAAATTTGTCTTAAAATAATGTGACATCTATACTTATACTATAAATCTCAGGAACTGCTAAATGGAATTGAAAATATTTTTGTATTGGTTAGTCCATTTGTCAAGGCAGGCTATAGGCTATATATATATATTATATATATATATATATATATATATATATATATATATATATATATATATATATATATATATATATATATATATATATATATATATATATATATATATATATATATATATATATATATATATATATATATATATATATATATATATACATATGCATTGAAGTTGCAGGAAAAAGTTACTCTTACATAATTTTGAACAAAAGGTTTTAAAGCTAAGGCAAAACTGAAGGCTGTATAGGTCGCTTGTAATATTATAAGTGAAATTAATCATCTTAACAGCTGGAAAATGCCCAGCAGTTTCAAAGAAGAACTGTGACGCACTGAATAAATAATTAGAGCAAGAGAAATGAATTTTGTATGGACTTGTAAGACGTTCTTAGTTTTGTGCTTTTTGAAATTATCAAAAAAGTTTGTTGTAAATCGAATTCCATGAGATCGCTATATTATAATGATTTAGTTGAGGACAGAGTGGCAAGGAGTAGGGGCGGGATGTTTTATACGCGTTAAAATGGATTCGATTCACAGTCGTTATGTAAAAAAGATATGTTTCTTTGGTTTAACTTTAAAAATAGTATTTTCTTAAAAAAAAAACAATACTATCCGAAATAAAATAATTGTAAAACCCAAATTATACTCCTCCAGAGTTCAAAAACTAAATTTCTTTATGCTAATAGCTTCACGTTGTATCTAGCATATAGCGACCCTGCTATAAGCTAAGCTTTAAGACACTCAATCACTCACTTTCCATTTTTCTATACGTTACATGTAGAATAGCGGAGCTCAACGCCGCGCTTTGTTGCCAAATATAATTACATAATGTCTTATAGAACTATTTCATTTCATAAATGGGAATCGAACCCACAGTCATCGCGTCTCCAGTCAGATCAGAGCTGAGTAGGCTTCTACGAGTAACGTTATAATATTTGTACAATATATATAAAAATATACTAAGAAAATATGAATAGTATATAATTTTATTTACTTTGTAAGAACTTTTCGAGTAAAAGCTAACTTGGTAGTGCAATTTCAAACGGTCCAAGATCCCTAAGGATGTATTATATAGGAGTACATAGTTGGACCGAGATAAAAGTAGACTTTGGGGATTTCAAATTATACTCTTGATAATTTTAACTGGAACATGTTAGATATATACTTTAAAGGGACTTGGACAAGAGTAGAGGAAAGTAATGTCATGGAGATTTTTTTTAGTGATTTTGATGAAATAACTTAATGTTAAGTGACAGTCGTTTTTTATTCAAAAAAAAAAACTAATACAAAGAAGGTTCCAAGGTACATGCAAGGCTATATTTCGTCTAACCAGGATTGGAACCGGAAACCAAATGATGCTGTTACAGTATGTGATTTATGATCACCTAGGTTCTGACTAACATATTAAATACAATGTATATTTATATACAGATATATATACAGATATAGATATATATACAAAATGATATATATTTAATCTAAGATTCCCTATTAATTTCACAATTGGTTTTAATATTTTTTTTAGAAATGATATATAAAATTGAACTTAGTGAGATTTGAACCCGCATCTCTTGGAAACTTCTTTTAAAAATATTTATTAAATAGCATTCTCATCGATCTAGTTATTATTCTTAGCCATTATCTTTGTGTAGCGGAAATTTGTAAATATCTCCCTAAAGAGATGATAACGACATAAATAATTTGTAACAAGGCGTGTAAGAATTTCGAATCTCTCTCTTCTCTTTAGAATATCTATTATTGGAATTGAGCCTAATGCCCTCACACACATCATACAAATATATTTTACATTGAATAAAACTATTTTAAAAATTAATTGACCTAAACAGCGCCTCAGGTTTTTTTTATTTGCAATTTTACTTGTTACTTTGTAGTTACTATTTTTGTAAAAGGCGTGTTTTTTAGTTTTTTTTTAAACTATTTTTTTATCACAATGTTCTATTTCAAAGTCAGTCAATATCACGTTCAAAGTTTCCGTTACATATACACATACAAACATACATACATACGACCGAAGCTAATAAAAGCGTGTTAAAAATGCAATATATTCGCAAAAATAAAACAATTCAATCAAAGGCCTACTTCACGGCCACTAGCGTAGCCATTTGTCTAGATTATTCTGACAAATGTAATGCTCGTTGCACACTGAATGGAGAAAGATAAAGTATGTTATATACGAGGTAGGCAGAACGGCGCGCCACACGGTACAGTCACTTTATACCTCTTTCGCCTCGTCCACTGTGATTAACCACTTCATATATGAGAGGTCCCTCCGAGAGGTCCTCATGCTTTTATGTGACCTTTCTACAGTATCTTCGCCACTGTATTCTCGAAGGTCAATCAAGGTCTTCGCCTATGTTTTTTTCGTTATAATATATGTCTTCTATTATATTATGTTTTCATTACAAGAACATAGATAGGCATGAAGATTTCTAAGTCAATACAAGGAAAATAAGAAATTTCTTGCTTCATTTTTGCCGCATATTGTATGACGTACGCCGTGTAAAAAAACCTACAGCTACTTTTCATTGATCTGGAATTATGAAATTTGGCAAGAAGTTAGAAAATATATATATATATATATATATATATATATATATATATATATATATATATATATATATATATATATATATATATATATATATATATATATATATATATATATATATATATATATATATATATATATATATATATTTGCCAGCTATTATAAGTAGTACTTTTCGTTGACCTACATGAAATCATGAAATTGGTATCGATTTTTTTTTGTTTAAATGTGACAAAATGTGATCAAACAATTAAATTAAAAAATGTGACTAAGCTCAATCATTCACTTCACACTTTATATTGTTATATCCTGTTATACTATCCTATCCTGTTATATTAAAGGCTTGAGATGTGTAAATTATATAAAACAACTTTTTTTAAAGCTTTCAATTACCAGTGGAGATACAGACTAAGCTTTTCACCGTAATTGTTTAAAATTATACTCAACGCTTGTGAAATTTATATTCATTTGAGATCTTTTGTCCTTTTATCAATGATATCTCGGTGAGAGCGGTTAAGCTTATATAATATCACAATTTCTTTGTTTACTGAAAAATATGAAACTATATTTAGATATTTTTTTCTTTTCGTGGTAATAAGCCTCCCTGTACAGGTGACTTTAAACATATGATGAACAAACGGTAAATAATATTGGTATCTCGCTATTTCGCCTACTGTACCGATAATGTAGAGTCTTGGTAATTGATAAGACAATTCAATGCGGGTATTCGTATATATACATACATTCGTAGCATAATACTTTATCCGTAGCGCGGTAGACGGGGAGAGCGTAGCGTCAAACGCTACAGTCTCTCGTCTCTCGTCATATACGAGTATGTCTCCTCTGTCGATGGATCGTGATTCTTTTTACGTGATCTTCCTCAAGCATCAGCGATATTATGTGATCAACCAAGGCCTCCCCCTACACCTACTACTGACTGACTCTAGCATCATATATCGTTTTTACCATGCTTTTATCACATTTTCTCATGACTCACCTGATTCACAAGTTTTTTCAGTCCAAAAATAACTTTTTCAATTCAGTCCAAAAATAACTTTTTTAAACTAAGCATACCAAATTATATACAATTCATTTGATGCTGCTAGAAATAACAGTTTATTTCGACACAGTAGAAATTTGCAGTTTGCTCTTTCTAGGTATTTTGTGGTTAGGTTGGGTAGGTAGGTATTAAGCGCCCTTGCTTTTGTACACCCATATATAATCTCCTACATAGAACATTCATAGATCATATATAGATAAGTATACTGGGTCACATTTTCTTTGCAATATTGCCGATTTTACTAAAAATAATAAAACATACTCTGAAGCCATAACCACTGGTCCTACAATCACAAGTAATTTTAATTAATATTTAAAATGTAAAGCATACCTCTTGTATAATAGAAGTATTAAGAAATTCTTAGAGGACAATTTTATAATGTGGTTAGATAAATTAATTAAGGTCAATTAATTTAGGTAAAATTTGTTTAGGTAAGATATTTGTTAGATACTATTACCTCCTTACCTTAATAGACATACTATTACCTCCTTTCTTTATATTTAATCTTCGATGGTGATGATGAGACCAGACCAGACCAGACCAGACCAGACCAGACCAGACCAGACCAGACAAAAACTTTAACAGAAGCGAAACTTGGTGTCTATACAGTCCTCTTGAATTCGAAACATTTTCGTATAAAGTAGCGCCGCGCTTTGGCTTGTCAGGGCGGAGAAGTAGAAATGCAAATGATTTATTTCTCCGAGTGTGGATTGAAATCAAAACTATCGCCTTAGACTCATAGACTATCCCACTGTGCCACGATGGCCTCTTACTTATTATACCACAGTAATTTTACAAAATTACTCAAAATACTTATATAATAAAAATATTTAATTATGAAGAGTAAATATCTAGTATTCCACTCGGTATATTCAAATATAACTCACGTTTATAACATCCCATTTAATATTAACTAATGGACGGTATACAAAGCGAAATATTAGGCATTTGACTGTAAAGTGGTCGGTTGATAGTTCGAATCGCATTTGTGGGTGTAAACTATTGTTATTTCATACTCATATATGTACTAAGGTATAGGTACAGGTAAGGTATAGGTAAGGTATAAGTACTAAATGTATATGGCACTCTGTAGGTAAGATGAAGTTGGAAGTTAAAAAAAAATATTATGAAAATGTACTAAAGAGAGAACCGTCTATAGCTTTGCAATTTCATGCGTTATTATTTTGAAATACGGCACTTTCCGCCCGTTTACATGTAAATTGCCCGTCTTGTAGAAATATAATTTATTTGTTAACTTGAAATTGCTTTTTTTTTCCTAATTTGGTAGCTTTGGTTTTAGTTTATCAGTGGGTTTGGGTTTTTGGGGTTAGTTTTAAGTCGGTTTTTATTAACCAAACCATAAATCAATTAATTAGTCGACAATTTGTATAATATGAATCTGTATGGCAAAATTAAGTTGCGTACAAAATTGAAATTTAATAATAGGAAAGTGCAGGGAAAATAAGAGAAGATTTCTGGAATTACCAGAACCAGATCAGGAAATATGACATTTTACGAGAAATACGAGATAGAGACGCACGAGATTTACATTTGAAATTCCCCGTAAAAGAAATTGCGGGCTTCACACTGGTCTATATACGCGTAATTGAGTAATTGTCGAAATCAATTACATAGAAATAATGGAATGGAAGTTAGAAGTTAGAAATAGAAATAGAATTTCTTCCTTCTTTCTTATCTATAAAAGAAAATCACTTTATTTTATAATTTTTTCATGTAGTTTCTTTTGCAAGTGTACTAAATTTTGTAAGTGTATGTATGTCTGTGTGTTAGTACATAAAATTTCTGAAAGACATATGGAGAAAGATTTTTTAAATTTAAATCAGGTGTATTCCAACTGAGGAAGTTTTATTATGATTGACTCTTTATAATTAATTTACGAGTTTCTGGATATGTTTAATAGCTAGGTTATTTATAATATATAATAATTAACAAATTTAATTTTTTTTTTTCATTATTCCTTTTTAATAGGCAAGAATATGAAGGAGATTTATTTAAAAAAAAAAAGCTTTTGCGATTACACAATATATAATAGATAACTATAAAAACAAATATACTTCTTAGTAAAAGCCTCTTGAAACTCCGTTTCGAGTACAACAGACTGAAAACGCTCTCAAATCAAAAGTCAAACTTCATACAGAGGAATCATTTATTCACGATGTCACCACTTAGCTCTTGGAGTTTCAATTCTTGAGTTAAACTTCATTTTACTTCGTATATTATTCATTTAGTATGCAAAATTTCATCATTTCATAGATTGTTCTTACTTTTTACTAGATTTTACTTCAATCAATTGAATTTATTGAATTATTTTATTTCTACGTTCCTTACCGAACAGACAAGCCTCGGCTTTTACTCAATATGCAATATCTCTAAAATTGGGCAGAAAGCGTATATCAGAGTGTCTTAGATACCAGGGTCCCTCTGCTACCCCTCTATATATGGGACACTGTTTTGTTATAAAGGAGAACCTTGTTTTCTTTGATTGTCTTATAACATTTGATGCTAATATTAAATATCATTTGAATTGGGAAATTGGGGTATCACTGGCAAATGTTATGATTTCACTTTTGTTTCCCATTCAGGGGATATAGTAAGTTCCAAAACGCGGTGTTAAGTCACGGAACTCATCATGCTATGCATGTGTGCGTGTCGTGAATTGAGGGGGGAAGAGGAACACGACAGGTTGGCAACACATCCACACCCTCTCATGTTGTAGATGTCTATGGGTGAGGGTGTCCACTAAACATCAGGTGGCCCTTCTTCTCGTTGGTTTGCCTTGTTTTACGTTAAAAAAATACCATACTGGATTACTGGATAAATTTCCATACTGGATTCAAGTTCTCTAGCCTGCTTTGCGGGAAAATATACCAAAATAGTATAACAAAAATGTCTACAGGTATGTGGTTACGTAGTACAGCTACCAATGTTAAACGAAACAGGATAGGATAAATATTATCCTTTATTGTCTACCAGTTAGCTTAGTTAGGAAATTGGAGTGGAGTGGACTCCGCCACCAACTCCTAAAGTGGGCTGAAAGCAGATTGTTGATACGTTGTCTCTACCAACCTATAACGGAAGTACTGACGGAGAAAAAACTATTTAGCATTACACGGGTTGATCTTGTGGGTGCCAGACCCATTATGTTACAGGGTGAAGAGCTCAGAGCAGCGCCTGGAACTTGCCAAGTGAAGATTTAAAGAGTAACTTTAAAATACATATTACCGGTTATCTCCACTGTCTGAAATCCTCTCTCTAATTATTAAATTTAAAGTGATTCCATCAAATCTGCCTTCGAAGTACGTTCTAGACGCAATACAAAATTACATGAAACAATTAATTATAAGTATTAGGCAGGCCATGTCAAACTACACGTATTATAGACTTATTTATATTAGCTCAGCGATACAAATAGTTCCAGGGTTTTTAGCTCATCCTATATATAGATGTTTATAAATTAGGAGTTAATTAAATCTCTAATACAAATAAATACTCTATGTTGGTTAATTGTTGTTTTATGACTTTATAGGTTCGATTCAGTTCTCGAGGAAATAAATAGGTTATGTACTAAGTAAATTCTTATGTTTTTTTAATTTATCAACTTATATTTATATGAAACAAGTGTTTATTTGGTTAAACGCGCTGATCTCAGGTTGTTCGGCTCCGGCTGGTTCGAGTTGAAAAATAAATTTGTGTAAGATAGTCCTTGATAAGGAAGGTTATAGGCTATTACTTTTATAAATTATAAAGTAATATAAATGTAAGTAGCAGGATTTGAACCTGCGCCTCTTGGAGGTGGCGGACGTACGTACCCTACTGTAGAAATCAAAGAAAAATGAAGTGAAAATTAAAAAAAAATACGTAATACACGCGAAATTATTTAGAATACAATAGGATATCGATACCTATTCACATCCACTGCCAATATCAAACAAGCGGATGAGCATAAATTTCATATATCCGGTCAATTGACAATACCCTATAGCCTGTACAATTAATATGCAATCGATTTTGGGTTATGACAAAAGTTTTGACTAAATACTGACGATAAAAGTATGAAATGACAAAGATTTTTTGCTCTTTGTGTGTTTTTTGTATGTGGATGAGAGTAGTGTCAAGATGCGAGTTGAATGGCGGAACTTAACGCCGCGCTTTAGTTATCAGAGCGATTTGTTATCATTTTTCCAAGTGGCATATACCATAGCGCTTTCAGTCAAATCTAAAAGCTTCTTTCAAAATCAAATCAAAATGTAATTAATTATTAATTATCAATAACATTAAGAGTATTTAAGTTCAAATATAGCGAAAAAATTAATTTGTGATTTATAGTCCATTTATTACGGAAAGCTATCGGCTATATATCGTGTATCATTTCTATATAAGCCACAGGATCAGAGCTATCTTGGGCACTTTTTTTATTTTATTTGATATTAAAACTAAAATCGTAGACAAAATTAAGTAGTAAAATTAAGTAAAATAATTTCGTCGTAGCTCTACGACGCTACGCGGATTCGAGCCAAGCTATTCGAATTCGAGTTCGAATTTTAAAATCATTTCTTAACTTTTTACTTTCCTTCATTATCATCACCATTTACAATCTGATAATCATGATGAATAAGATCTCATTGGTATTTAAGCTCGAATTATATTAAATTACACGTAAAAGCTTCCTCGTAGAGCCTGTATTTAGTTATGTAATGTAACATATCGTTATTTTATTCACTTACTGATTTCTTAGGCTATTGGTTAAAATTGTGATGATCTTCTTTTATCACTTTCTGCCATATTTTTGTAATCACATTTATTATTTTCTTTTTAGCTTTACGCAATAAAATTCAGATTAGACGGGGAAAGCCAGTGTATTCTATTTTCCACTGTTCTCCTGAATTCGAGATATTAATTAAAATAATTGACTGGGTTCTTCCGACTGATAGCTTCTATATAACATATTCCACTATATCACATACTAGGTTGCGGAACTAAACGCCGCGGGTTATTTAATAAATAGCTTGCATAAACAATCGTTTATTTAAATCTTGTACCTAATATATTTGCAGCTACGATAAAATCTAATCGCCAATATATATTAAAGCAAATTTGCTGACTTTAAAATTCATTCCCCTCGTAACTTGTTACATAACATTTTAAATTACGCTATAACGTAAATAACGATAATCCGGAAATTCAATTTTATTAAATATCAATTATCTCTGTGTGTAGGTGTATTTATGATATTTTTTGCTGAAAAGTAGTTAGTGTGGGCTAGAATCTGATTAAAAATATACATTTTACTATAGTTGTGATCGTGTGAGTTCGGTACTTTGTTACGCTTTAACGTGTAAACTGTTGAAGTAATTGACATGAAATTTTCTATACAAACTGTTAAGAGTACTTTGTAGACCTTGTCAGCTTCACGCTGTATCCCGCATATAGCAGGATAAGCAGGGGGAATCTAGATCTAGTGTTAACATACCACGTTCTCCGCTTTCCGGCTTTCGAGACATTGCATGTTGAGTGGCGGAGAGAAGCAGAGAGAGAAAATGACAATATTTCATTCGCCCTTAAGGAACAACAAAATTTGACCTTCGTAATCCGAATCCGTGTGGGTTCGATTCCTACTCGGGGAGAATAATAATAATATTTATTTATATATCTATTAAGCTATTGTAACACTAATCAATTGTAGGTTGCTGGTGCTTGTGATAGGTTGGGAACCCGTGAATTTTTTTGAATTAATGATTTTCATTTTCTTCGCTCTGCTAACAAGGCAAAAAGCGCTGTGTTGAGTTCCACAAATCAATATGCAATGCCTCGAAAGGCGGAAAGCGAAGAACAGAGTGTTTTAACATTAGGTTCCTACGGTTACTACGGTTCAACTGCCTACCCTGTTAAGTGCAGGATACATCGCGAAGCTAATTTAATTTTAATTAATTTATTTTTATAATCCGATACAAATGTGAGCAAAGTCGTCTAAATTATGAAACAATTTGAACCTTTAGCTATATTTATCAGCCATTTTTTTTTATTTTAAGTCAAATTATGACATAAATAACGATAATCCGATATATAGCGCTTAATATTGCAAATATAAATTGCGGCGCAATATTCACCTGCCATACTTACACAATTAATTTCTAGAAAATATATATTATTAATACTGAAAAAAAATTATGGGAGAATTCATTAAAGATTTTTTTTATTTTTACAAACATAACTGGGAACTAGATGCTGGAGGTACTTATTGTAAATAGAAAAAAAACGAATATGTATTGTTATTTATATTATTGATATTTTTTAGCTTCAGGTTGTATCCCATATAGTAGGGTATGGTAGCACATGTAGCAGGGTAGACCGAGGGAACCTAAGGTTAAGGCACTCCGTTTCCCGCATTCTTCACAATGGTTGTGATATTGACTGGTGAACCTGACAGTTACTTACTTACTAGAACGAGGAAATGGATGTAATTCATAACTTCTAGTGGAAATCGTACCACGATCAGACCACGGTGACCTCTTACAATCCCAAGTGGGTTGGTATATTTTAAATAACATTAATTTCTGTATACTTATCAAAATGCTATGGACGCGTGAAAACTTGATCAAACAAACAAACAAATGAAAATTTTACGCCGATTAAGCTGTTAATTTGTTATATTAAATGACACCATTGTAACATAAATAATGATAATCCTGAAATTCAGATTTTAATTTATTATATAAATCGGATTTATGCCTACTTTATGACATAGTGGTGTAATTGCGCCAAGTCAATAATAGCATACAATGCAGAAGTCACAGATTCAAATCATAGTATTGATATATCGCCGTAGTTATATAAGAGATTGGGTAACAGCTTCTTAAGCTTGTCCAATAGGATTTCAGATAACGTCCGAGAATGTTCCAGGTCACAATTTAAAAGAATTGTGAAAATACGTTTGTGTGTTAATGGTGATTGTAACTTAATTAACGATTTAATCACAAAACAATTGTAAATTTTGTAAGCGACCAAATTGAAAAAAAAGGAAAAAATATTATAAATCCCGCTGAAGATTTCTTGCACCGGTTCTTCTCTGGTCTAAGGCATGAGTTTTAGTTAGCCGGTGGTAATATATAAAAAGAAATACTAGGCTACTTCCGAAACTTCGAGAAATTTTGAGCCTCTCTTAGTGCTCCTCCTTAATCTTTTTACACCTCAAGGAACCCTAATTTCGATCAGCTTTCTAAGTTGCCTAGTTTTAGTCGTATGTTATCAGTCAGTCACTCAGTCACAGTTGAGTGTTGTCACTGAAAGCATAGTGTTTCTGAATAGGCAAAAAATGTAGAGAAGAGTGTATTTCTTGTAGATGGTCCAAACTGTGTTATATCATCCAAGATGCTTTTCGCTATCAAAATGTATACTATAATACATTTAAAATATATACATATATATATATATATATATATATTATAATATATATATATATATATATATATATATATATATAGATATATATATATATATATATATATATATATATATATATATATATATATATATATATATATATATATATATATATATATATATATATATATATATATTTTCCATATTGTTTATATGGAACGGATAGTGTTGAATGTTATTTTATATTATAATTATAATGAATCTTTATCCTTGTTTTATTAGCCTTCGCATAAACTTTTACTGAGAATGGTGAGAACTTTAGAGAAAGTTTCATTTTACCTAATTCACTGTCATAAGCTAGAATTGTGATCAAACCTACTGTCTTCAGTTTGACAGAAATACCAACAATTGAACCAAAAGTGGAATTAAAGATGAAAATTATTCGAGGCATTCGTTGCGCAACGACGGAATCGGCAAATCTTTTGGAAAGCTTCCTACGAATATAGGATTTAGAGCGGGTCGTAATTATAGCGCTGCGCCATTACAAATTATGTAATTGTATATTTATCATACGTATATATATAGATATATATATATATATATATATATATATATATATATATATATATATATATATATATATATATATATATATATATATATATATATTATATATAATATATATGTATATATATATATATAAATTATATATTATATATATATATATATATATATTCTATATAATATAATATTATATATATATATATATATATATATTATATATATATATATATATATATATATATATATATATATATATATATATATATATATATATATATATATATATATTCAATGTACTGCGGTCAGAGTTACTTCTTTTCCTTAAACATTTATAATACGTATGTCATACTCTCGCAATTATAAGCCAGTGTTTTAATAAAAAAATGGAAATTTGTAATGTCTTTTACAATTTTATATACATTAATTGGCTCGATTGATAAACTCGAAGGTTGTGTGTTTGATTCCCACTCGGTGCAATTAATTAGTTTCATTTTCTTCACTCTGGTAACAAGAAAAAGCGCAATATTGAAAGTGGAGGGCGGTGTGTCTCCCGCCCAATTTATTTGATTTATATATGAAATATTTTCTTTTCCCGGTATGAAAACCATCTTAAATTAAGTTTGTCTATAGACATAACAAAATATATCTATAAAGAAAAACAGAGTCTCGCATCACTATGTACATAATGTAACGTGAGCGTGAGTAAAATGTATATATATATATATATATATATATATATATATATATATATATATATATATATATATATATATATATATATATATATATATATATATATATATATATATATATATATATATATATATATATATATATATATATATATAGTATATATATATATATATATAAAATATTCCTGCCCGTCTTCGTAAAGTAAAGTAAACAGCTCGCAGCGCGACGCGTGAGGCGTCTATACAAACAAAATTAGCAATTTGGAAGTTTTCTTCATATTTTTTTACTGTGACGGCTAAGAGTTCATAAAATTCAATTTGTGTTAAAGTATTTCCGGTTTTGATAACAGGAAGCGTATGGCGTTGGTGCCTCCACCGTCAGCTCGCTGTTGTAGAACTGTCTCTCAATAAAAAATGAACAGGAAATCTCATATATCTATCACACAACACAGATAAATAGAAAATATTAAAAAAAAGAGAATCGAACCCGCGTCCCTCGTATACCGTCCAAGCTCCCGTCACCAAGAAGACCGTGTTCAGTTGTATTAGGCGACTAGCGTGATGGAAGAGTAGTGAAAACGATATATGATGTAAGAGTCACTTGTAAGGTAGTTAGGGGGAGAGCTCGGTTGGAATTCGAGATTGCAGTGTTGAAGATGCCGGGGGAGGTGACGTATAGAGCACGAGCACCCCTTGGAGGGAGTCTCTGTAGAGGTTATTGACAGTGCACGAGGCCACAGAGGTATACCGGGATTCTAGCATTTAAATTTTCCATTTCGTCTGGATACCCCGCTGGAGATAATGCGTGAAGTTATAAGATAATAGAATTTACAATCAGTAGTGTTACTGGGCCACCGATAGTTATTACTATACAATACATCTATATACAACAAGTAGAAGGTACCAGGATTTCATAGTTGACCAAGAGATTATTACTATACAATACAATTGTATACAATTCCCTCATGGGAATCCAACCCACAACTGACGCGTTTACAAAATATCACTAATTTAATGATGAAATAACGTTACCTATATCATAACATTAATCTTAATTCAAGTATAATCTTATGTAAGCCTTGTTAATTTAAAGCAACTCGTATATATAATTAAGTAAATTAATAATTTCTCTTGTTAATGTAATATTAATATGTATGTACAGGTAATGTCTAAGCTATCTTTCTGTATGTTAAGTTGATCGTGCTAATCTCCAGAACTGTTGGTTCGATGGCTTTTTTTTTTTAACCAGTCAACAGAATTCTTAAGTCAATTAAATTTTCCATGTAAATTTTAAATGTTCGCAATTGTGAATACTTTCATTTTGCTAAAACTATATAGGACTGTTTTATGTAAAACTATTTCTATAATGTAATTGTACAGTATTATTCGGGACGTGCAATTTTTTTGTCCTTTTGGTTATATATAGATTATGCCACTTTCTTTTGAAAACTTTTTTCCTAACTAATTCAAATATGGAAGGGATATATAACCTCCCTATCAGTACAAAATATATTTTGCCAGGGTCTCGTTTACAACTAGTCCTACTTCACTTTGCACGGTCTTTAGAAAACTGAATGATCCATTCATTGACTCTCATATACAGTACACGTCATCCTGCCGTGGGCTCCAGTCGTGATTTTCCTCCGGTATCAATACGGTTTTTTTTTAAATAATATTTAAATGCAAAAACCGCTGTTTCTAGAACAAATTAAAATTTAAGAAGATGAGGATCATGATGAGTACATTTGCGCCTAGAGTACTATAGAACCAATTCAGTTTTCATGAGAATATGTCAATTTACCAATAACACTGTATATTTATATGTCAATTAAAATTATATATTTATTTATATATATATTTTTTCTAAGTGAGAATCGAACCTTTCAACAAAATATAATATCAAGAATTATTTAATCATTTATTATTCAATCTTATTCTTTTAAACGAACTATTCGCATTAAATGTCATGAGGAAAGAAAGAGCTAATATGTGATACCTGATAGTGTGGGTTCAAATCCAAGAGATCTATAACGATATCCATAATGGCCTAAATATATGACAGGTTATATGGTAATTATTAATATTACTTTTTAGTGCACATTTTTCCCGTATAATGAAAAGAAAGTTAGTGTTTCAACACTCCGGTTTCCCGGCGAAATTCGAAATTTGGAGGAATTTATTAATTTATTTATTGAGATCGTCAACAGAATAAACATTACAACACGGTTAAATACAATAATTTGACTGCATTATTTAAATATTTTTTCCTATTACAGACAGTCCCATCATATATCTATTTTATTATTGCATTAAATCTTTTGAATCAAAAAAAAACAATTAATTAAAACATACAAACGTACAATAGATGTCGCAATTTATATAAAATTAATTGAAAGGTAAAAGCGATAAAAATATGAAAAAATTAAAATTTTACTTATTTCCTTATAGAAGCAAGAAGATACCATCATACCCCGAAAGAAAATCGAACCTAAGATTGACGGCTTAGGTTATAAGCGTGACCGTTTATAGTTCTCTGTGTTAGTTAGTTCATAGTTCAGGACTCTATATTGTTGTGGGGTTACAAAAATTGGTAGAAAACATATGAATATAATAAGCTAAAGCTCAACTTGAACAGAAGTCAAATTAAAACTAAAAAGCTATAGGCGAAAGCTCCTTGTGCAATAAAACTTTCTATGTTTCGAAACTGTCGTAGTGTCTAAGTATGTACTATGTAAAAGTAATTTCAGTATCTTTTGCCCTCTTTTTTCCTCCTAAATACGTTTAACTTTATAGTTGTTTTTGTTGAAAGAATATTTTGCTTATTTTAGTATGTATAAGACAGGTATTTCAGAGCCTTCTTAGTACATTGAGGTAGTATTGACAGATGGACAGACCAGACCCACAAATCGACAACAGTACTGATCCTGTATAAAATTTGCAATTTTCCTTTTGAGCTACGGAACCCTTCAATTATATATTTAACATCGAGAACTAAATCATTAACAATAATGTATAATATATGTTTTTGTCAAAAACTGATTTATTATTCTTCGTGGCGCAACAGCAGTAGCGTCTGATTCATAAATTTTATTATATTGTTGGTTGTAGATTCGATTCCTACTTGGTACATTTCCACGCTCGGGTAACAGGAGCGCGGCGTTGAGCTCCACCACTCAACACGCAATATGACGAAAAAAAAGGAGGGAACGTAGCTTAACATTAGGTTCCCAATGTCTATACTACTGTATAGGGGTTACAGGGTGAAGATAAAAAAAATAACTTATTTTTTCCTTCTACAGGGAGACCACAACCAACTCTATCATGGCTCATCAACAACAAGCCGTTAGAGGATCATACTGTTCTTAAGAACGATGGTAAAATCATTATTAGCAGGATAAGCGTGAGCGGAGCTGAGAGGAGCTGGTTGAACACTTCCGTCAAGTGTCAAGCGACGAACACACCCTTACTGAGTCCTCATGAAAGAACTGCCAGGGTTGAAATGCATTGTAAGTAATGAATAATTTTCAACAAACATACTCTAAAATAAAAATTTGATACCTCGTCTGGTGTTTTTCGATAATTACAAGTATATTAAATTTTCTTATATAAGTTTTTATTTTACTAGTTATTTATAATATACTATAGTTTAAGCTAGAGATGGTGATTGTGAGTTTGATTTTCACTTATTGAAATAATTATTTAAAAAAACAGCTTTTCTCTTTTTCCCGCATATAGCACTGACAATGGTAGCCTAGTGTCAAGACACTTTATTACCCAATTTTTGCCCAATTATCATGTTGAGTGGCGGACCAGAGTAAGGAAACTCATTCCTCCAGTGGGAATTGACCCGCAACCGTCGCGTTTACAGTCAGACGCTCAGCAGCTGGGTCCACGCGGCCTTTGGGTTTGTACCAAAAGCGTAAGGATATAAACAGATATTTTGGAGAGAGAAGAGAATGGAAATGGACAGATATATTTCCTAGGTTTCCTGACTATTCCTTTACCACACTAGAATTTGGTATGGCTTAGTGTCCACAGAGCTTGGACAGTATCCAAGTGCCGCAGGTTCTGCAACTGCAAAGTACTTACAATTATATTTTTAACTCAATTTTTTTTGTTACAGTGCGGCCAATATCAGTGTCAATTGTAGAGAAGCCTGGACAGTTGTCTGCTGACTCAGAGTTTACTTTAGTTTGCGTAACCCATGGTAGCAGACCACCAGCACAGGTCACTTGGTACAGAGAGAATAGAAGATATACTCGTGGGAAGGTATTTTTTTCCATTATTTGGAAACTTCTTTTGTATGTTCCAGAATATTTTAGGATTTTCTTGCCTTCTCCAGTAAGTAAGTAAGACTGTGTAGCGTAGTCCATTTGGCTAAGTTAGATAAACACTTATTTTTTGGGAGGAAAAAGCTATAGCCTTTACAGTCAGACTCTTATGTTTAAATATACAATAAGCCAGACAAGCTTCAATAGTTATGCTGTCTCCAAAAACCAATTATATTCTATGATGCATTAAAGTAAAAATTTTAATATCTGATTTATGGAAATTAATATATTGACAGGTGCGTTTCAATATATCCTCGAAAATGTTTATTTATGTAAAAAATATATAAATGATTTCACAAAAATTGGCGATGTACACAATATTAATACTAGAAATAGGTTGAAACTTACCGCGCATGTAACTCGATTGCAACGAGTCCGCAATTCCTTCAAGGAACAGTGTGTACGCTTTTACAATAGGATCCCAGAAACCGTCCGACATTGTTCTATATCACATTTTAAAAAAAATGTGAAAAGATGTTTGTGTGTTAAAGGTTATTACCTAATTAATGATTTTGTAAATGACACACCTTAGGAATGAAATGCTCGCTCCAATCTATCTCAAGCGTATCATTGTCTACAATTAATAATTGTATAATTGCAAATGACTATATAAAAAATTAAAAAGTCCCGCTGAGCTTCTTGCGCCGGTTCTTCTCAGGTCTGAGGCATTATCTTTAGTGAACCCGTGGTAATGTATTTGACGTTCAAAAAATGAATCATGTATTCTTACTTTGAATAAAATTATTTGAATTTGAATATGATTCGAACTTAAGTCAATGTGGTACAGTCGTACAGTAATGACTGTATATGATCCACATTCAGAGTTATATATTATTATTTTTCTTTGGCAATAAAGCTCAGCGTTAAGTTGCAACATATAAAATTCGGACAGAATGCAGAAAACGGAGTTTATTGACACTAAGAGAGGAAAATTAAGTATCATTACACTACATTTACAATATCCACATTTATATGTGACAAGAAACTAATTCTATTATAATTATTCGCTATATATTTTCAAACTTTTATTACTTAACATAAAATAACGGTCCCCTACACTGATAACAAGGATCCTATCGAGATGAAGAACTTTGTAAAAGCTCCAAGACACTTGAAACCAATTCACTAAGCGATCGTTTCCTCAAGTTAGTAACTGTTCACCTAGCAATATTGAGTGTGTCGTTCAAAACTTGCGAAGCTCTAAATGAATATATATATATTTTGGAAGTTTCGCCATATCGAGCTTACAATTTGCATTTTGGGCGATTTAATTGTTATTCTCGTGGATCTTTCGTTTTTCCTTTAAAGACAGGGAAACCTGTATTATATACATAAGCTTCCACTTTTTAATTAAAAAAAAATTACATGTAAAATTATAAAATCAATAATCGTAGGTAATGTATGTCACAATTGAGTCGCAATGGTGTGTAATTAATTTAAAAAAAAACCTTTACTCAACTCGCTGCCTACTTTATCAAGTGAAAAATATGACCAAAACTGTTTTTAATAATTATTATAAATATTAGTTGTAGCACAAGCGATCGTTATTGCTTAAATTTTGCACCATTATTGTATGGGATTTGCAGCTTTTAAAAAACCACAATTATGAAATTAAGCAAGGCATGAGAACTAGCAGTCCAATTATAGGTCAAATATAAATAATATAGGTATATAAAAGACAAAAAAAAACATTTACAAGCTTATATCTTTTTATTTCACACAAAAAGCATAGGTAATTTAAAACTTGGGAACTTTTATAAGTTCTACTACCCATTGATCTCATACTATGAAATCGGTATGGAACCGTCGATACTTAAGTCCGACTCGCACTTGACCTAAACACCTAGTGCTTAACACCTTAAACTAATAATTCTATTTTGTTCTATAAGAAATCAATATTAATTAAATAATTTAAAACATTTAATATGAAGATTGCAAAACCGACCGACCGACTTGAAGAAGTAAAGTTTGCTTTCAAAACTACCCACACTAAAGCAGAGCGAGCTCAAAGTGAACTTAATTAGGTCGTTGATTGGCCTATAGCGAGGGAACCTATTGATTTTCGATTATTATTCTTGTAAATCCGAAAGAAATTAGAAAAGCTTTTGTTTAACTTCTTTTTTTTTAATTTATGATGTCAATATATTTTGAATTTTATAAGCCATTTTGTGTTGTCAAAAGATAAATTCTACGACACCCTCTGTAAAGTTTTGTTCGAAAACGGAGAAAGCGGAGAACAAAATGACCTTTCACAATCATCGCTCAAATATATAATACTATGTTCATATATGAACATATTACATATAGCTTAATTAATTAATATTACATATAGCTTAATTTAAAAATATATGTTTTAAGTAGTTTTTAAGCATCAAATAATATATGTCTGTTTTTCTTTAAAAAAAATAATGACTGAGACTTTTCCCCAACTGACAACTTGAAGGACATTAAAAAACCAGTATTGTCAGTACATCCTATATTAGATCTTTGAGTCAAGCGATTTCAAACGAAACTCTTTAACCGGATTAATCCCGGATATTGTATTGTAAAGTACATGTGGAAATTCGACGTTTCCAATACTTTGCAGTAGTTCGTGGTCACCAGTTTTATCTTTAGAAAGTACAATAGAAACAATTCAAGAATAATCTGGTAAAAGTTATTTTTAAATTTCAAATTTTTATTAAGAACACTAAATAAAACCTCACTTCCAGCATAGCGAGTTCATAAATGAAACGTCAACAGTGAGCAAATTGACAATGTCGCCGCAGCCAGAGGACGACGGTGTAGTGATAAGGTGTAGAGCTGATAACGCAGTGCTGCGGGTGGCTTTGGAAGATTCCTTTAGGATGACTGTTGTTTGTAAGTATAGAAATAATTAAAAGTCCACTATTTAAGCAATATTATGGAATGAATTTTTCAAATTTTCAGATTTAGATATATGTGTATGCAATATTTTAATTAAATAGAGAACACAATTTTTAATTTTTACATTGCCTTTTCCATTAAATCTGGCCGTCCACCTAGTGTTTAAACGAAAAAGGCGATCAAAGTATTAAGGGATAGAATTGGAAGAAATCCTGACTGAATGCAAAAGATTTTATCTCGGGAAATGAAGACAGCAGACCAGTGCAAGAGATGCACTGGTCATTTCTTAACTGATAATTTAAAAAAGAATAGGGTTGTAAAGTCCAAACTAAACTGCTTAATCTACTACTTATCAGTACGCAAAGGCAGGTCACGGAGAAAATTCTCTTACGGATGCTTAGCTACGAAGATGTCACTCAAGCAATATTTTTGTTAAAAAGGTATCAAAACTTTGGCGCAAGTGTTTCAAGATACCATTCTTGAGATCACTTTCTAGCTCCTCAACAACACCATGTCCAATAACCAAGAGATGTCCTTTCAGCAAGACTCAGCGCCGGATCGTATATGTAGCTCGATACACCGAATCTTTGCTAGAGCTTTCCGGACTCAGGAGATCTGCCCGTTATTTAGTCCTGATTTTACTCCACTGGATTCGGAATTATGAACATTTTTAGAGAGTAAAGCTTATTTTAAATGCCATGATAATTTCGAGTTCCTCAAACAATCCATACAATTAGTAGTAAGCGTATTGCTTTATATATTTTTAATTGTTTTTTTTATTAATTTAATCTATTAAACTAACACACTGTAATATTAAATTAATAATTTAATTAATAAATGTTACGTACAATTAAAAAAAAAAATCCTCGTTATAATATTTATGACAATACTTAATAATTGTGGCCGTATTTCATTGATTGGCATTATTAATTATTGTTTAATTTCCTCATATAATCTATGGGATTATTGACATAGGACATATGAATTAAAATAATCCCATAAGAAGAATGTGTTATTATGCTAAACCGCACAATTTAGGGAGCTTATTCTGAATGTCGAAACAAAGAGCATACCAGCATGTTTACAAGCCCCCAAAATCTCAAATGACAGTGTGTTTCTTTTTTATAGTTGACAACAATTTACTGCAAATTGCCAGTAAATTCAAATTTTGGCGTTCATTTTTGGACACTATATTAAAGGCGATAATATACACTTGTAAAATGATGTGAAAAATGACGTATTTTTATGAGCTTATCCAATCAAGTAAGCCCGGTCAAAACTGCGACCGCAACGGTACTAGTATATAGTAATATATTATATAAAAAATTAAAAAAAATAAGTCTATTTTTTAACTAGACAATTAAAATTTTAAAATTTTACAATTCATAAAGTTTTAATACAATCATCTATTTAAATTCATAGTTAAATAGATTTTTGTATTAAAACTTGAAAATATATAGAATTTCGATTTGTATATGCATGTAATGGCCTATCCATTTCTGTGACAAGGGTTGTTATATAAGGATAAGTAAGTAGTTTTATGATTCCTTTGATATCGTGTCTTATTTTACTGAAACCTTTATCCAGTCATGATTCTATCAAATATATTATCTACATCATCATGCAGAAAATTAGTAAAAAGCAAAGTAGGCAGAGACGACTTGTGCTCCAAATTTAGAGACATTGCAGGTTAAGAACCACTGAACTCAATTAATTGGATTGTCATGTGACCAGAGCGAGGAAAAGAATATAGTTCATTCCCCCAAATGGGAATTGAACCCACAACCGTCTCATATAAAGTCAAAATGTTACTGCAATATTACAATCTATTTATTATATTCTATTTATTATAATCTATTTATTATATATATTTATAACTCTATGATAAAGTTAGAACTCTACATAAATATAAAATAACAAAGTACAGTTAAAGTTAATTACTTAAAAGTCAGATCAACGAATATATTATACAGGCTGAAAACAAAAGGTGCCCGCAGGATTGTGTATATAAGTTTGTATGAAAGTTAGCCAGACCATTGCATTGGATACTATATGGGTAGATGGCATCATAATATATGTTTATATATTATGTTATATGTCATAGAAGTGAAATGCTTCTGTTACTGAGTGGCTCACAGATAACGCACAGTCGAAACTACTGGAAATTTGCCATGTAGAGTCCTTGGAGAGTGTAAGGGAGCTAGAGAGGATTTCCCGAACTTCCAACGGCAACGGGAAAAATTACACAAATGAAAATTTGAACTTAATGCCACGTATAATCTGGAATGAAGGAAACGAAAGTAATCTTTAAAAATATACAAGTGGAAACTGAATTCGATATCATGTGTCCATTACTCAGATATACAAACGTAGTGCCAGAATCAGTCATGGGAAAATTGACTACAATCGCAATATTTGTGGGAACGATACCATCCAAAACAAAATTAAGCACTGCGTTGAGTTCCACCTCTAATGTGACACAAATTGTTTCAAATTCAGACTTGAAGAGGAGAACGGAGTGTTATGGCATAATGTTTTAGTAATTAAATGTTTTATTTGTAAAAAAATCAAATATTAACTGGAATTGTATTGAAATAAGCTAGCGGGTTCATAATAACATATATTTTCTTTTAAATTGATTTCTGATTCAAATTTATTTTATATATAGTTATGTTTGAACTTAAAAAAGTTTGCTTGAAAACAAAAATTAAATGAGAAAAGGTAAAATTTTAAATACTTTAAAATTGCCTCCAAGAGGTAGCAATTTACAAACTGCTCACCTTTAAGTAGTCTAAGAGTCAGTTCTAAAAGTGACTGACATTTGCAAAAAAAATGACTGAATGAAATTAAAATAGTAATCTAGTAATAATAATATATAGATGATAATAAGAAAGACCGCCGAAAATAACTTTTTTATATAAATAATTTTATTTTTATGTATTTATATATAGACTTGTACAAGTAAATGGAAATAGATAATTAAAAGTATTTTTTACCAATTATATAACTTATTTACGTACAACTACCTGAAGTATAATTTTATATATATATATATATATATATATATATATATAATATATATATATATATATATATATATATATATATATATATATATATATATATATATATATATATATATATATATATATATATTCTTCTTCTTCTGGGCATTAGTCCCGGCTTTTGCTAGGGTCTGCCTTCCGACTAAGCTTACTCTACTTTGCACGGTCTTTAACATCCTCAGTGGACAATCCATTAGCTCTCATGTCTTGCGTCACGACATACAGCCATTGCTTCCTTGGGCGTCCGGGTGGTCTAACTCCAGGGACAGACATGTCAAGGCACTTCCTTCCGACATAGTTCTCATATCGCCGCATAACATGGCCATACCATCTCAGGCGACGCTCTTGGAGCTTATCCGCTACGTCACGGACCCCAAGAATACCTCGAATGAATGTGTTGCGTATGCGGTCGGACCGCGTCACGCCACACATCCATCTCAGCATCTTCATCTCCGTGACGTGAAGCTCCTGAGTGTGCCGATATAATGTTGGCCAACATTCGCTACCGTATAAAAGAACCGGTCGGATAATGCTCTTGTATATCAGTTCTTGAGTTGTGCTTGGGCGGTATTCTGCTATTGTAGACTACACCAGTGACCTCCCGCCATTTGGCCCAGGCAGCGTTTATACGGGCATGGATGTCGTGGTCGATGCCTCCAGACTCATGCATAACGGATCCAAGGTACCTGAACTTCTTCGACTTAACGGCTGGTTCAAGCCCGATATGGATGGTGCTCGAGTCCGGGTTCCCGCAAGCCATGTACTCGGTCTTCGACACATTCAGCTTGAGACCACCGTTCTCAAGCGCACCCTTCCAGGCGTTCACTTTACGCTCCAGCATCAGTCGGTTCTTGTCGATGAGTACTTTGTCATCGGCATACATCATCAGCCACGGAGGCTGGCATTAGATGTGAGCCGAGACAGTATCCAGCACTACATTGAATAAGAACGGACTAAGAGCTGAGTCCTGGTGAACCCCTACTGTAATCGGGAAGGGCTTGGTGTCGCCAACAGCGGCAGTGCGTTGTGAAGCGGAGTCGTTGTACATATCTCTGATAACCTCAATATAGGCTTCAGTGATCCCCTTGGATAGAAATGCCCACCAGGTACACTGACGTGGCACACAGTCAAAGGCCTTCTGCAGGTCCAAAAAGGCCACATGCAGAGCTCTCCTTTTTTCCCTGTAAGCCTCCATCAAAGTTCTGAGGGCAAAAATGGCATCCATAGTGCCTGATCCTGGTTGAAACCCATACTGAGACTCAGAGACAGTACATTCTTGGTGGAGCCTGAGGCCGATCATGCGCTCGAAGAGCTTCATGGTGTGGCTCATAATCTTAATGCCCCTATAACTACCGCAATCTTGAACACTGCCCTTCCTTTGTAAATAGGGATAATAAAGCTCTGCCGCCACTGATGATGCATCTTTCCAGTATTCAAGATACGGTTAAACAGGTCAGTAAGTATAAGCACACCAAGAGAG
>JAXRJS010000071.1:6992951-7005451 GCA_037127375.1 Dione juno
TAGTCTCCTGTGTTTCATTACCAGAGCTAGGGTAGGCAGTTTCCCTATCAAGTAGGGACAGGGCACTGTCCCCAACAGAGAGATTTTTTGTTCTCAGCCCAGCCCTGCTATAGTCAAGTCAAGGCTTGTAAATCTATATAGAAAAAGAAATTAAGATCCGAATCTAGGAACTACTTATATTTTAATATAAATAATATAAAGCAGTTAGTTCTAGTTATAACTGGAATATTTTAGTTATAACACGAACATTTAGTAAAATCTTGTTTCAAAATCTAAAATTGTTCTATTTTACTAGAGACACGTTTAAACTGAAAACATGTAGCATTCTAACATATATGTAAATTTTCTCAACAGTCGCCCCAATATGCGCTCAACCGACACCGGTAGTGATCGGTGCTCGCTTGGACGAACAGTTGCGGGTTCGATGCACGGTCAATGCAGATCCTGCTGAGCTTGCCTTTTATTGGCAGTTCAACAACAGTGGTGAGAGCTTTCAAGTGTCACCCGCTAGATATGGTAAGTAAGCTTAGTAGTAGGTAAAAAGAGAAAAAAAATTATTAAAATTGAAAGTGTCGAGTCAGCGTCTGACTGTAAACGCGACTGTTGTGGGTTCGATTCCCATTCGCGGAAGTCAATTATTATCATTACCTCTCTCTGGTAACAAGAAAAAACGTGACTTTGAGTTCCACCCCTTAATACGCAATGTCTTGAAAATTGGGCGGAAAGTGAAGAACAGAGTGTCTTAACACTAGGTTCTCTTTGTCTAACCTGCTATATGCGGGATACAGCGTGAAGCTATTTATAATATATGATTATAAATAAGTGGAAACAGTGCCTCTCTTAGACTGGCCTTCTCGGAGGTTCTCCATTTTGCTCCAGCGGAATTCAATGTACTTTCTTCTAACCAGTATGAGTAATAAAAAACAAAATTAACAACGTATTCTAAGCTATTGTATAGTATTTTTTAACTAGTTTCCCAAACGCTATTACAGCGGGAGCGTAATATTATATGCCGTTAGTTGTTCTAGATGTTAAAATAACAAAAGCTACCGAGAGAGGTACTTTTTCAGTTTAAGCTTGGAAAGTGGCTTTTAAAATATTTAGCGATTAAAATTTTATATAACAACTATCCTTTGGTTAACAATTTAGCAGTATTTTAAATCATGATGTGAAATTAACTACGGTATATCCATATACCTCATTTCCTATATATATTGGCCTTATAGCCTGCTCCCGTACTTACTTATACCGTTACGTAGAAATTTTGACAAATCGTCTCTTAGTACGATACCTATGACACACTGTCAACGATATCCAAGACATCTAGATGTCAAATTTCAAGTCTACTTTCTGTCAGTCATTCACACAGTGACGGAAGATTTTTTTATATATAGATTTATATCTCACAAAAAAAAAATGATTTTTTACAAGTCTTTTCAAAATTACACTTGACTTTTCTTCCGTTTGTATGCATGCCATTATGAAGGCTGGCCAGTCGACAAGCAAAGTCTCGAATTCGACCAATTATTTGCCCACAATGCTTTATGCGACATAAAATGTGAATCTTAAATTTAAATGTGAATCTTAAATTTAATTTCCCATTTCCAGACATATGTTTGTATGTAAAGTATTAAAACTGATCGTGTGAGCGCTCCTTTATAAAGCTGATATCGTTATGGTAATAAAGCTGAGTACAATACAATTTTATATAACATTTTTCACTGAAATTTGTTGGAACATACATCTTTTAATTTTTAAGTAAGTGTATATATACATATCACTAAAATTGGAGTGTCTGTGGCTGATAAGTCAGTTTTTTCGAAGGAAATATAGTTATTATTTACACGTTACTAAAACATATAATAGCATTTGTAAAATTATTGTCTGTATGTCTGTCTGTCTTTCCGTTTGTCCGGGTTGATCTCTGAAACAGCTGAACCCAATTTTATGCTACTTTCACTGAAAGATAGAAGAGGCCGTGGAGCAGCACTTAGGCTTTATCCCGAAATTCCTGAGGGATCCAGATTTATGCGGGGGCGTTTTGTACCGATACCGAAATAAAATAAAATATTGTTATTATAAGTACAATAGTAGCTTCACGCTGTATCCCGCACATGGCGGGGTAGGCAAAGAGAACCGCACTAACCGTAGGAACGTAGTGTTAAGACACTCCGTTCCCCGCTTTCCGCCTACAACAGTATATTACATTAGAGTAAATCCGAAAACATCGATCAAGCGAGCGAAACCACGAACAGATCGCTAGTAAATAATAAAATTTTGTGTAAACTGTATACAAAAATAAAAAGTGTTTATTTTTATGTACATTTACATGCATTTATATATCTATTTACATGCATTTATATATCTATATCCAATAGATATCTATTTACTATCACTTAACTACTACTTTACATTCCATGGAGTCGTGAGTCGATCGCGTTTTAGAAAGATGAGGAGGAGGAGCTCACTTAACGGATTTTACGTTTGACTAATTTTACGTAGCACAAAGGGATCCTTTCATTTCTTTTGTTTCCACTCTATTTATTTCTCTCAGTCTAGTATAAGTTATCGGACGAAATTAACAAGTAGGCTTTAACCTTGACATATTTTTTTAGTAATATATGACGAATATATGGAAAATATTGAACTATGTAATGCTATGTAAACGTAAAACAGTTTTAAAATAGCAGTGGATAGGTATTGTATTAGGTAGACCGATGATCTGGTCAAGGTCAGGGAGCCACTGGCATGTGTAGCGTCAGACTGATCGTCATGGAGATCCTTGGGATAAGCCTATGTACAGCTGTGAGCGTAAAAAAGGCTGAAGTGTTTAAAAAAAAACATTTATAAAGAAATTATTTTACCAATTTCTTTAGCCAGATATCCAACAAGCGCGGGTTCGAATCCCTCTAGTTATTTCATACATGAAAATCCAAGAAGTAATTGTAAATTTTTGTTCCAGTTTCCACTGGCGGTACAGCAAGTGAACTCCGATATCGAGCTGCAAGCGAAAGAGATTACGGCGCGTTGCTGTGTCGCGCGAACAATGCGGTCGGGAGACAGAAGAAGCCTTGCGTCTTTCAAATCGTTCCAGCTGGTATGTAAAGAATGCCATTTATAGATTTATTGAGCTCCACATTAGAAACCTGAATCTGTCCGGATTTCAGAGCTATTGTCAGGGAAAACTAGACCTTAGAAGATTAGATTCTCATTGGCTAATTTTGTATGGATTAATAATAGCTGAATTGAAGATTTAAAAAGCAAAAAAAAATCACCGTTTTTCCTTCCTGCTTATTGTAGTAGAAATTTGAACTATGTGATAGATATCTAATCTAATATAAATATGATACGACGTCATAAAGAAAACACTATCGCCAAATTAGCTTTAAAAAGCTGTGGATTTTTAAGCTTCAACCAAGTTTAGCTTAAAGCTTATAGCCAATTAATATATTTTAAATAGCGTTAAGACTACGTTCTACACTTTTCTCCAGACATGTAAATGATTATTGATTTTCTTACTAGAGTGAGAAAATGAAAATAATTTATTTGCAGGATTATTAATGGATTATCGAATATTTAGTTCCGCCCTATGCTGCTACGTCATGGATTTAAGGAACTTTTCAACTATACGAGTCTGTGGTCTTAAAAATGTACCAAAAAAGGCACGTTATATTTAAAAAAAATTAAAATGTAGACTTATAGTACAGCTAAGTATTTGAGAAAACCATCATAAACCATGCCTTTGGTAGTCGGTTTCACGTAAAGGAGATAGTAATAAAATAAAAAATAAACTTGAGGGGAGCTTATTGAGATGATATTGATAAATGTCCTTGTCCAAAAAAAGTTGTTTTTTATTTGAACCAATATTTTTTTATATTGGGGCGCACTATTTCATTTCTCCGCTCTGACAAGAAAACCTACGCGTTGAACGAAAGACAGAGTGTCGTGACACTAGGTATAAAAGCTACAAAACACCATATTCACACCAAAAACCCCAAACCGATTATCCACCCACGTACCTACAATATCTATGAAAATATTTCATAAGACACGATAAAACTGAGGTCCAGCGAGTATTTCTGCTACGAACGCTAAGTTCTCGCCCATTTCTGATCGTAAAGAACCGGTAAATGTGGATCCGCTAAAAACCCCGCAGGGACGGACTCGCATAAACTACGCCCAATTTTATAGATCGCAATTGAGCCTCCCATTATTTTTCTTCGCCAAAAAATCACAGTTTCTTTAGTAAGAAGTCGTTTTGTAAGAAAATGGTATAGGAATGAAGCGTATGCTTAAATGGTTTTTTTTATTTTATTCTATAGCTTTATCCTCTATACTGCATATAGCAGGATGGACAGTAAGAATTTAGTGTTAAGACACACCGTTATTCGCATTTTGCCCAAATTTTAAAACACTGCACGTTGAGTAGGCGGTACTTAACGTCGCGCTTCCTCTTTTTACATATTAAATATGTGTAAGCTATAAATAATTTAATCCAAACGCTTTTCGACGAAAGTGAGATGCTAATTTTGATATCAGTTTGAAATATCAATTAAGTCTTGACAACTAACCAGAAATCATTTATAAAAATAACTATAGAAAAAAATATCATATAGGCCCAATCTGTTAGAGACGCGTTTTATACCTATGGAATGACAAAACGCTTTATCTTGCTAGTTTAGAGAACTAGTAATAATTCATACCCCGAAAGTCATTCGAACCCACAATACAAACACACGCTAAAAAGCAACTCATAGTACATAAAAGTCTAGTACATAAACAACAGCTGACTGACACAAAATATTGGACACATAAATTGTGACAAAGTATTACAATAATTAAATGGAAATTAATCGATTTTTACGATTCTCGCATTAAAACTAAGTACTACTAAGGAACGGCTTTAACTCGGTGGGGTGTAAGTTTTAGCTTTTAAACTCTTTAATGACACGCCTCGCCTTTATTGATCTAAAGTGACTGACAAAATGTTATTTCGATACAAAGTACAAATTTAGAATGGATTTTCTATCAATATATTTTAAAGTTGAGAGCCGCAACTAAACGCCGCGCTTTCTTATTACGAGAGCGATATGAAAATTGATAGGAATTTCACAAAGAACTAAATCCCACAACCGTGGTGGTACAAACAGATGGCATCTAGAAGTCGATTTTAACTAAACAAGACTTTTATTGAATTTTTTTTATTATTATTTATTTAAGATTGGGATATTATTTCCTCTTCGCTTGCTTTTTGAAGATATTAGGTTTAATGTTAAATTATTTTACTCTGTTTTTTTTTTTATTTTCATTATTTAAATAAAATATGGGCGGTCAATGCTACCAACTCACAGGATCTAACGTCGCGCAATTTACATCGCGCAATGTACATATATACATAGACCCTTCAAGTCTACCAAATACGTAAACAAAAAAAAATCTAAATCTTCTTTAAAGAAGGACTTTTTTGACCCCCTGTAATCATTTGCATTATATAGCTAATAGACAAAAATCACAAAAATAAATAAAATTATGTTCTAAAGACCACGTGCGTTTTCGTCTGTGGTGTGTTTTATACAAAGAAAAAAAAATTGCCTAATGTACCACGTCAAGGGACAGCTACCCATATTAAAACTGACAAATACCCAGCCGGGAATCGAACTCCTAACATTCGCAGTCCTATAACTACAAAAGCGTTTATTTTCAAACAAATTTGCCGAATAAGTTCTTTAAAAGCTCATCATCTAATGAAATATCCAAAATCGGTAGTAAATATGAAACTTTCTAAATATCTTTTAGATCATTATTAAAAAAGTTTTATAAAGATTAGGCTATAATCTTTAGCTAATTCGTAATAACAGACGCCGAAAGCTCAGTTGTTAAATGTTATAACGGGATTATATATGTTCGAAATCTATATACATATTTTTTTTTTATTTCACGCTGTATCCCGCACAAAGCAGGATAGGCATACTTAAGTGTTAAGACAATCCGTTTCCCGCTTTGTCGCCAATTTGCGAGATACTGCGTGTTTAGGCGTGGTACCGAGAATACCCCCGTGTGGGAGTCAAATCTAAAATTGCCATATATATAGGCATACTGGCATACTACACTATATCCCGTACAAGCTAAGCAGAGGAACCTAGGGTGGTGGCACCCAACGCGCGCTTCATCTTGTTACTGGAGCGAAAAAAAAAGAAAAAAATTCATTCACCCCGAGTGGGATACGAACCTATAACCGTCGCGGGCACAGTCAGTACAGTCGCTGTGCCGCTGCGCCATGACGTTTTAACATGTAATTTCTCGAATTCACGTAGAAAGTCGAGAACAACATGTCTTGGCACTAAACTCTCTTTACTTGGCTTACTTCGCCACTCAAAATGCAAATAATCTAAATTTGGCGGAAAGTGGGGAACGGAGCTAGGTTCCCTCTGCCTAACCCGCTATATGCGGGATATAGCGTGAAGCTATTTTTCTTTATTAATTACGAATACGAGTTTCAGACCTAATTTAGCTTAGTTGTATGCCAAAGTTATTTAACTGGTGCTGTATCTCGGGAAATCTAAGTCGAAGTTAATAAATTAATAATTTTAAACTTCACTTAATACATTTCCCAATATTCGAAGTCTGTATTGAAAATAATGTTTCTAACGACCATATATTTTTGTATTGATTACGTCAGAAGAGTTTTTTTTTAAATTGTTCCTAAAAAGCATATAGGGTTGCGGAGAATAACTAGTGCTAAAACACTCCGTTCGTAATTTTTAGATATATTATGGCGTAACTCAAGGATACTTAGATTAATCAGATCTGATAAAAAAAAGGTTTTTTTGAAATATATTGCTAAGTTTGCAAGCTTTTCGATTTTTTGTATGTCTTATCTTTTATCTTTATATTATCTAAAACGGTAAGGATATTTATTTATGAGACAACACCATCCTGACTCAGTTCTGATATATGTGGCATAGTTTGATAGTCGTGAATTAACAATCTGGTTAATAATTTCACATATTTGTTAGAATTAAATTGACTTACAATTATTACGATAGTAGTATCTCTAAGCAAAATACTAAGTTCTACTAAAAAAAAATTATAAAAAGATATGATCTAGATATGCATCTATGAACTCTCAACTATGAACCTTAGTTTATTTTGTTTGTTTCACAGTGTATCCCCATGCACATAGGCAAAGGGATTTTTTTTTTCGATTGTGTAGTATGCTGTTGGCCATAGGGGCCTCTACAGCGTCACCGGGCTTTGTGGGAGGCCGAGCTAAAAGAGCTCAGACCTTGGCTTGGTCACCTTTTTAGGGGTGCCAACAAAGAGATACACGAAGGCGCAAGGGCGTCTCCTGTGAGACACGGACCTCGGCTTGCGTACTTCGTTCGTAGTGGGGGGCTTTGCTTCGCTCGGGCCGAGCTCAGCCTACTGGGTAGGGCAGTGGATACCCTATCTGAATTTAATTTGCTCCCTCCCGTGCCTAGGCGCGCTTGGGCGGCTGTGTAACAGGGACCTCGTCTCCACCGGCGGGGACGGTATGTGTATCGTGTACGTGTGCGTTTGTGTGTAGTCCTACCTACGTATGCGGCGTCGTTAGCTACTGTGATGGGGTCAGCATCATCAACTAAGATATTACGAGGTCTGCGATAGTCCTTTTTGATTGGAAGTGAATAATCGCAGGATTTCACCACCAGGGGATTTGGATGAGTCAATGCTCTTTCAAAGTAGCTACTGGACACTTTCCTGCAGTGCTCTTTGATAGAGTCGAGACGGGTGTCACGATGGAGATCTACATTGCGCATGTACCAGGGAGCTCCCGTGGCTATGCGTAGAAATTTATTTTGCATGATTTGCAATTTATTTAGATTAGTGTGCGCAAAGACTACACAGGCGTGAGTGAATTGCGGCTGATGGTAGCCTGGATGTCGTGTGAGAGGTGCTGTGGCTCAGGATATGCTCCGTGAGTCTATGCACCTGGTGGACACTAGAGTGCTTGGCTCTAAAGCCAAACTGCTCCTTTGGAATTATGTCTTTTTCCTCAATAGCGGAAATAAGACGCGAGAGTACTATTCTCTCATAGATTTTACCCACACAGCTCAATAGGCTGATTGGGCGATAGCTGGACGGACTAGTGCGGGGTTTTCCTGATTTATGGATCCCTATCACTATCGCTTCTTTCCATTGGCTTGGGAAGGAACACCCTTTTAAGAGAGTGTTGAAAATGGTAACCAATAACGTTATAAGGTGGATGGGTAACGTTTTCAGGATTTTGTTTGAGATACGGTCATACCCCGGAGATTTTTTGGGCTGTAGGCCCTTGATGATATCTTTGACGTCGTCGATCGAAGTGGGAGAGATCGGTTCTCCCGCTGGTGGTGAAGAGGCCCACGCTTCAACCTGTGCGTCCACCGCGGCGACGTGATTTGGATCACACGGTTGGGTCGATATCGAACATTGCGTCTCTAAACTATCTGCAAGATATTCGGCCTTGGACGTATTGTCAGGAGCTAAGGTGCCGTCTGGATGGACTATAGGTGGACTAGAGCTGACTTCATGACTTCATCATTTTTAAGAGATCTTGACAGTGACCAGAACGCCACATGTGAAGGCGAGATCTCAGCAAGCATATCTCCCCAGCTGCAATTTCGGAGTTCCTTGAACCGGGCGCGAACCGATCTTTGGAGTCTCCAGAGTTTGCTGCTGTTTTCTGGGGAAGGGTAACTATCATGATCCCTTTGCGCTTTATTTTTTCGCCTTATTAGGTCCCGAAGATCTTTAGGGATAATGATTCGTCCCTCTTGGGGTGCATCTTTATCCTCTGAGCAGTCTTCGAGTGCCTTCCCTATCATGTCAGTAAATTGGCTAATGGCCGCTTTCGCTGACTCAACTGAGTTGAGGCTGTCAGGTGTGTTCAGTTCGGCGGGATACGAGTCAGGGTCTCTTAAGGAGTCCTTGAATCGCTTCCAATCCGTTACAGTAATTTTTCGGACTGAGCGGGGACACTCCGGTCCTAGTTTCATTACAACTGGTCTATGATCTGAGTCAAGCTCCGAGATCGCTTCAATAGAGCGCACCGTTAGAGAGATGCCCTGCAGGATGGCTATATCAAGGATATCGGGAGGGCCATGATGCCCGAATCTGATCGGAGTGAGTGGAGCTACAATTTCGAAGTTTGAGGTGGGAAGCTGGTAGATGCCATTAAGTTTAACCCCTCTCGAATTATTTACTCTACAGTTCCACTTTGCGTGTTTACAGTTGAGATCTCCGGCTATGATGACCGAGTCTCCTAGGCCTAATAATTCCTTCAAATCACTCTCAAGCAAATTCTTGCTGGGTGACAAGTAGGTGGAAGCTATGGTGATAGGCGGGTGTTCCGTCATGAAGACCTGAACAATTGACGCTTCGATGTTAGCGAGCGCAGGTGGTGGATCAAGTGCTACTGCATGTAGCGTTCTTCTAATGAAAATTAGAGTGCCGCCGAGGCGGCCATCTCTATCGTTGCGGATGGTGTTGTAGTTGGCTACTTTAGGCGTTTTCTGTTGAGCTTTGAGGAAGGTTTCTTGGACCAGAAATACATTTTGATGTTCTTTAATAAATTCCCGGACCTGCTCCATCTGATTGTTAAGGCCGTTTGCATTAAAATAAGCTAAATTTAACGAACGCGGTTTGACTCTAGCGAGTCTTAAGTCGGGCGGGTTAATAGAAATTAAGCTGCTGACCGCCATTGAAATTTTTATTTGTTGGCTTGGAAGCGCGGGAGCCTCCTGAACAACTCGACATGTTCGCCTAAGGCGCGAAGACGGTCCGTCGGTACCCCGTCTGACTTGCGAAGTTTCGCGGCGAATGTTGACACTTCGTTGAGGTCAACCGATTCCATGAAATCCGACAGAAGATTTAAATCATCGGCGATGCTGTAGTTGGTCTCTTTGTTATCCGCCGGTGAGATCATTGTTTTAACTACCTTGGTTGGCTTTTGAGCCGTCGGCGCAGGCTTTGGTGTGACCGTCACTGTGGGTCTGTCCGTCTGTACCTTGATAGGGATTTTGACGGGAGCAGCAGTTGCCACGGACACGAGGGGTTTATCCCACGCGTTCGTGGCCGGTACTGGGGCTGGGATAAACTTTTCCCGTGCCTCTGGTTTGGTGGGCTGGGCCTTTGCTGGACGGTTGGGCTTCGAACCCCACCTCGTCCTGCCATCCTTCCCTACGAGCTTGTGCGGGGCCCGTGGGCATCCGCGGTAATTTGCGGGGTGCCCCTGGGACGAGCACAGGATACAGCTGGGAGGGATAGCCGGGTTGCGGACCTTACGCGGGCAATCCTTCGTTGCGTGGTCATCCAAGCATTTTACGCACCTCGGACGTGCGTGACAATTTCTGGCCGAGTGGCCGTAGAGTTGGCAGTTGTGACACTGGCCAGGGATCCCTCTATAGTAGGGCAAGGCAACTTTAATGCCCGTCAATTGGCAGACGGATTTTAACTGGAAGACCTTTTTCCCCTCGGGAGTGAGGTCGAGAATGGCTAGTACCATATTGTGCTGCTTCTTCGTATGTAGGTTAGACATACGATGTATGGCCCTGACGGGAAGGTTTTGCGAGCTGAGGTCATTATATATAGTCTCAGTCTCGATCTCCTTAGGAATGCCCTTGAGGACTACCCGCAGCTGGCGTTCGTCCTCAAGAGCGAATGAGTGGTACCCTACGGTACGTTCCCGAAGGAAGGCCGTTAAGCGGCGATGGGTCTCAGGAGAGAGTACCTGCACTCGGATACTTTGTGCAGTCGAGCGTGCGGAGTCGGACTGGACCTTGTTGTCAGTCATCCACTTTGACACGTCACTCCAAGCCTTTTGTCGTGGATTATAATGGGTGGCGGCAACTTCGCCTTTCTCGCGGCGCGGACGGTCTCGGGAGAGGTCGCGGTCGCGGTCGCAGTCTCGGGCGCGGTGTTAGTCGCGGGCGCGGAGTGGGTTGTAGACGAACCAGGACAACAGGCGAGCGGGGCCTGAAGGGCCCGCGCGGGCGACTCGGCGGAGGTCTTACCAGTCTTAACGGTAGCCTTTTTCCTACGCGGAGGAAGGTCACCCGGTTTGCTCACTCTCTTGGCTGGCGGGGGAGCTTTGAGGCTTTTTTTAGCCTTCCTTTTTGCCGACTTGGACTTGACAGTCTCGAAACTGTCCTCGCCCTCATCGGCTGAATCCGTAACGGAGGTAGAACCCCCTGAGGCATTGTCTGATGAATCCTCGGAGGCAGAACCCTCCTCAGACTCCATCTCGACGTCAGAGGCCTCATCTCCGGAGAAAGGGCCACTGCCGTACTCACTCTCCGTATCGGGCAGGGTTTGAACCTGCTCCGGTTCAATTCTCGCAGCATTTGAGCTTGCGGTCTCAAAGTATTTCAAAAGTAACGCGTGCGCATCGGGACACGACACCGCGATGATTTCTAGAATAGCCGCTAATGAAATGTTAGCCGCCATTTTGTTAAACTAAAACACTAAATTCGTCTAAATAAGTCCCCCCGCTGTGATGCGAGGGGTGTGTGCGTGTGGGCCTATTGTGCCCTCGTGGTGTCGGAGGGTGAGTACCTAGTCTAGAGAGAATGTACTCACGTGAATCCTACGGACACTACACTGCACTACGACAACGGAGAATGCCGCTCACGACGCGACGTCGCTGCGGCACGTTGCGGACTTGAGGTCCGATCCTCTTCGACTTCTTACAGATCTTCTTTCTTCTCTCTTCTTCTCGTAATGATTTCGAAACGCTCCCGTATTTTTGACGAACACTCCCGTAATAACACACAGTCGTTAGATCGCATGTAGCAAATTTTTCCTCTGCCTCTCTACTGAGGCAAAGGGAGTGTAAATCTACTTAACATATAAATTTCCGTTACTGACTGACTGACAGAGAACGCACAATAGAAACTACGCAACGTAGAAACTTGAATATGTACGTGCAAGAGTCCTCGTGAAGTGTAGGGGAGCGCTAAGAGACGATCTCCCGAAACCCCAACAAAACCTAAAATTCTCCACCTTGATAATTATAAAAAGAGGCATCGAGATTTTAAAATTAAAATACTGAGCGCCTTTAAAGCATTTTATAAATCTCTTAGTTTGTCGTCGCCTTTAAATTGGGTTTAAAATATGGTCCTAAGTTTGCGATCGTATGGCAATGGGAAGTTGAGATCGGGGGAACTTATTTGACAATTTATATGTACGAAGATTTTAATTTATTTTATATGAAGAAAAAATATTTGAACTCGCATACCATGTAAAACAGAGCAAAACCTGATAACAATAAATTTCCTGAACATAGAAATTCACGGGAATCGAACCCACTGCTCTCACTATGTCAGACTGTGCTGATATTTTTTTAAAGAAACGGCAGAGAAATCTGTACTTTATTTCTCTCTGTTTCAAAAACGAACGGAAACGGAAGGCGGTTAAAATTATATACATATATTAAGTTATGTAATACCTCATTTGGTTTCCCTACTTTCAGTCCATTGATA